>CM077162.1:163227825-163787719 GCA_039583875.1 Platanthera guangdongensis
TCTGCATGATGGCAATTAATGCCTCACAGCACAATTCAGAAGAAGAAGAGTCAGAGTCAGACTCAGAGACCCAACCTGAAGAAGATCAGGTAATTAGTTCCTTTGATTTTACTTCAGAAGATTTTAAATCTGAATTTAAAGCACTGTGTTTAGACCTGCTAAAGTCTGAGCAAGAGATTATCTCTCTCAGAAATCAATTATCTGAACACAATGGTTTAAAGTCAGAAAACCTCAAACTCTCTCAGGAGTTGGAGAACTGTAGGGAACAGATAGCTACACTGAAAATGAGCTCTCTGAGGCCAAGAAGCTTGAAGAATCCCCTAATGGGAGAAGCATCAAGCTGATGGACATCACAAGCACAGTGAACTCTAGATTCAACAGTACACTGGGCTTGGGTGCTTCATCCAGCCAACTTATAGTCCTAACAACTCCCATCAAGTTTATTTCTAACAAGGGAAAGGGAGTTGTAGAGGTTGCCAGGAAAAACTCTGATCTGCCTCAGAAAACTGAGTCCCAGCAAAAATCGTCGAACGGAGATCGACGATCGTCGAATGAAGATCGACGATCGCCGAACGCAGCTCGACGATCTCAGGAAAAATCGTCGAACGAAGATCGACGATCTCAGCCAAAGTCGTCGAACGCAGCTCGACGATCTTATATACCTGACCTTACCCATAGTCGACCGTCGAACGGAGCTCAACGATCTGCCCCAAGATCGTCGAACTCAGCTCTAAGATCGTCGAACAGAGGTCAGAACTCTGGAAACTTTTTCAAAGGCAAATCAAAATTGAATCCTAAGGGTTCTTCATTCCAAACCTTTAACCCTTATACTAAATGGATTTTACCTCCAAGGAGATATCATCCTGAAGGATATAAGAGTCAGCCAGGGATGTCTTTCATTTCTTAATTTAGAGGTTATCAACCTAGGCCCAAGGTAAACAGGGTCAAAAACAAATGAATTGTTTTATGTGCAGGTGAAGACCTATCCAACATCTAACCAGCAATGGTATTTGGATAGTGGGTGCTCTAAGCACATGACAGGGAACAAGGACAACCTCACTTCCTTTAGAGCCAAGCTTGGACCCAAGGTTATCTTTAGTGATTCCAACTTTGGACAAACTAAAGGATATGGTGCAGTCCAGATTGGTTCAGTAACCTTCAAGAAGGTAGCTTATGTGGAAGGACTGAAGCACAACCTAATCAGCATCAGTCAGCTGTGTGATGAAGACTACCAGGTGACCTTCAGTAAAACCTTATGCAAAATCAAGTCAGAGGACAACACAACTGTGTTGACAGGTAAAAGGAAAGGTAACATCTATTTAGTAGATTTTCTTTCAACTGATATAGATATTTGCCTGTTTAACTCAGTCTGTAGACCAAATGTGTTATGGCATAAGAGATTAGGACACCTAAACCTTAGAACTATTGCTAGGCTATCCAAGGACAACCTTGTTAGAGGACTACCTTCTGGCCCCTACAAGAAGGAAGGACTCTGCAAGGCCTGTCAATTAGGCAAGCAAACTAAAAATAGTTTTAAGTCACTTAATAAGAGTGATTCACCTAGGATATTGTACCTGTTACACATGGATCTATTTGGACCCATCACAGTACAAAGCCTAGGAGGGAAATCCTACACTTTAGTAATTGTAGATGATTTCTCTAGATTCACTTGGGTGTTCTTTCTAAGGAAGAAGTCTGATAACTTTAAGTGTCTGACAGAGTTTCTCAAATGTATACAGATTGAGTTCAATACTCACATTGCCCTGATCAGAAGTGATCATGGGACAGAGTTTGATTCTCTTCTTATGAAGAGTTCTGTCAGAGTGAAGGGATCAGGCATACTTTCTCAGCTCCTAGAACTCCTCAACAAAATGGGGTAGCTGAAAGGAAAAATAGAACCCTTATTGAATCTGCCACTACATTGTTGTCAGATGCTCATCTACCTTTATCCTTTTGGGCAGAGGCAGTGAACACCTCCAACTATGTGTTGAACAGAAGTCTGATACATAAACTGAAGGGAAAGACTCCCTATGAATTACTCAAAGGGAAGAAACCTAAAGTTGACTATTTTAGAATTTTTGATTGCATTTGCTACATTCACAATAATGACAAGAAATACTTAGCAAAATTTCAAGACAAAGCTGATGAAGGAGTGTTTCTGGGATACTCCATGATCAGCAAGGCCTATAGGGTCTATAATAAATCATCTTTGAAAATTGAGGAATCTGTTCATATTTCATTTGATGAAACTAACATGTCTTTCAAGGAGAAGATTTCTTCTACCATAGAACCTTTGCAGGAACACTCTCTAGTTGAAGATATGAACAAGCTACAGGTTGCTCAAGAGGATGAAAGCAGTGAAGATGAAGGGAATGCACAATACATTGAAGCTCAACTTGAAGAGCCAGTTGTTGTACCACAAGAGGAAACAACAACACAGGTTGGTGAACAATCAACACCCCCTGTTGATTTAGTAACATCAAGAGACCATCCAATTTCCCAAATAATTGGAGAACTCTCAGCTGGTGTGCAAACCAGAAATCAGGTCAACCAAAACCTGTTGCACACCTGCTTCCTTTCTCAAATTGAACCTCAGTCCATTCAAGATGCAGAGCAAGATCCACACTAGATCATTGCAATGCAAGAGGAGTTGCATCAATTTGAGAGGAACAAAGTATGGCAACTAGTGCCAAAGCCTAAGGATCATTCCATTGTTGGAACAAAATGGGTATTCAGAAATAAACTGGATGATCAAGGAGTAATTATAAGGAACAAGGCAAGGCTAGTTGCCCAGGGATATTCTCAAGAAGAAGGAATTGACTACGACCAGACTTTTGCACCTGTTGCAAGATTGGAAGCCATCAGGATATTTCTAGCTTATGCAGCTCACAAAGGCTTCAAGGTCTATCAGATGGATGTCAAGAGTGCTTTTTTAAATGGAGACATCAAAGAGGAAGTTTATGTCAGACAACCTCCAGGTTTTATCTCTCCAACTTATCCTGATTATGTTTTTAGACTGAACAAAGCATTATATGGTCTCAAGCAAGCTCCTAGAGCATGGTATGAGACCCTAGCATGCTTTCTCTTGGAAAATGGTTTTATAAGGGGTAGAGTAGACCAAACTCTTTTTATTAGAACCCATAAGTCTCATTCCCTACTAGTGCAAATTTATGTAGACGATATCATTTTTGGTTCTACTGACTCAAAATTGTGCAGAAGGTTTTCTAACCTGATGCATTCTAAATTTGAGATGAGTAGCATGGGTGAGCTATCCTTCTTCCTAGGGTTGCAAGTCAAACAACATGCTGAAGGCATCTTTATTTCTCAAACCAAATATGCTAATGAACTGGTTAAGAAATTTGGTATGTCTGAGGCATCTTGTATGAAAACACCCATGCCTACCAATGCTGTATTGGATGCTGATGAACATGGGAAACCTGTTGATCAGACAACATATAGAGCAATGATTGGCTCTTTACTGTATCTTACAGCTAGTAGACCAGATATAATGTTTGCTACATGTATATGTGCTAGGTTTCAAGTAAGCCCTAGAGAGTCACACCTAACATTAGTAAAGAGGATTCTCAGGTATGTTAAAAGTTGTCCAAATCTAGGTCTCTGGTATCCAAAAGATTCAGCATTTGATTTAACTGGATTCTCTGATGCTGATATTGTTGGATGCAGAATTGACAGGAAAAGCTCCAGTGGAACTTGTCAGTTCCTTGGTGACAGACTTGTCTCTTGGTTTTGTAAGAAACAAACATCTGTGTCAACCTCAACTGCTGAAGCTGAATATATGGCTGCAGGAAGTTGTTGTTCACAAATATTGTGGATTCAAAACCAACTCCTAGACTATGGTTAAAACTTAGAGAAGTCTAAAATCTTTTGTGATAATACAAGTGCTATTTCTATAGCTCAAAATCCAGTCCTCCATAGTAGGACAAAACACATAGAGATAAGGCATCATTTCTTAAGGGATAATGTTGAAAAGAATAAAATTGAATTACAATATATCCCAACTGATTTACAAAGGGGAGATATTTTCACCAAGCCTTTGGATGAAAAGAAACACACCTTCTTCCTAAATCAGTTAGGAATGTTAGATGGAGGAAGTCTTAAATAATCTCCAAGATTTTGAAAGCTAAAAATTGACCAAGACTAGGCAAAAATTCTGATTTTTCTTAGTGTCTAGAATTTTTCTGATCTCTGAACTGCGCTCGACGATTTCCCCTAAGATCGTCGAACGGAGATCGACGATTTCCAGAATCGTCGAACTGAGTTCAGCGCCTCTCAGATAGTATGAACTATCTCTTCCGGTCAACGATCGTCGAACGGCGCTCGACGATTATGTTCACTGAATGATCGTCGAACGGAGCTCGACGCCTTTCAAGATCGTCGAACGAAGATCGACGATGTTGGAGTCTCTTCAGATTCCTTTAGAAGCCTCGATCGTCGAACTGAGTTCAACGATCTTTCCAATTCTGCGTCGAACCCTAATATAAAACTCATTTTTCGTCGTCGTTCTCTCTTGCGCTTTCAATTTCTCTGCAAGAATCTTCTTCCCTCCAAACAGTTCTACACTTGGTCGTTTTGTTTGTTGAATTTTTGCAGGTATAATGGCTGTATCAGTTGCTGTTCTAGCCGCAATGAAGTTTGATGCAGGCTTCGACATTGATATGGAATCATTCAGCACTACTGACCAAGTTTTCCAAGACATTCTGAGTTTATTCAAGGATCAGAACTTGTCTGCCCTCATGACCACCAGGATAAAGCTGGACTCAGATGAAATCAAGGAATGGGTTTACACTGCTCATAATCTGGACAACTCTACTATAGTTGGCTCCATTGCTGGAACTCAGGTACCTCTGACCCCCACCATTTTAACAGAGGTTTTTGGACTAAGGACTGGAGATGATACTGCTGAGTTATCTGGAGAGGAGTTTTCTGACATACTTGCCAGGATGGGTCATCCAGAGGGAAACCCTAGCAAGTTATTCAAAAGGAACTTGTCTGTTGAGTACAAGTTCCTAGCAGATGTGGTAGGAAAAGTGCTGCTGGCAAAGCACTCAGCTCATGATACTATCTCCAGACATCAGCTCTGTCTCATGGGAGCTTTGGTAGATAAGAAAAGTTTGAACTGGGGAGAGGTCTTCTTTGACCTAATCAAGAAGAAAATCAACAAAAGCTTTGTTAATTTTGGAAGGATTATTGGAGTCTTCCTGCAGAACAAGTGCCCTGCCTTGCTAGTCTCCTCTGGAGTGCACATCAATGCCTCCAAGAGACTCACCTGTGCCCTCTTTGGCAAGTGGGACAGGCAAATAAGCAAGCCCAACAGGCCCTCCTCAAGTGCTCCTTCAGGCACCAGGACTCACAGAGTCACTCCCCCACAGGTCTCTGCTCCTGCAGAAGACCTAGTTGCTGCTGTTGCTGCTTCTTCTCCTCCTCCAAGTCCAACCCTACCTCTACCATCCACCATTCCAGCTCAATCCCCCATTACCATATCCAGCCCATCTCCAACCTCAACTCCATCTCCAGCACCAATTCTACCTCCACCAGAAGACCATTTCCACCCACTGTTCTCCTACCCTCCTCCAGATGTCACTTCTTCTCCCTCCATACCATCTTTCACCCTTCTAGATGACTCCTACATGGATGATTCCCCCTCATCTCCTCCTGAGTTACCCTCCTCCTCCACATCTTTTCAAGATCTCCTCCTCCACATCATTGACCCACCAACTTTCACCCCATCCATATCCATCCCCTTGTCCTCCATATCCACCATCCCCACTCCTGAGCCATCCATTCCACTATCCAGCCCTCCACTTCCAGCATCCTCAGCTATCCCCATTCCATCTACCTCTGCTCCTGTTGTTGAGCATGTAGACCTCTCAGCCCTAGCTGACAGGTTGTATGAGCTCATTGCCCCCAGGCTCTCGCTATTGTTAGAGACCTCCTTAGCTCCTCTACAACAGTCAGTGGCAGCTCTCTCTGCCAGGCTTTCCTCCCTCCTTCATCAGGCAGCACCTCCAGCAGTGTGCCTTGATACAGATGTATCTGCATCTAGGTAGGGGGAGATGCCATATGAAGCAAGCTTTCATGCTGTTGCTGCTGCTGTCTCTGCTCCTGCTGTTGATGATACTGCTGCTGCTGCTGATGTTTCTGTTTCTGCTACCTCTGCTCTTGCTGCTGTGCCTCCTACTCTAGTTCTGGCACTAGACCTAAAGTCCTTGCTCTCAGCTTTTGACTCTGCCTTTTTCAGTTGTTTGCCTAAGAGTAATGCTGTCCAGCCCTCAGAAGACCTGTCCAAGGCACTGGTGCCTTTCTTTAGCTGTGACCCCAGCATTATATCTTCTTTTGTACTCTCAGTAATTACTGCTACTGCTGCTGAAAGGACTGTTTTTGCTACTGTTGAAAATATTCTTGCTGCTGCTGAAATCCCAACTGCCTCTGATGAGGAGATATCCAAGGATTTTCTGATGACAGAGGCCACTGATTTTGAGCCTGCTGCAGATTTTGTTGATGTTACTGAAGTTGCTGCTGCCATCACTCCTGCTGTTGCTGTTGTTGGTTCTGATTCTCCTCCTGTATTTACTGCTGAATCTGCTGCTGTATTTGCTGCTGTCTCTGCTGCTGTCCCTGCTGCTGGTGTCTCAGCTTCTACTTCTTCTGCCTCTGCTCAGCTGAAGAAAGATCTTATGAAAAGAATAGATGCTTTATATGATGATCAGAGCTCTAAATCTGATGAATACAAAACAGACTCTGATGATTCATCTGCAACTATTGCCAGAAAAAGGAAAGCTAGGAGCAAGGCAATGAAAAGGGTTCCTCCTGCAAAAGTAAAGGATGATAATGATATTCCTTATTATATTCTGTATAACTGCCAAATTACTGAACATTGGATGCAGTATTCCAAAAATCAGCTCAAGGCCATGAAGAAGAAGAGAAAGTATGAAAAGGGCTCCTCCCAGTTCCAGCACCCTCATCCTCCTCCACCACCTCCTCCTGATGCAGGTGCAGGTGGTAGCTCTGCAAGTCAAGCCCCAGCTAGAAGCCAGGCTCCCTATCAACCCCATGCCAGATCCTACTAAAGGGAAAGCCAGTCTAGGGGTTCTTATTCTAGGAGAGGAGGATACAGGGGAAATCAGAGAGATTTTCAAGTTTATTCTAAAGGGCATTCCAGGCAGCACCCATACTCCAGGGGAGGACATGTTTCATCTGATACTACTTCTGGTCCCTTCCCCTACAAGCTCAAAGAGACAGTGTCTGCCAGGCCTCCTCAAGACAATTCTTCCAACAGGTATGAGCCACCTGTACCATTTGAGGACCCTGAAAAGAATCCATCTGCTTGGACTGCTAGGATGAAGGAGTTGGCTGCACTAGACCAGATCAAGAAGGCCAGAGAGCAAGGTTTAGACACTTCAAATATTTCTACAATGTCAGAGCAGAGACAGAAGGAACTAGAGAAATATGCCTCCAGAAAATTCTTTGATGCAGACAGATATATGGAATTGCATCCTGCTGCTATGGTCCCCAGGACTTCAAAGCAAACTTATTTGGGTGCAGCAGATGACACCAGATCCAACAAAGAAGCCCTGAACCCTAACAGAGAAATCAAAATGGTTAAAGGCAAAGAGAAGAAATGACTTTGTAAGGTGACAATCTTTGGATTTTCTGACTGCTATCTGGATGCCATATACATACATATATATATATATATCTGTGATGTTTCTGCAATGTCTAGCTGCTGTTGTTTTTATGCTTTTCTGATTGTATGTTGTTATTTGAACTTTTCCAAAGTCTGTAAATAGTTATCCTAACCCAAATAGGGGGAGATTGTTGGAACACCCTATTACTAATTTGGGTCAGGATCACTATATCTCTAGGAACCTTTGTTTGACCTTCTGTATAGCTTAATAGGTCAATTAGAATTGAGTCTAAGGGTTAGCAGTCTAGGTTTGGAAGCTGCCCTGAAGACCAAGTTTTTCTGTCTGGAGACTAAGTCTGATCGTCGAGCTCAGCACGACGATTCGTCGAACTCAGGTCAACGATCGTCTAGCTCAACTTCAACAGATCGTCGAGCTCCATTCGACGATCGCTGAGCTCAACTTCTCAATATCGTCGAACTCCATTCGACGATCGCTGAGCTCAACTTCACAATATCGTCGAACTCCATTCGACGATCGGTGAGCTCAGGTCGACGATTTTGACTCTGCACTGGATCTTTATCTCTGAGCTCAGTTCGACGATCTTTGAGCTCAGATCGACGATTATTTTGCTGCTTGAGTTTTCCAGTTCGCTGAGCTCAGCTCGACGATAGCAGAGCTCAGTTCGACTATTTCAGATAACTTCCAAAATTCAATTTCAAATCAATCAGGAGTTATTCTGCAATTAATTCAGAGATTTGCTAGCCGTTTTCATTTATTTCTGGACCAAGTTTCAAGGGATCTTTCAAGGAATAATTCTGTGGACTTTCCTCCAGAAGAGTTTTTGCAATTAAGGATGCAATCAAAGCAGACCAATGGCTATCTTTGACAGAGAATGATATTCTATTCTGGAACAGAGAATAAAAGACAGAATGTTTTTTGAATCAATAGAGATTAACAAGAAGAGAATACACAACACAGATTACAGAGACTCTTTCAAAATTTTCTGTCAAAAAGAATTCTGAAGAACACTCATCAAAGAGATCAAGCTTTCAAAAATCTTCAGATCTCTTCAGCTCTCAAAGTGTTCAAGGCCAACATCATTTCAAGACTCCAGACACTCAACATTTCAGCCATTGCTGAAACCATCTATTGCTGGAGTTCTACCATTTGAAGGCCTATCACCCTCTGCAAAGCTTTTCTTCCTGAAGATTTCAAGGATTCAGGGGGAGCTTTGACATCAATCCACATAGTCTTCTCAGTTGTTTGAGAAAGAGAAGACTGCCATCACTCTCTCACCCCCAGTTTGTAAAGGGTTTCTCAAAATCCCTTCAAAAGTTTGAATCTGGTTTTTGAGCACCTTGTCAAAAGCTCATTGGTGGCAAGACACCTGATCAAAAAATCTGCTTTGGTTTTTGAGCACCTTATCAAAAGCTCATTGGTGCCCAGGACACCTGATCAACTCATCCTGCAGTGGATTCCTACCTAGGGTGGTAGAAGAGTGGATGTACCCAAGTTTTGGGAACCACTATATTTCCTTGTGTCCTCTGGCTCTGCTTGTTTACTTTTTGTTTCTGGCCTTGATTTGTCTGTGCTTAGTTTTTGCATAGCTTAGTTCTATGATTAGATTTATATTTGCTTCCCTGCTCACACTTATTACAACAATAGTTGTAAAAGTTTTTAAAAGAACTAAAACACCATATACTCTATTCACCCCCCTCTAGAGTATATCAGATCTAGTTGCACTTTCACATAATCCCCACACTTTTTTAAGTTCCGAATAGAGCTTCGAAAAAGTTGGAGACCCACGAAAATCGTGATCCACACAAACAAAAAGAGAAAGGGGCAATGAGAGATAGAACCTGAAGCCTCTCCTTAGGAGTTTGGTGCTGCCTGTCTATTTTCTTGCAAGAGGAAAGTTAGGGTAGGCATGTATGGGTAGTACATCGAGTGTGTACCTGAGTTTGCCTTTGCAAAACGAAGAAGGTGTGTCTTCTACTAAGTTCTGTGTTGGATCCCTAGTTGATTTGGGCTAGGTTCACTGACTTAGGATGTGACCCATCATGTATAGCCAGGGTCAATTTGTGTCCTAGAGTCTAGGTTAAGTTCTTAGGCTCAACTCCAGATGGACCAGCTTTTAACAAGACCCTCAGAGACTCCAGACTCACAAGTTTTCAAGACCAAGTATAGTGAGTTCGACGTTCATTGAACTCAGCTCGACGAAAGGAGTTCAGCGCTCGACGATCGTGAGACAATTCTTAATGCTGAGCTAGACGATCTATGTTCTCTGCTCGATGAAGACTTAGTTTCTACATCAAGCCAAAGTCGGGAAATCTTCAAATTTTTCTAAGTCCAGCCTCAAGCTTCGGTCGAGTAATTATATTCTGAGCTCGATGAACTTGGACCTCAAGTTCACAGCTTCTCAGGTCGACGAAGTCAGCTTCTCAGGTTGACGAATTCTAAACTCTACTCGACGATTTCTGGACTCAGAGAATTTGTGTCAACACTTAGGGTTTGTGTCGACACCAGAAGATTTGTGTCGACACCAGGATTTCAGTCGACACCACCTTATGTCGACACCAGAGGACTTGTGTCGACACCAAGATCAATCTGTCGACACCAAGTTATGTCGACACAGCATTTCAGCAGATGCAGGATATTTTGTCTAAGTCCAGAACTTTTCTCAGCTCGACGAATTTGATTCTCAGCTCGACGAATGAAGACTGTCTATCAGATGAATGAAGATTGTCTGGTCAATGAACTCTATCAAGCTCAGCTCGACGAACTCAAGCTCAGCTCGACGAACACAAGTTCAGCTCGATGAATTGTGTTCTTCGTTTGACGAATCCAGATTAGGTTTTCTTCAAGGTTCCCATCCCGTTTCTTGGCACTGATTCCTGAACATTTAATGTCAGATCTTCTCGGAATGTTACCATTAGAACGAGCATTGACTATGGACGATTACATGTTGTTTTTTCCATGGGACAGTTAGGAAAGTCATTGATTGCTGATTCTTTCCGAAGCCGACTGCAACTACTGCTCGACATTCAAATGCTTGAATATTCCTCAGTCAGTCACAGACACATACAGACACATAGATAATCAAAAAAAAGATACAGACACAGTAAGAGAACAGAATCAAGCAGTGACAGAGTTCAAGAATCACAGTACATCAAACAATCTGATAGACACTCTGAAGTTGCAGAGAAGAACAAAAATTCTCAAATCTAAAGTTCTTGACTGCAATCAGCCTTGACCAGAGAACTTTTTCAAGAAGAAGAAGAACAATCAAATTCAATCAAGAGTCTTCTTCTTTCTATTCTCAAGATAACTTCAAAGGATAACAGAACTTTATCAGTCAAGAGAAGTTCCTGAAGTAGTTCTGGTCCAGGCATTCTAGGTCATTGAAGGCCTATCACCCTGAAGCAATGTTCCAGCATTCTTGACTAATTCAAGATCTAAGGGGGAGCAAGATCTGCTACAATCAATCCACAAGTCTTCTCTCTGACTGTATACAGAGAAGACACTATCACCCTCTCTAATAATTTCTGTACAGGGTTTTAAATCCCTTCAAAATTATTCTGGTTGCAAGTCTCCTTCCAAAAGACTTGAGGGTTTGGTTTTTGAGCACCTTATAAAAAGCTCATTGGTTCCCAGGACACCTGATCAACTCATCCTACAGTGGATTCCTACCTAGGGTGGTAGAAGAGTGGATGTACCCAGATTGGTTGGGGAACCACTATAGTTCCTTGTGTCATCTGGTTACTTATTTTCTTTTGTTTTCTGGCTGTGGTTTGTGATTGTTTTATGCTTGCTTTATTTTTTTTGCTTCCCTGTTCACTTAGGTATACAACAACAGTTGTAAAAAGTTTTTAGTGAGCACCATACTCTATTCACCCCCCCCCCCCCTCTAGAGTATAGCAGATCTAACCTGCACTTTCATTCTGCAAAATGGAAGTGAGAGGAAAACACAGAAGAATAATGACTTGCAGGTACCTGATGGAAGCTTACAAGCACTTATTATTCTCTGCAAAACAGGAAGGATGAAGCATATACGAGAATGAAAAAATGAACTGCAAGTACCTGGAAGGAACTTGCAAGTCTTTGTTGGTTTCTGCAAAAGAAGAGTTAAAGGCATGCATAGTATATGAAAGTAACTTGCAAGTACCTGTGAAGAAACTCGCAAGTATCGGATGATCTCTACAAAATGAGAGTTAGGAACAAACATGATATATAAGAGTAGCTTGCAAGTACCTATGAAGAAAATTGAAAGGGTGTGCTGATCTCTGCAGAAAGAGAGTTAGGAGCAGGTATTGTATACAAAACATAAGTTGCAAGTACCTGTATACGACTTGCAGGTGTCTGCTAACCACTACTAAGAAAAAGGGTGAGCAGTAGACATAGAATAATAAAATAAACTGCAAGTACCTGGATGAGGCTTGCAGGTGTCTGTTGATCTCTACAAAGAGAAGAGTCAGAAATAGACAATATATGAAAGAAGCTTGCAAGTACCTGGGAGAAGGCTTGCAAGTGTTTGCTAATCTCTGCAAGGATAAGAGTTAGAAGCAAACATATATATGAAAGAAGCTTGCAAGTACCTGGGAGAAGGCTTGCAAGTGTTTGCTAATCTCTGCAAGGAGAAGAGTTAGAAACAAACATATATATATGAAGGAAGCTTGCAAGTACCTGAGAGAAGGCTTGCAAGTGTTTGTTGTTGATGAGATAAGGCTGATATGACCAAATAGTGAGGAAAATGCCTGATGAACTCTTTATTATGAAGCCCAGATCAATAAATCGAGCGTTAACTGTTGATATGGCTGGATGGACATGATCAGATTAGCAGAGAAGGAACTTGATGAATTATGACAATCTTAACTAGATTGCAGTAGCATGGCTTGATGATCGAGGAGAGTAACATACTTTGACCAATGTTTGATACCATTAGATTTTGATAAGAGTAATGAATAGCTCTATAAATATTCATCTGATAGCGCTTAAGCAGGCAGTGAATAAAAGATGAAAGTAATGGAGCTTATACAAGTAGAGAGCTTGTAAGTCATCATCCGATGGAGCTTTGAGCAAGAAATGTATATAAGATGAGTGTAAGCAATGTGAATGCTGGAAGTCCTTTTGGTAGGTCGTATTAACCTGTTCACCTGTGAAAGAAGGCAGTTGACAAAAAAGGAGCACTAGCTACACTCCCTTGACAGAGCACAAAAGGGAGACATGCGCAAAAATCCTAAGAAGGAAGCGACAGATGCACTGCTCTCTTGCCTCGGGTACAATCACTACTGATCAATGAGACAAGTTGCGTCAAGTGGCATATTGCTTGTCTGTGGATTGATCAGTGTGCTTGTGGGTTCCCGCGAAGGCATGGATTGAGAGTACCAGAGAGTGTTCGGCCATCACAGTTAGGTGATGATCAAAGAGACAAGGCTACGCTTGATCGCCATTGCTTGTCAAGCAAAGATCATCATAACTGTAATGTATCTATTGCGAAACACAGCAGAGCTAACACATGGGGCTCCCCTAGCACACACTCTGTGTCAGATGTCGGTTAGGATCCTAAGTCTGAAGCCCAACATCGTAGATTGAACGGCTCCCACTACACATATGGGTATACTCCCGCCATATGTGGTCGAAGCGGTTGTGCAAGAGAACAAACTATGGAGGGAGCATTTCAGACTTGATGATATCTCATTAGCATAGTGATCTCTTTAGCAAAGAGAGAAAATAGAGGAGGAGGCACCACAAGAGGGGAACTGTGTCAGTATGAGATCTCTGATAAAATCTTTGTTGAAAAGCAAGAATGAACACTGAGAAGTGTTTGGTAATGAAAATGTCTGAAAAGAGAAATGTTTGAAAAGGGGTATGAGTAGAGATAACCCATCAAAGTTGTGAGGAGCTTTGGAGGACTCATGAATGTGATGGGTCACCCTTCTAGAGCGGATGTTGAATTTTACCCTCCTTCAGCATTTCTTGCACTAATCGTCGAAAAGCTCTGCAATCCTCTATTGCATGGCCCTTTTCTCTGTGATACTCACAATATTGGCCAGGGTTTTTGCCCTTCCAATTAGCAGGCTGAGGGCCCATACTTCTTGTTTTGCTCTTTATAGTGTGAGTTGCGCCACCCAATGTATTATCAACTTTAGATCCTTTGCGCTGGAAGACGTTGACGACTTCAGAAACATCCTCCTTTCTTTGCTTGCGATGGAAGACACTTTGGGGGAAAGTTTGGAGGTCGTTCGGTAGGGAGCAAGACTTCTGGGCCTCTCTTCCTCCCAATGGGAAGTTTAGGTGACTTCATTGGATGATTGGAGGCGTACACGGTTGTTTGAGGGCTGAGTTTGCTGACCCTTTCTTTTCGCTCGGTAACTAGAAACTTTACAGGGACTGTGGTATGGCTGGATGGATAACTTGACATATAAGCATAAGGGTCAACTGGCAGAAGAGTCGGCATATTAAAATGTGAATTCCCCACTTCCGGGTTGACTGTAGTAACCGGTGCTACTACAGGTTGAGAGTCTAGTCGATGAATTATAGTGGCTAGGGTGTCATTGATCGCTGCTATCTGCTGGGAAGTTTCCTGATGTATCATCAAGAGGGCTTCCCAAAGAGCGTCTTCACTGGTATGAGGAATATTCTGAGAGAGTTGGTGGTCTGACATGGCTAACTGGCGTTGTTCACCGTCTGATCCGATCTGAAGGCCGCGTGTTAACTGTTGATGCATGAAAATGGCACCGGGCAGCTAACACGGAGGGAGTGTTCGATCTCACAAGCTAGGAGAGGAAGAGGATGAAGGTTGCGGGGATAGAGGAGAAGAGGGAAGGAAGAAAGCTTCTGAGTGCTCGAGAGTGGAGCAAGCGCTTGTCAAAGGGGTTGCGGGGATAGAGGAGAGGGTGTTGAGAGCAGCCGGGAACGCTGAAGAGAGGAGGAGGTTGATCATAAGTTGTCGAGCAGATGGTTACTATGACGGTTGCGCTTGCAGGTTGCTTGCCGAGGGAGCTGAGCTGAGCTAGGAAGAAGAGAAAGAGAAGGGGCCGCTAGCAGCGGCAACAGCAGACTTCGCCCGCCGCGGCATAAACGCCACTCTTGCGACGAGCTTTCCTTTTATTAAAAGCGAGAGTTACAAGCTACTAATACACATTTACAACAAAGCAATAAAGGGTACAAGAGGGAAGCTGGTGGCTAAGGAAGAAGAATGCCAGAGGAGGCCGCGCGAACTGAACTATGGAGGCCGGCAGACCGCACGGCTAAGCTATGGAAGTAGACCGCGTGGACTAGAGATCCAGGTCAGCAGGCCGTACGGTTAGGGGCAGAGATATGGCGGACTAAGAAATGGAGTCCGCAGGAGCTGGGCTGGCTGGCTGACTTCGGGTGTGAGCACCTTGGCGACGACGAGAGTCCCCGAGCGCAGACCTTCCAGAACGAGAGGCATGGGGGGCTATATATAGGCCCGAGGAGGTAACGGCTTGCGGTGATGTTACCCCCAGTGAGACGGTAACTTGAGCGAGATGGAGACGGAGTCCGCCGAGTCCGCAACAGGCCGCGCGGACTGGGACTTGGTACTGAAGTCGGTGCTGATGTTGTCGAGATGGGACTTAGTGGCAGACTGCGATGCGGGTTCGCGGAGTCCGTCACTGCCGAGCTGGGACTGTCCGCCTACTGCTGGGGTGGCGGATGCTGGACGCTATGTGGCGGACTACGAGGAGAATCTGCGGAGTCCGCCACTGCTGAACTGAGCGAGCTGCAAGGTGTGCGGGCAGCAGAGTACCCGCGGAGTCTGGCAAGTCCACACTAGGGTATACGGACTGGGGCTTCTATCTGGAGGATTTGCTGAGTGGAGGACTGGAAGGAGTCCGGGACTGCTGACTGAGTCCGCACGAAGTCTGCGGACTGAGGAGGAAGCTGCCACTACTGGCTGAGCCTGTGACAAGCCTGCGGACTGAGGAGGAATTGACCCTGCTGCCGCCGAGAAGCTGGTGTTGGCTAAGAGAAGGGTGGACTGCGTAGAGAGTCCGCCAAGCCCGCGGCTGTTGCAAGGTTGAGTCCGCTTAAGTTGGAGATGGAGAGCCTGGCTGTTGAGGCTGTTGAGGTTCACTACTGGAGGCGGACTAGAATTCTTGATCACACTTCGAGTTCGCCCAGCTCGCGAGGAACTTGGAGGTTGCTTGTCTTGGTGGGCAGTCGTAGTTGGACTCCACGCTCTGTAGGCGAGCTGGAGGAGTGGCTGCCCGTGTTGCTAGGTGAAGGGACATGCAATCTACCGCCGGCCTGAGCGGACAGGAAGCTGAATCCGGCAAAGGTGCATCTGTTGAGAGAGCTGTGGTTAACCTGAAGAGGAACGTGACCTGATGCCGGCCTGGGTGAATAGGAAGTTGAGTCCGGCAGAGAGAGACCTGCGGAGACAACCTTGCGGTTAAGCTGAAAGGGGGCGGCCTGCAGAAGTGGACTGCGGAAGCAGTCTGCAGACCCTGCCGACCAAGGGAAGGCGCGCGGCCCGGGGGGTCAGACTGTTGAGACCACACAAGCCGCGCGGCTTGAGCGGACAGAAAATTCTGTCCGCCTAGCCTAGGGGATCACGGCCTCTAGGAGGGTCTCATGGTAGGTCGTGACGAGCGAGCTGGCTCCCTTGGGAAGGATCGCCGATTTCGGGGTTAACAGTCCTTTTGTTTAGTGTTGGAGTGGTGCATCAAATACCAATGATTCCTGAAGAACATGTTGAGTGTGCACATGGGCTGCCCTATTGACAGTTGCACCCTTATCATTCAGAATACCAGCCTTACAGTGACCATGTGTAATGTCATGGCCAAACCTGTTAGTAGGCTGCACCACTTTCCTAAAAGCAATAGGGGGTTTGAAGGCTTGTGGCTGAACTGGAGCTTTGCTTTTCTTTTAGAATTTGTTGCCCTAGTTCTTCTCTTAAAACCTAGACTTGTCTTACACTTTTGGTGAATGAAGTCATCAATCAATGGTAAGACAGACTTTGGCTTTGAGAATTTAGCCACAAGTTCCTTTTCTCTTTGTAGTCTGACTTCCAGACCCTTGATCTGATTATTTTTGAATGTAATTGTTCTCATCTGAATAAAAGTTATATTCTTCAGCTTGGCAACTTCATTCATCTTCTGATCCAGCAATTTTTCTGAATCATATGCAGCCAACTTAAGAGCAGCAATTTCCTTAGCCTGGGTTTTGACAAGGTTTCTACTTCTATTAAGTGCATGAAACAGATCACCATATTCATCAATAAGTCGATGAACATCCCCTTCAGATTCTGAACCATCCACATCTCTTGATGCAGATGCTTCTGATTCTGATCCAGTATAATAGTCAGAAACTGATGAAAGGTTGTTTACCTTACTGGGACCAGACTGATCCTGACATTAATCTTCTTCAGATATAGCCATCAGCCCTTTGCAATGAAGATCAATCTCATTGATAAAATCCAGCATTTGCAAGAATTCTGTCTCCTCTGAATCCTCTTTAGTTGTAAACAGTCCAATGTAGGCTTCAGCTTCAGTCTCAGCTTTAGAATCTGATGATGAGGAATCAGTCCAGCTTTTCTCCTTCTTTGCAACAAAGGATCTCTCCTTCTTGCCCTTGTTTTGCAGTTCCTTCTTGTCATTTGATTCCTTTCTTTTGTCAGTATAGTCAGCAACTACATGTCCAGGCCTGTTGCAACATGTTGAAGTATTAGACCGGGTGGCTTAGCGGTCTGATCCAGCGGTTTGTTGACCGAGCGGCTTAGCGTTCTGATCCAGCGGTTTGTTGACCGGGCGGTCTATCGGTCTACCTCTGCGGCCTGTTCTATCCTGCTGGAGTTGCCGAGCGGTTAACATCACTCTGTCTAAGCGCGCGGCCTGTGCGGTCTCCATTATTCTAGCCGCTCAGTACTGTAAATGTTTAGTCCCACATTATTTGTATACTCTCTTTCTTATCTCCTCCATTCTATATAAGGGAGGTCATACCTTTGTAAATGATATCTTTTTTGGATAATAAAATTTCAATTATTCAAAAGTTTATTCGCTTGTTCTCTCCTTTTCGCTTCTTTTCGCTACTTTCTAACATGGTATCAGAGGACACAGTCATTTCCTCCTGATTCTGTGCGCTCTCTGTTGTTCGCGGCTTGTGTTCCGCGTTCTGCGACTTAATTCGCGGCTTGCCTTCTCTTCTGTCCGCGCGGCTTGTTTCTATCCGCGCGGCATTTTTCTGACCGCTGCCCTGTTTGCGCGGCTTGCTTCTTCTTGGTTCTCTTTTCCTACTGCTCTTTGTCGCAGCAACCTGTTTCCTTGTCGCCTCACTCCTTGTTCTTTCCTGCCGCTCCGACTTCCTAGTCGTTGTGGTCTGTCTCTGTCCGCGTGTCTTGTCTCTCTACTCGCGGTTTGCTGCGGTGATCTGCCTGACCGTGCGGGTTGTTCCTTTCTCCCCCGCATCTTGGTCGTGGTCACCTGCTCTTCTCCTCTCTTCTGTTCGCTCGGCCTTTTCAGTCCGCGCGACCTCTTCCCCGCTGTGCCTTTGACCGCTTTCTAGCAGCTGCTGTGATCTGCTTGACCGTGCGGGTTGTACCTTTCTTACCTGCATCTTGGTCGCGGTCACCTGCTCTTCTCCTCTCTTCTGTTCGCTCGGCCTTTTCAGTCCGCGCGACCTCTTCCCCGCTGTGCCTTTGCCTCTTTCTAGCCGCAACTGTTCGCGCGGCTTCTTCTGTTTTCTAACCGCTACTGTTCGCGCGGCTTCTTCTGCTTGCCGGGTTCTCTGACTACCTCCGGTCTCACCACTACTCCTGCAGCTCCTTCTCCTCCTCCTCCTTCGGGCAACCTTGGCACCCTTTCCAAGCTTGTTGGCTCTAACTATCCCGATTGGAGCGTTTCTTTCACCTTTCTCCTTCGTTCTCAACGCAAGCGTCATCACCTCACCGATGACCCTCCTCCTCGCACCTCTCCTGAGTTTGATGACTGGGATGCGAGTGATGCTCTTGTTCGCACCTGGCTGGCCAACAGCCTTTCTGATGAGTGCCTTCCCGTCATTCACCATGATGAGACGGTCAAGGCCGCCTGGCTTCACCTCGCTGCTCTCTATTCCAAGGGGGGCCAGACGTCCCGCATTTATACTCTCTATGCGGACCTCTTCGCCCGCCCTACCATGTCACCGGCTGCGGCTTATCAGCAGATTCAGGCTCTTGGTGCTGAAATCCTCCAGAATCGCCCCTTCTCCGCGGACTTGGCCGACCAGCACAAACACTTCCAGGAACTCCTGGTTGTTTGTTATCTTCTTCGTCTTCCCGACTCTTATGATATGATCCGCCAGCAGATCTTGGGTGAGGCGGAATCTCCTACTTTGGATGCCACTGCGGCTCGCATTGCCGATGTTACTTCGCTCCTCCAGCGGCCTCTGTTGGCCTCCCCCCATTCCCAGGACTCCTTTGCTCACCAAGCTCAGAAGGGGGGCCCTAGTGGCCGTGGCTCATCTGGCGGACGGGGTTCCTCCCGGTTCCTCTGCTCTCACTGTGGTCGTACTGGCCATACTGTTGACCACTGCTGGCAGAAACATCCTCGTCTTCGCCCTTTCGGTGATGCTCCTTCTTCGGCCTCCGCCTCTTCTAGGCCGTCTGCCTCTGTGGCCACGACGTCAGGTAGTGCCCACGTCGTTACCCAAGGTAAATGGCTAATTGACTCCGGTGCCACCAATCATATGACGGGCAACCCTCATTGCTTCTCCCGTCTTGAGACCCATGACCGCTTACCCCCAGTTCGTGTGGCGGATGGTTCCCCGTCCCCGGTTCATGGGACGGGCATGGTTCAACTCACTCCATCGCTTTGCTTGGAGGATACCCTCTATGTCCCGAAGTTCCCGTGCAATTTGTTATCAGTTACTACTTTATGCCGGCAACTTCAGTGCTCCGTCTTATTCACTCCCACTACTTGTTCTTTTCAGGACCCGAGGACCCAGCGGACGATTGCTACTGGGACTGAGAGCGGCGGCCTCTACTTCCTCGACGATGTTTCCGCTCTCTCTGCCTACTCCTCCTCCACCGATCTCCTTTAGTGGCATCTTCGTCTTGGACATCCTCCTCCTCGGCTTATTCGTCAGCTTCTGCCCCACTTACCTCCTACCAGTTCTCCGCTCAACTGTGATGCGTGTCAGCTTGGCAAACATCATCGCTCCTCCTTCCCACCGAAGCAAGGCCGTGGCTCCTCTCGCATTTTTGATCTTATTCACTCTGATGTATGGGGTCCTGCTCCTACCCTCACAGTTGGTCGGGGCAGTTCCTATTTTGTCACTTTTATCGATGATTTTACTCGATGTACCTGGGTGTATCTATTAAAAGATCGCTCTGAACTATTTTCTGTTTGGCAATCATTTTACTTTATGATTAAGACTCAATTTGCTGTTTCTATTAAAGTCTTACGTTCTGATAATGCCAAGGAGTATCTGACTCATGAGTTCTCCGCGTTCTTTTCACAAACATGGCCTCCTTCATCAAACGACTTGTGTTTACACCTCCCAGCAGAATGGGGTGGCGGAGCGTAAAAACCGTCACCTGCTTGATGTTGCGCGTACTCTCATGACGCAGATGCACGTCCCTTGCTCCTACTGGGGCTATGCTGTGCTCCTCGCCTGCTATCTCATCAATCGCCTTCCCTCCGCGGTTCTCCACGGCCATACTCCCTTCTCCCTTCTCTACCCCCACCAGGAACCTTTTCCTCTTCCTCTCCGTGTCTTTGGTTGTACGGCCTTTGTTCACACTTCCTCCTCTACCCGCGACAAGCTTTCCCCCCGTTCCACCAAGTGTGTCTTTTTGGGGTACTCTACCACTCAAAAAGGCTATTGCTGCTTTGACCCCCTTCTCCGCAAGCAGTTTGTCTCCGCAGATGTGACTTTTTTCGAAAATGCTTCTTATTTCTCTCCTTCCTCTTCTCTTCCTTCTCTTCCTTCTGATATCTCCGTTCCTTCCACACCCCTCCACGTTTTCCCACCTTCGTCTCCTCCTCCACCCACTCCTTCCCAGTCCATCTCCCCACCCACCCCTCCACCCTCCTCTCCGCTGCCGTCTCTCTCTAGTCCCGGGCCAGCCTTCTCCGCCACGGACGCTCCGGTCGCTGATGCTCCCGTCGCCGACGCTCCCGTTGACCTGGATGTTCCCATTGCCCTTCGCAAAGGGGTGCGGGCGTGTACTCAACACCCGCTCACGGCTGTTGTTTCCTATGATCAGCTTTCTCCTTCTCGCAGGTGTTTTGCCTTGGCCATCTCTGCTACTTCTACTCCCCGTACCTACCAGGAGGCTCTCGCTCTCCCTCATTGGAAGTCTGCCATGGATGAGGAGATGGCTACTCTTACTGAACGGGGTACCTGGACCCTGGTTCCTCCTCCCGTGGGCACTGATGTGGTTGGCTGTCGCTGGGTCTTCGTTGTGAAGTTTCGCCCCGACGGCACTGTGGATCGCTGAAAAGCCCGGCTGGTGGCCAAGGGCTTTACTCAGACTTATGGCATTGATTACTTTGATACCTTCTCTCCGGTTGCTCGTCTCAGCACCATTCGGGTTCTCTTTTCTGTGGCTGTTAACCGGGCTTGGGCTATTTCCCAGCTTGATGTGAAGAATGCCTTTCTCTATGGCGATCTTCAGGAGGACGTCTATATGGAGCAACCTCCTGGGTATGTTGCTCAGGGGGAGACACGTGTCTATCATTTGAAGAAGGCCATTTATGGCCTAAAGCAGAGCCCTCGAGCATGGTTCGACAAATTCAGTGGTATTGTGGCTACCATCGGCTTTCAAAGGAGTTCGGCCGATCACTCCTTATTCATTCGCAAAACGGCCTCGGGACTGGTGGTTTTGGCCGTATATGTGGATGATATTCTCCTTACTGGCGATGACCGAGATAGGGTGGACTTGACGAAGAAGCACCTCCGTCAGCACTTGGTCACGAAGGATATGGGCTCCCCAAAATACGTTTTGGGGATAAAAATCTCTCGGAAACTTGACTCCTTGGTTCTCTCTCAACAGAAGTATGCCCTTGATCTTCTACGAGAAGCAGGATTGACAGGTGTCAAACCAGCTCGTTTTCACATGGCTGTTGGAGAAGACAAAACGTGGACAGATGATTCGCCTCTTCTATCTGATATCACACGGTACAGACGTTTGGTAGGGAAACTCATCTATCTCACGGTGACTAGACCCGACATCGCCTATGCTGTAGGCAAGGTCAGTCAGTTTATGCAATCAAAGCAGCACCGGGCAGAGGGTTACTCTTTCAGAAGAATGGCCATCTGAGGGTTGAGGCCTACTCAGATTCAAGTTACGCGGATGACAAAGGCGATCGTAAATCTACGTCAGGTTTTTGTACCTTTGTTGGAGGTAATCTCGTGAGTTGGAAGAGCAAGAAACAGTCTGTTGTTTCCAGATCCAGTGCCGAAGCAGAATACCGGAGTATGGCGTCAACCACGTGTGAGTTAAAGTGGTTGCAGGCTCTCATGCTTGACCTGGGCGAGGTATATGACTGTCCTCTCCCTATGTTCTGTGACAACAAGGCCGCTATACACATATCCAGAAATCCAGTCTTCCATGAGAGAACAAAGCATATAGAGGTTGACTGTCACTTCATTCGGGAAGAGATTTTGAAGAAACAGATTTGTACTCCTTTTGTCACCTCTGACAAGGAGTTGGTAGATATCTTCACCAAGCCGGTTTCTACTTCCTTCTTCCGTATTTGTGACAAGCTGGGCATGATTGATATCTATGCTACAGCTTGAGGGGGAGTGTTGAAGTATTAGACCGGGCGGCTTATCGGTCTGATCCAGCGGTTTGTTGACCGAGCGGCTTAGCGGTCTGATCCAGCGGTTTGTTGACCGGGCGGTCTATCGGTCTACCTCTGCGGCCTGTTCTATCCTGCTGGAGTTGCCGAGTGGTTAACATCACTCTGTCTAACCGCGCGGCCTGTGCGGTCTCCATTATTCTAGCCGCTCAGTACTGTAAATGTTTAGTCCCACATTGTTTGTATACTCTCTTTCTTATCTCCTCCATTCTATATAAGGGAGGTCATACTTTTGTAAATGATATCTTTTTTGGATAATAAAATTTTAATTATTCAAAAGTTTATTCGCTTGTTCTCTACTTTTCGCTTCTTTTCGCTACTTTCTAACACAACAATAGCAAACAATCTTAGTAGAAAATAATTTACTAGGTTTAGTGTCATACCTGTCCTTTATTGAAGATTTCCTTTTCTGATAATAATCATCCTTGGACTGTGAGGAGGATGGCTTGGATCTCCACTGTTTTTTCTTTAAGAATCTTTGAAATTGCCTTGTGAAAGCAGCAAAGTCTTCATCAAAATTAAGGCTGTCTGATGTGTAATTGTCAGAATCTTCTGAGATGACTTCAGCAACTTTCTTAGGAGGAGATGGAGACATCCTCCAATCCTTCTTTGTGGCTTCAACCTTGAAGGCAACTGACTTCTCTCTGTATTCAGACTTATTGCTTTTTTCCTCATCTTTTCTAGCAGTGAGATGCATCTCATAGGATAATAGTTTTCCAAATAGAGTTGGTGGAGGTGTATCTACAAGCCTGGCCACCTCTCTGATGGCACATATTTTAGTATTCCAGCCCTTGGTTAGATATCTAAGAAACTTATCATTGAGCTCATATGTGCTAAAAACCCTTCCATATGACATTAGCTCATTGACTATTCTAAAAAACTTCTTGTAGCACTCAGTTATGTTGTCTGTTTTGGCTTGTCTAAAACTTTCATATTCCTGATTAAGTATAGACTTTTTGTCCTCTCTCACTTCTTCTGATCCCTCCATGTAGACAATCAAGGTGTCCCACATCTCCTTGGAGGTTTTGTAGTGAATCAAGTTTTGGAATGTTGAGTCATCTATAGCACTAACTATTATATTATGTGCTCTCTTATCCATAATAGCCAAGATGATCTCATCCTTTGTCATTTAAGAATAATCTTTTGGAGTCCTGAGATTTGCATCAAGAACTGAGATTTTCATAGGAATGAATGGCCCTTCTTTAACTATAATATAGATTATTAGGTCAGAGACTTCCATAAACAACTTGACTCTCTCTTTCCAAATACCAAAAATTTCTTTCCTACAAATAGGTAATTTCATGGATCCAAGTTCCTTGTGATTTTCTCCTGAACCCATTGTGTCTAAATGTTAACTGTCTTTTAGATCAACTCAGACTATTAAGTCAAATCTTGAGCAACCTCCCTCGGATACCACTTGAAAGAATTGGTTTTAAGATGTCCTAAACACCTAGAGGGGGGTGAATTGGTTCAATTCTTTTTCTTAAGGCAGATAATCGTTTTACTATTAGATCACAAATTTTTCAGCACAGCACGGTTCACAGCACAGAATAAACAACACAGCAATATAGAAGACACACAGTTTTATAGTGGTTCCCCAAGTGATGGGTACATCCACTTTTCCTCTTCGCCTGTCTAGCAGTGTACTAGATTCAGCTTAACTTCCTTCTTCCTTCTCAGATCCGCAGATCTTACAACTCAGAACCTTGAAAGGTCCCAACAGCTTAGACTTCAGCAAGTCCTACAACTCAGATCCTCCCAGAGAATCCTACCTCAGAGTGAGTCCACACTCCTACAGCTCAGGCAATTAAGCCCTACCTCAGCTTCTTCCCAGGCCTACAACTTAGAGAACTTAATCTCCTACCTCAGGCACTCATCCCTACCTCAGCCTTTATAAATTTAGGCTTACAACTCAGAGGAATAATCCTCCTATACTCATATTTGTAAAAGATCCTACAAAAATTGAAAATAAAGAGAATGATTCCTTCACCCAGATAGAGAGAGAAAGGGTGAAGGCTTCTTGATTAGTTCTTGATAGATCTGACCACTCCACAATCAACCTGTCTTAGCTTCTTAAAATCTTCTTGAATCTGAATAAAGTAAGGTCGATCTTCTTGAAGTTGGAGATGATCCTCGATCCAGCTTCTTCTTAATCAGAAGTGGTTCTGATTTCTTCTTGCAGATTGTTCAGGATCTGCCCTCTCTGGATGAAGACTTCTCTCCTTGTTGTTGGCTTTTTATCTCCTTGGATTATTCCAGCACTTGACTCCTTCTATCTGATGATAGAACACATCTTTTTATAGGCTTCATTCGAGGTTACCGGCTGATCCGGTTCATAACGACCTTCTGACAGCTCTAACAGAATCTACAGCTGTGTTGATCATGACAGTTGTCAAGTCTCCAGTTATTATATCTAATACTTCAATGAACTTCAGCTCAGCAGTAAAGAGTCGAGACAATACTGCAAATGTGTTGACACAAATAGTTCATGTGTCGACATAATCTATGGTGATGTCGACACAGCTTGCATAATGTCAACACAGCACTTCTCTGTCTTCTTAACATAGCTTCTGCAGAATGTGTCGACACAAGTCCTGTGTGTCGACACAATCACTTCTTGTCTTGACATAGTTGACTTCAACAAAAATTCTGGTGTGTGTTGACACAAGTACTGTGTGTCGACACGGTTGTTGTTGACTTAGCTTTTTGTGTGTCGACACAAGTCCTGTGTGTTGATATAGTTGTTGTCGACAGAATCTCTGTGTGTCGACACAAGTCTTGTGTGTCGACACAAACTGGATCCTGATGTCGACATGGTCTTTGTCGACAGAATCTCTGTGTGTCGACACAAGTTCTGTGTGTAGACACAAGCTGGCTCCAGGTGTCGACACAGTCTTTGTCGACAGAATCTCTGCGTGTCAACAAAGTTCTGTGTGTCGACACAAGCTGGCTCCTGGTGTCGACAAAGCCTTTCCCATGTGTCGACACAATTCTTCTCAAGTGTCGACACTTGTACTTAGAAACTTTGCTTTCATTTCCTTAACCTGTACATGGAAACTCAACACCACATCAAATACACCTTGATGAATACCATTGAGTTAGGTGAGGCTTCTCCAAATCTGGTACACATTTTCCAATGTACCCAACATCAATCATGACTAGAAAGAATCTCCTCTACCTATTGGCCTAAGGTAAGGGCCCTACCAGGTCCATTCCCCGGATGGAGAAGGGCCAGGGCGCAGTGGTGCTCCTTAGTCTCTGAGATGGTAATAGTTGGAGTGGGGAAAAAATTAAAACTTATGGCACTTCTTCGTGAATTTGACGGCATCTTGACAAAGGGTCAGCAATAAGTGTCCTTGCCTGACAATCCTTCCTTCCAAGGTCATACTTCCTGAGTGACTCCCGCACTCTCCGGAATGGACTTCTTCCAAAATCCTCTAAACTTATCCCTTTGCCATGCAATGTTCCAGCAATCCTGAGAGGGTCTTTCTATACAACTACCTGTCGCGTATGAGGTAGAATGTCGACTTGTGCTTGAATCGCTTTTTATCCATACCCTCTGGGAACTTCCCCGTGGATAGGAAGGTTGAAAATGGTCCATCCACGAGGGTCATTTGTCCACCTCCATCAGCTCTCCCTCTTCTATGGAAGGACGGAACAAGTCGGTGATAGTACCCCCCACTCGGGGTCCGTGCTTGGCCAACTGATCCACCTACTTTTTCCCACTCATGGCATATGTCGAATGGAGAACGTTTGGAACATGCCGACAATACCTTGTACTTTGGTTAAGTACAATTGGATAGTAGGCTCCCTGGCCTTAAACTCTGAAAGTGCAACTAGATCTGATATACTCTAGAGGGGGGTGAATAGAGTATATGGTGTTTTAGTACTTTTTAAAAACTTTTACAACAATTGTTGTAATAAGTGTGAGCAGGGAAGCAAATATAAATCTAATCACAGAACTAGGCTATGCAAAAACTAAGCACAGAAAAATCAAGGCCAGAAACAAAAAGTAAACAAGCAGAACCAGAGGACACAAGGAAATATAGTGGTTCCCCAAACTTGGGTACATCCACTCTTCTACCACCCTAGGTAGGAATCCACTGCAGGATGAGTTGATCAGGTGTCCTGGGCACCAATGAGCTTTTGATAAGGTGCTCAAAAACCAAAGCAGATTTTTTGATCAGGTGTCTTGCCACCAATGAGCTTTTGACAAGGTGCTCAAAAACCAGATTCAAACTTTTGAAGGGAGTTTGAGAAACCCTTTACAAACTGGGGGTGAGAGAGTGATGGCAGTCTTCTCTTTCTCAGACAACTGAGAAGACTATGTGGAATGATGTCAAAGCTCCCCCTGAATCCTTGAAATCTTCAGGAAGAAAAGCTTTGCTTGAGGGTGATAGGCCTTCAAAGGTAGATCTCCAGCAATAGATGATTTCAGCAAGCTGAAATGTTGAGTGTCTGGAGTCTTGAAATGATGTTAGCCTTGAACACTTTGAGAGCTGAAGAGATCTGAAGTTGATCTCTTTGATGAGTGTTCTTCAGAATTCTTTTAGACAGAATATATTTGAGAGAGTCTCTGTATTCTGTATTGTGTGTTCTCTTCTTGTTAATGTCTGTATTTCATCTATCTTGATTCAAAAACATTCTGTCTTTTATTCTCTGTTCCTGAATAGAATATCATTCTCTGTCAAAGATAGTCGTTGGTCTGCATTGATTGCATCCTTAATTGCAAAAACTCTTCTGGAGGAAAGTCCATAGAATTATTCCTTGAAAGATCCCTTGAAACTTGGTCCAGAAATAAATGAAAACGGCTAGCAAATCTCTGAATTAATTGCATAATAACTCCTGTCTGATTTGAATTTGAATTCTGGAAGTTATCTGAAAACGTCGAACTGAGCTCTGCTATCGTCGAGCTGAGCTCAGCGAACTGGAAAACTCAAGCAGCAAAATAATCGTCGATCTGAGCTCAAAGATCGTCGAACTGAGCTCAAAGATAAAGATCCAATGCAGAGTCAAGATCGTCGACCTGAGCTCACCGATCGTTGAATGGAGTTCGACGATATTGTGAAGTTGAGCTCAGCGATCGTCAAGTGGAGCTCAACGATCTGCCGAAGTTGAGCTCGACGATCGTCGATCTGAGTTCGACGAATCGTCGTGCTGAGCTTGACGATCAGACTTAGTCTCCAGACAGAAAAACTTGGTCTTCAGGGCAGCTTCCAATCCTAGACTTCTAACCCTTAGACTCAATTCTAATTGACCTATTAAGCTATACAGAAGGTCAAACAAAGGTTCCTAGAGACATAGTGATCCTGACCCAAATTAGTAATAGGGTGTTCCAACAATCTCCCCCTATTTGGGTTAGGATTACTATTTACAGACTTTGGAAAATCAAATAACAACATATAATCAGAAAAGCATAAAAACAGCAGCAGCAAGACATGGCAGAAACATCACAGAGATATATATATATGTGTGTGTATATATGGCATCCAGATAGCAGTCAGAAAATCCAAAGATTGTCACCTTACAAAGTCATTTCTTCTCTTTGCCTTTAACCATTTTGATTTCTCTGTTTGGATTCAGGGCTTCTTTGTTGGATCTGGTGTCATCTGCTGCACCCAAGTATGTTTGCTTTGAAGTCCTGGGAACCACAGCAGCAGGATGCAATTCCATATATCTGTCTGCATCAAAGAATTTGCTGGAAGCATATTTCTCTAGTTCCTTCTGTCTCTGCTTCTACATTGTAGAAATATTGGAAGTGTCTAGCCCTTGTTCTTTGGCTTTCTTTATCTGGTCTAATGCATCCAACTCCTTCATCCTAGCAGTCCAAGCAGATGGATTCTTCTCAGGGTCCTCAAATGGTACAAGTGGCTCATACCTGTTGGAAGAATTGTCTTGAGGAGGCCTAGCAGACACTGTCTCTCTTAGCTTGTAGGGGAATGGACCAGAAGTAGTATCAGATGAAACATGTCCTCCCCTGGAGTATGGGTGCTGCCTGGAGTGCCCTTTAGAATAAACCTGAAAATCTTTTTGACTTCCCCTGTATCCTCCTCTCCTAGAATAAGAACCCCTAGATTGGCTTTCCCTTTGATAGGATCTGGCATGGGGTTGATAGGGAGCCTGGCTTCTAGCTGGGGCTTGACTTGCAGAGCTGCCACCTGCACCTGCATCAGGAGGAGGTGGTGGAGGAGGATGAGGGTGCTGGAACTGGGAGGAGCCCTTCTCATACTTTCTCTTCTTCTTCATTGCTTTCAGCTGATTTTTAGAGTACTGCATCCAATGTTCAGTAATTTGGCAGTTATGCAGAATATAATAAGGAATATCATTATTATCCTTGACTTTTGCAGGAGGCACCCTTTTCATTGCCTTGCTCCTAGCTTTCCTTTTCCTTGCAATAGTGGCAGATGAATCATCAGAGTCTGTTTTGTATTCATCAGACTCAGAACTCTGGTCATCATATATAGCATCTATTTTCTTCATCAATTCTTTCTTCAACTGAACAGCAGTAGATGAGGCAGAGGCAGAAGTAGCAGCAGCAATCACTGAGTGTACAAAAGAAGAGATGATGCTGGGGTCACAGCCAGAGAAAGGCACCAGTGCCTTAGATAGGTCTTCTGAGGGCTGGACAGCATTAACTTCTGGGAGATGGCTGAAGAAGGCAGGATCAAAGGCAGAAAGCAAAGACTGTAGGTCTATTGCCAGAACTGCAGTGGGAGCCTGACATTCTAGAGGCACAGCAACAGTAGCAGAAGAGGCAGCAGAAACAAAAATCTCAGCAGCAGCAGCAGTATCATCAGCAGCAGGAGCAGAAGCAGCAGCAGCAACAGCATGAAGGCTTGCTTCATATAGCATCTCCCCCTGCCTGGATGCAGATACATCTGTATCAAGGCACACTGCTGGAGGTGCTGCCTGAGGAAGGAGGGAGGAAAGCCTGGCAGAGAGAGCTGCCACTGACAGTTGTAGAGGGGCCAAAGAGGTCTCTAAGAGCAGAGAGAGCCTGGGGGCAATTAGCTCATACAACTTGTCAGCTAGGGCTGAGAGGTCTACATGCTCAACAGTAGGAGCAGAGGTAGATGGGATAGGGATGGCTGAGGATGCTGGAAGTGGAGTGCTGGATAGTGGAATGGATGGCTCAGGAGTGGGGATAGTGGATATGGAGGATAAGGGGATGGATATGGATGGGGTGAAATTTGGTTGGTCAATGATATGGTGGAGGAGATCTTGGAATGATGTTGAGGAGGAGGGTAATTCAGGAGGAGATGAGGGGGAATCATCCATGTAGGAGTCATCCAGAAGGGTGAAGGATGGTATGGAATGTGATGATGTGATATCTGGTGGAGGGTATGAGAACAATGGGTGGAAGTGGTCTACTGGAGGTGAGGAAATGGTTGCTGGAGATGGAATTGATGTTGGAGATGGGCTAGAGATGGTAATGGGGGATGAAGCTGGAATGGTGGATGGAAGAGGTAGGGTTGGAATAGGAGGAGGAGAAGAGGCAGCAACAGCAGCAGTCAGGTCTTCTGCAGGAGCAGAGACCTGTGGGGGAGTGACTCTGTGAGTCCTGGTGCCTGAAGGAGCACTAGAGGAGGGCCTGCTGGGCTTGCTTATTTGCCTGTCCCACTTGCCAAAGAGGGCACAGGTGAGTCTCTTGGAGGCATTGATGTGCACTCCAGAGGAGACCAGCAAGGCAGGGCACTTGTTCTGCAGGAAGACTCCAAGAATCCTTCCAAAATTAACAAAGCTTTTGTTTATTTTCTTCTTTATTAGGTCAAAGAAGACCTCTCCCCAGTTCAAACTTTTCTTATCCACCAGAGCTCCCATGAGGCAGAGCTGGTATCTGGATATGGTATCATGTGCAGAGTGCTTTGCCAGCAGCACTTTTCCTACAACATCTGCTAGGAACCTGTATTCAACAGACAGGTTCCTCTTGAATAACTTGCTAGGGTTTCCCTCTGGATGACCCATCCTGGCAAGTATATCAGAAAACTCCTCCCCAGATAATTCAGCAGTATCATCTCCATTTCTTAGTCCAAAAACCTCTGTTAAAACTGTGGGGGTCAGAGGTACCTGGTTTCCAGTAATGGAGCCAACTATAGTGTTGTTGTCTAGATTATGAGCAGTGTAAACCCATTCCTTGATTTCATCTGAGGCCAGCTTTATCCTGGTGGTCATGAGGGCAGACAAGTTCTGATCCTTGAATAAACTCAGAATGTCTTGGAATATTTGATCAGTAGTGTTGAAAGATTCCAGATCAATGTCGAATCCAGCATCGAACTTCATTGCGGCTAGAACAGCAACTGATACAGCCATTGTACCTGCAAAAATTCAACAAACAAAACGACCAAGTGTATAATTGTTTGGAGGGAAGAAGATTCTTGTAGAGAAATTGAAAGCGCAAGAGAGAACGACGGTGAAAAATGAGTTTTATATTAGGGTTCGACGCAGAATTGGAAAGATCGTTGAACTCAGTTCGACGATCGAGGCTTCTAAAGGAATCTGAAGAGACTCCAACATCGTCGATCTCCGTTCGACGATCTTGGAAAGCGTCGAGCTCCGTTCGACGATCGTTCAGTGAGCATAATGGTCGAGCGCCGTTCGACGATCGTTGACCGGAAGAGATAGTTCATACTATCTGAGAGGCGCTGAACTCAGTTCGACGATTCTGGAAGTCGTCGATCTCCGTTCGACGATCTTAGGGGAAATCTTCGAGCACAGTTCAGAGATCAGAAAAATTCTAGACACAAAGAAAAATCAGAATTTTTGCCTAGTCTTGGTCAATTTTTAGCTTTCAAAATCTTGGAGATTATTTAAGACTTCATCCATCTAACATTCCTAACTGATTTAGGAAGAAGGTGTGTTTCTTTTCATCCAAAGGCTTGGTGAAAATATCTCCCCTTTGTAAATCAGTTGGGATATATTGTAATTCAATTTTATTCTTTTCAACATTGTCCCTTAAGAAGTGATGCCTTATCTCTATGTGTTTTGTCCTACTATGGAGGACTGGATTTTGAGCTATGAAAATAGCACTTGTATTGTCACAAAAGATTTTTGACTTCTCTAAGTTGTAACCATAGTCTAGGAGTTGGTTTTGAATCCACAATATTTGTGAACAACAACTGCCTGCAGCCATATATTCAGCTTCAGCAGTTGAGGTTGACACAGATGTTTGTTTCTTACAAAACCAAGAGACAAGTCTATCACCAAGGAACTGACAAGTTCCACTGGTGCTTTTCCTGTCAATTCTGCATCCAGCATAATCAGCATCAGAGAATCCAGTTAAATCAAATGCTGAATCTTTTGGATACCAGAGACCTAGATTTGGACAACTTTTAACATACCTGAGAATCCTCTTTACTAATGTTAGGTGTGACTCTCTAGGGCTTACTTGGAACATAGCACATATACATGTAGCAAACATTATATCTGCTCTACTAGCTGTAAGATACAGTAAAAAGCCAATCACTGCTCTATATGTTGTCTGATCAACAGGTTTCCCATGTTCATCAGCATCCAGTACAGCATTGGTAGGCATGGGTGTTTTCATACAGGATGCCTCAGACATACCAAATTTCTTAACCAGCTCATTTGCATATTTGGTTTGAGAAATGAAGATGCCTTCAGCATGTTGCTTGACTTGCAATCCTAGGAAGAAGGATAGCTCACCCATGCTACTCATCTCAAATTTAGAATGCATCAGGTTAGAAAACCTTCTGCACAATTTTGAGTCAGTAGAACCAAAAATGATATCGTCTACATAAATTTGTACTAGTAGGGTATGGGACTTATGGGTTCTAATAAAAAGAGTTTGGTCTACTCTATCCCTTATAAAACCATTTTCCAAGAGAAAGCATGCTAGGGTCTTATACCATGCTCTAGGAGCTTGCTTGAGACCATATAATGCTTTGTTCAGTCTAAAAACATAATCAGGATAAGTTGGAGAGATAAAACCTGGAGGTTGTCTCACATAGACTTCCTCTTTGATGTCTCCATTTAAGAAAGCACTCTTGACATCCATCTGATAAACCTTGAAGCCTTTGTGAGCTGCATAAGCTAGAAATATCCTGATGGCTTCCAATCTTGCAACAGGTGCAAAAGTCTGGTCGTAGTCAATTCCTTCTTCTTGAGAATATCCCTGAGCAACTAGCCTTGCCTTGTCCCTTATTATTATTCCTTGATCATCCAGTTTATTTCTGAATACCCATTTTGTTCCAACAATGGAATGATCCTTAGGCTTTGGCACTAGTTCCCATACTTTGTTCCTCTCAAATTGATGCAACTCCTCTTGCATTGCAATGATCCAGTGTGGATCTTGCTCTGCATCTTGAATGGACTGAGGTTCAATTTGAGAAAGGAAGCAGGTGTGCAACAGGTTTTGGTTGACCTGATTTCTGGTTTGCACACCAGCTGAGATTTCTCCAATTATTTGGGTAATTGGATGGTCTCTTGATGTTACTGAATCAACAGGGGGTGTTGATTGTTCACCAACCTGTGTTGTTGTTTCCTCTTGTGGTACAACAACTGGCTCTTCACGTGGTGGTTCAATATGTTGAGTATTGCTTTCATCTTCACTGCTTTCTTCTTCTTGAGCAACCTGTAGCTTGTTCATATCTTCAACTAGAGAGTGTTCCTGCAAATGTTCTATGGTAGAATAAATCTTCTCCTTGAAAGACATGTTAGTTTCATCAAACGAAATATGAACAGATTCCTCAATTTTCAAAGATGATTTATTACAAACCCTATAGGCCTTGCTGATCATGGAGTATCCCAGAAACACTCCTTCATCAGCTTTGGCTTGAAATTTTGCTAAGTATTTCTTGTCATTATTGTGAATATAGCAAATGCAACCAAAAATTCTAAAATAGTCAACTTTAGGTTTCTTCCCTTTGAGTAATTCATAGGGAGTCTTTCCCTTCAGTTTATGTATCAGACTTCTGTTCAGCACATAGTTGGAGGTGTTCACTGCCTCTGCCCAAAAGGATAGAGGTAGATGAGCATCTGACAACAATGTAGTGGCAGATTCAATAAGGGTTCTATTTTTCCTTTCAGCTACCCCATTTTATTGAGGAGTTCTAGGAGCTGAGAAAGTATGTCTGATCCCTTCACTCTGACAGAACTCTTGCATAAGAAGAGAATCAAACTCTGTCCCATGATCACTTCTGATCAGGGCAATGTGAGTATTGAACTCAATCTGTATACATTTGAGAAACTCTGTCAGACACTTAAAGTTATCAGACTTCTTCCTTAGAAAGAACACCCAAGTGAATCTAGAGAAGTCATCTACAACTACTAAAGTGTAGGATTTTCCTCCTAGGCTTTGTACTGTGATGGGTCCAAATAGATCCATGTGTAACAGATACAATATCCTAGGTGAATCACTCTTATTAAGTGACTTAAAACTGTTTTTAGTTTGCTTGCCTAATTGACAAGCCTTGCAGAGTCCTTCCTTCTTGTAGGGGCCAGAAGGTAGTCCTCTAACAAGGTTGTCCTTGGATAGCCTAGCAATAGTTCTAAGGTTTAGGTGTCCTAGTCTCTTATGTCATAAAACATTTGGTCTACAGACTGAATTAAACAAGCAGATATCTATATCAGTTGAAAGAAAATCTACTAAGTAGATGTTACCTTTCCTTATACCTGTCAATATAGTTGTGTTGTCCTCTGACTTGATTTTGCATAAGGTTTTGTTGAAGGTCACCTGGTAGCCTTCATCACATAGCTGACTGATGATGATTAGGTTGTGCTTCAGTCCTTCCATATATGCTACCTTCTTGAAGGTTACTGATCCAATCTGTACTGCACCATATCCCTTAGTTTGTCCAAAGTTGGAATCACCAAAGATAACTTTGGGTCCAAGCTTGGCTCTGAAGGATGTGAGGTTGTCCTTATTCCCTGTCATGTGATTAGAGCACCCACTATCCAAATACCATTGCTGGTTAGATGTTGGATAGGTCTTCACCTGCACATAAAACAATTCACTTGTTTTTGACCCAGTTTACCTTGGGCCTAGGTTGATACCTCTAAATTCAGAAATAAAAGACGTCTCTGGCTGACTCTTATATCCTTCAGGATGATATCTCCTTGGAGGTAAAATCCATTCAGTATAAGGGTTGAAGGTTTGGGATAAAGAACCCTTAGGATTCAATTTTGATTTGCCTTTGAAAAAATTTCCAGAGTTCTGACCTCTGTTCGACGATCTTAGAGCTGCGTTCGACGATCTTGGGTCAGATCGTCGAGCTGCGTTCAACGGTCGACTATGGATGAGGTCAGGTATATGAGATCGTCGAGCTGCGTTCGACGACTTTGGTTGAGATCGTCGAGCTGCGTTCGGCGATCGTCGATCTTCATTCGGCGATCTTCGATCTCCGTTCGACGATTTCTGCTGGGACTTGGTTTTCTGAGGCAGATCAGAATTTTTCCTAGCAACCTCTACAACTCCCCTTCCCTTGTCAGAAATGAACTTGATGGGAGTTGTTAGGACTATAGGTTGGCTGGATGAAGCACCCAAGCCCAGTGTACTGTTGAATCTAGAGTTCACTGTGCTTGTGATGTCCATCAGCTTGATGCTTCTCCCATTAAGGGATTCTTCAAGCTTCTTGGCCTCAGAGAGCTCACTTTTCAGTGTAGCTATCTGTTCCCTACAGATCTCCAACTCCTGAGAGAGTTTGAGGTTTTTTGACTTTAAACCATTGTGTTCAGATAATTGATTTCTGAGAGAGATAATCTCTTTATCAGACTTTAGCAGGTCTAAACACAGTGCTTTAAATTAAGATTTAAAATCTTCTGAAGTAAAATCAAAAGAACTAATTACCTGATCTTCTTCAGGTTGGGTTTCTGAGTCTGACTCTGACTCTTCATCCTCTGAATTATGCTGTGAGGCATTAATTGCCATCATGCAGAATTCCTTTTCTTCTGCATCATCCTCATCATCACTAGAGCTGGATGAGGCTTCTGATTCCTCTTCTGTCTCACTCCAGGATTCAGCAACAAACCCTTTTCTTGTATGCTTATTTTTGCTTGAAGAGGGCTTGCGATTTCCATTCCTTTTGGAGTCTTTCTCCTTTCTTCTTTCTTTTCTGTCCCTTCTGTCCTTGGTCTTGTTCTCTGGACAGTCAGGAACTATGTGCCCTGGTTTCCTGCAACCAAAGCAGATAATGTCTTTATTGTTGCTAATGGACTTGTCATACCTTGGCTTGTCCTGCTCCTTGTATGATCTTCTTCTGAAGTCCTTTCTGGCCATCCTGTAGAATCTTTTGGCCAACAAGCTGAGTAGTTCATCATTGTCTGTGCTCTTATCTTCAGGCAGATCCTCAGTTGCCTTGAAGGCTATGGTTTTCTCTTTCCTTGTGGCTGGTGAAGCAGCCTTCTGTTCTTCCTCTCTATTCTTGATGAGTAGCTCATAAGATTTGAGCTTACCCAACAAGGCTTCAGTGGTGATCTCATTTAGACTTCTGGCATCCTTAATTGGCCAGATTCTTGAATCCCAAGTGCTGGGGAAGCACATTAGGATCTTGTCATTAAGTTCTGTCAGAGAAATCTCTTTGTCCAATGTCCTTAGCTCACTGACAATTAGACTCAATCTGTTGTACATGTCTCCCATTGACTCAGTCTCTCCCTTCTTGAAGTTCTCATATTGGGAGATGAGATGGGATCTTCTGTCCTTTCTCTCATCAGCTGAGCCTGAGACAATTTCTGAGAGCTTGTCCCAAATCTCCTTGGCTGAGTTGCATTCAGCTACCTTTTGGAATATGTCATCTGACATTGTCTGGGCTAGGATGTTCATAGCCTTGGCATCAGCTACTTTCCATTTTTTGATGTCAGCATCTGTTCCTGATGGAGGTGGAACAGCATTTGTGCTTGTGCTCTCTGGGGGTCTTGGATACACTGTCAAAACAGAATTGAAAATATCTTCGTCAATGGAATTCATGTAAAGTCTAATCCTTGCTTTCCAAAGTGCAAACTTGGAAAGATTGCACACTGGAGGTCTGGTGCTAGTATAATCTTTGTTTTGGGCCATGATTTGTGCACACAAAATCTAATAATAAAATACAAAAGAAAAGCAGATCTAGTTTAGGATCTTGGGGTTCAGGTGTTAGCCTGTACAACCAATCAGGTATGGTAAGTTTAACCAACCTCGCTTTGATACCAATTGAAAGTGCAACTAGATCTGATATACTCTAGAGGGGGGTGAATAGAGTATATGGTGTTTTAGTACTTTTTAAAAACTTTTACAACAATTGTTGTAATAAGTGTGAGCAGGGAAGCAAATATAAATCTAATCACAGAACTAGGCTATGCAAAAACTAAGCACAGAAAAATCAAGGCCAGAAATAAAAAGTAAACAAGCAGAACCAGAGGACACAAGGAAATATAGTGGTTCCCCAAACTTGGGTACATCCACTCTTCTACCACCCTAGGTAAGAATCCACTGCAGGATGAGTTGATCAGGTGTCCTGGGCACCAATGAGCTTTTGATAAGGTGCTCAAAAACCAAAGCAGAGTTTTTGATCAGGTGTCTTGCCACCAATGAGCTTTTGACAAGGTGCTCAAAAACCAGATTCAAACTTTTGAAGGGAGTTTGAGAAACCCTTTACAAATTGGGGGTGAGAGAGTGATGGCAGTCTTCTCTTTCTCAGACAACTGAGAAGACTATGTGGATTGATGTCAAAGCTCCCCCTGAATCCTTGAAATCTTCAGGAAGAAAAGCTTTGCTTGAGGGTGATAGGCCTTCAAAGGTAGATCTCCAGCAATAGATGATTTCAGCAAGCTGAAATGTTGAGTGTCTGGAGTCTTGAAATGATGTTAGCCTTGAACACTTTGAGAGCTGAAGAGATCTGAAGTTGATCTCTTTGATGAGTGTTCTTCAGAATTCTTTTAGACAGAATATATTTGAGAGAGTCTCTGTATTCTGTATTGTGTGTTCTCTTCTTATTAATGTCTGTATTTCATCTATCTTGATTCAAAAACATTCTGTCTTTTATTCTCTGTTCCTGAATAGAATTTCATTCTCTGTCAAAGATAGCCGTTGGTCTGCATTGATTGCATCCTTAATTGCAAAAACTCTTCTGGAGGAAAGTCCACAGAATTATTCCTTGAAAGATCCCTTGAAACTTGGTCCAGAAATAAATGAAAACGGCTAGCAAATCTCTGAATTAATTGCATAATAACTCCTGTCTGATTGGAATTTGAATTCTGGAAGTTATCTAAAAACGTCGAACTGAGCTCTGCTATCGTCGAGCTGAGCTCAGCGAACTGGAAAACTCAAGTAGCAAAATAATCGTCGATCTGAGCTCAAAGATCGTCGAACTGAGCTCAGAGATAAAGATCCAATGCAGAGTCAAGATCGTCGACCTGAGCTCACCGATCGTCGAATGGAGTTCGACGATATTGTGAAGTTGAGCTCAGCGATCGTCGAGTGGAGCTCGACGATCTGCCGAAGTTGAGCTCGACGATCGTCGATCTGAGTTCGACGAATCGTCGTGCTGAGCTCGACGATCAGACTTAGTCTCCAGACAGAAAAACTTGGTCTTCAGGGCAGCTTCCAATCCTAGACTTCTAACCCTTAGACTCAATTCTAATTGACCTATTAAGCTATACAGAAGGTCAAACAAAGGTTCCTAGAGACATAGTGATCCTGACCCAAATTAGTAATAGGGTGTTCCAACAAACTCCCCATTGATCTGGGATGCCACCACCATGGAGTCCGTGAGCACCTCCACATCGTACATCCCTAGCTCCCTGGCCAGACATAACCTCGATATCACCGCTTCATACTCAACCTGGTTATTGGTAATGGAGAAGTGAACAACCACCATTTGCTCTATCTTCGTTCCCTGGGGGCTCTCCAGGATCACTCCTACCCCCAAGGAATGCCTCCCTAACGCGCCATCCACCTTCACCCTCCAAGGAACTAAGTGAGTGAGATTGGCCTCCGCTACTTCAACTATATAGTCAGCGAGAAAGTCGGCCATCGCTTGAGCCTTGATCGAGAAACGGGGGATGAAAGATATATCAAATTCACTCACCTCCACCAACCACTTTGTTAACCTTCCTAAATGATCCACCCCTTCAAAGATATTGTGGAGGGGGTGGTCAGTCACCACTCGGATGGAATGTGCCTGGAAGTAGGGCTGGAGCCTCCCAGCGTAGATGACCAAAGCAAAGGCTAGCTTCTCCAAAATCGGATACCGGAGCTCCGCCTTCCTCAAGACCCTGCTCACGTAATATATTGACAGCTTCCTCTTGCCCTCTTCCAAGACCAAGACTGAGCTCAGGGCCTCGGCGCCTACCCCAAGGTACAAAGATATATCTTCCCCCTCCTTTGGTCCTTGGAGTAGAGGAGCCTGGGTCAGCTGCCTCGTTAAGGCTTGGATCGCCTCCTCAAATTCCTTAGACCATTCAAACTTCTGATTTCCCCTCAGTGCTTTGAAGAAGGGGGGCACCTCTCTCCTGCCTAAGGGAGGAACTTGCTCAACCCTGCCAACTTCCATGTCAGCCGCTGGACCTCCTTGGTATTCCGAGGTGATCCCAACTCCATGATAGCCCTTACCTTGTCAGGGTGAGCTCTACATCGGTGGGAGTAAGGAGATGGTCTAGGAACTTACCCCTGCTTGCCCCGAAGACACACTTCAAGGGGTTCAACCTCATTTTGTATTTCTATAGGGTGCCGAAGGTCTCTTCCAAGTCCCAGAGATGAGAGTCGACATCCCGACTCTTGATCATGTGATCATCCATGTACACCTCCAGGTTCCTCCCCTTCTGCTCTCGGAAGACCCAGTCTATCATCCTTTGATACGTTGTCGCTGTATTTTTTAACCCAAAAGGCATCATCTTGTCGCAGTAGCACCCATCCCCGGTGATGAAAGAGACATCTTTGATATCGGGTAGGTGCATCCTGATCTGATGATAACCTGAAAAAGAATCTAGAAAACTCATTATAGAAAAATCGACGGCTGAGTCAACAAGCGCATCGATTCGAGGCAAGGGGTAACAATCTTTAGGACATGATTTATTTAAAAGAGAGAAATCTACACACATCCTCCAATATCCATCCCCCTTTTAACCATTATAACATTGGAGACACAGCCTAGATACTGGATCTCTGAAACGAATCTGGCCTTGAGGAGCTTACCCACCTCTTCCCAGATGGGCTCGGCCAGCTTGTCCGTGGTAGACCTCTTCTTCTAATGGATGGGGCGATCCTCAGGATATAGGTTGAGGCGATGGCAGGTGGCGTTTGCATCGATACCCGGCATGTCGGCCGTACTTCATGCAAAGATGTTGACATTCTTTTGGATGCACTCCAGCATCCTCCCCTGGTCCTCTGGCCTCAGCCCCTCATTGATCCGCACCTTTTCTACCGTGCCTTTTAGGGTGAGAACCTCCATCTCCACCACCTCTTCCACTGATTCCAGCTAGGATTGATCTCACTATTTGCCTTCGACCCCCTCTCCTGGGGCCAGAACTTCTTTCTCAGCTTCCTCCATAGCCATTACCTTAGCCAGCTCCTCCAGCACTTCCTCTGCCGCCTCTACCTGGGCGCAGATCTCTTCCCCCTCTACCCTCATCTCCTCAGCTCCCCCTCCAACCTCCTGTCTGGACTCTTCCTCCATCCTCCTCTCCATATCCTCAGCACCTCTTTTCCAGGAGATGGAGTTGATCGCGGTCACGTAGCATTCCCTCGCTACCTTGGGGTCTCACTGGACTCGGACCTAGATTCCCTCGACATTAAACGTCAGGCACTGATGGAAGGAAGAGATCATGCAACAGAAGGCGCTGATGAGGGGATGTTCGAAGATCGCATTGTAACTGCTAGGAGCGTCACAATGACGAACTTGTAGTTTCGGGACTGCCCCCCTAGAATGACATGGAGTCCCACTCCTCCCTCCATCTCCTTCCTCTCCCTGGAGAATCTGAATAGAGGCCCATCTGAGGCCAACACCCTCCTGGAATCCACCTTCATCGCATCGAATGCCTTCTTAAAGACGACATTGACCGAGCTCCCGTTATTAATGAGGATCCAAGAGACGGTGAATTTGTCGACTGCAGCCTGGATCACCAGCGCATTGTAAAATGGATCCTCATTATCTGGCTTATCCTTCCTTGAGAAATTGATCTTCTCCTCTAGGGGTGGAGTTAGAGATGTCGAAGCAATGCTCCGATAGTATATAGTATAGAGGTTTGCCATACAGGCGGCTTTTACTCCCCTCCCCCCCCCCCCCCCTCGTGGATCACCCTGATCCCTCTGCGACCTCCAACATCGGTCCGGTCCTTGCACCTGTCCTCCTCTTCCCCAGGCAGGACTTCCTTAATCCGCACTTCTTGGCGGGGTTGTTATTGTTGCTCCCAGTTTCCCCTCATCTCGAGGAACTCCAGGTATGTGGTTGTGGCATGCCCCTCCTCCTTATGGAAGTCACAATAAGGAAGCTTTGCACTTCCTCCTTGCCTCCTAATCTGTCGGGCTCTCCTCCTCCTCCCCAAGCCTATCGCCATAGCCTAATGTTGATTGGGGAGAGGAGGCCTCTGGCCCTGCCTCCATCCTGGAGGGTTGAACTGACTCTGGCCCCCTTGACAGTTTTCTCCTACATGGAATGCTATCTGCTGGCCCTGGTCTTGCCACTCCTGCTTCCTCCTGCCGAGTCGATTGTTCGGCTCCTAGCGCCCCCACCTCGGTTGTTGTTGTTGTTGTTACGGCTCCCTCTGCTTGGGCTCAACCATCCGCACCTCCTGCGCCATGCCACCTCTCGGCTCCTCCTCTGCGGCCCACCTGGCCAACTTCCTCACAAACTCGGGGTTTGACACCTCCCTGTCGACTTCCTTTCTGCCCTCTCCATCAGCTCCTCGAAGGAGAGAGGCAGTGCCATTTTCAGCTCCCTCCTAAATAATCCCTACTGCAGCCCCAGGGTGAAGGCCATCATCAAGGTATGCCCTGGCATCTCCTAGACCTGGAGGACCTCCTCTTGGAACCAGTCCATGTATCTCCCTAGGGTCTCGTTCACCCCTGCTTGATGTGGAACAAATACTCGGACTCTTTCTTCCAATTCTTGTAAGTGGTGAACCCCAGCATAAACCTCGGCGTAGGTCCTCGAAACAATAAATAGAGCTGGTCGACAGTTGGTTGAACCAATCTTTTGCCTTCTCCTTGAGGCTGATGGCAAATAACCTACATTTGAACGCTCCTGACATCTGCCGGATCGAAACCACATCCCCAAACCACTAGATATGTTGAACTGGATCATCCTTCCCAGTGTAGTAGGACATCTCCGGCTCTCGAAACCCCTCTGGAACTGGGATGGATGAAACCAACTCACTAAAGGGGTTGTCACCTCCTACCGGGCGATCTCATACATCGATCTCGCCAACCCTACCCACACTCGCTGAGCCGGGCAATAGAACTCGCCCCGGCAGATCTCGCTACCTCCCCTCTTCTACTACCTCCTTCTCAGGTCGTCTATCGGGGGCGTTCTCGCCCTGGGCTGGGGCTGCGACAACTGGGACTGCTGGCATCGAGCACTTGACGTGAGTGTCGAGTGTGAACATGATGAGATTCTACATCTCTTGCCAGAAATCCTAGAACATCCCAAGTGTGGCGAGTGGAGGGGGAGGCGGCAAGTCGGCCCTGCCAGAACCTTGGCCTTCATCTCCAACCATCGAACTCACAGAAGATTTTCGGTGATGATCGCTCTCCACGCTCACCGCACCAAAAATGTTGAAACCAAAAACCGCCTTCTTGTGAAGTTCGAACACTTGGGGAAGGAGTGATCGCACACTTACTTCTCCTCACAAGCTCAGATGACCAAGAACTTAGAACCAGAAACGGACCCAAAGATCCAGTAAAGAGGTCCCACCACATACACGAAAGATCTTAGAGTGCTTCCCCTTCTTAGTGTGTGTTGAGCTTAGGGCACCTCAGAGAGCGCTAGAAGATCAGAGAGAAGGAGAATTGGAATGCTTGATAGCTTACCCTTTGAGGTCCCCCTTGGGTCTATTTATAGTTTTTGAAACCTGACCTGCAAATAGCGTAACTCCGCTATTCTAAATGGTTATTTGTAGCCAAACGCGATCTGCCAACAACCAAACTGCACTGTTCTGAAAGGTTATGGGCAGGCCAACAGGGGTGGAATGGTAAAGATACAAAACACATCACAGGGCGAGTGTACCTTAAAACCTCCATTTGTATGGGGCGGCGAGTGCTCGATGGGGATAGCACTCGCCACATCCCTAGGGCTTTGGAAAGTGCAGGCTCGGCATGCCACACTCACCTACTGCTGCTGAGAGCTAGGGGCGAGCGCGAGAGCCCCTCTTCCATCCAACCCCGCCTAGGCAAGTCGGCAAGGCTATCGAGCCCTCACCCCCCTCTCGGCTCGCCTGTAACTCGCCTCACTCAATGCCAAGGGCAAAACGCGTCGATTAAACTCACCTCAATCCATGCCAAACACAGAAGACATCGAGTGGACTCACCTCACTCAATGCCAAAGGCGGACGACATCGAATGAACTCACATCCCTCAACGCCAAAGGAAGAAGGCGTTGAGTGCACTTGCCTCACTCAATGCCAAGGGCAGAGGTGCTGAGTGCACTGGCCTCTGTTGGGTACATTGGAAAATATGTACCTGATTTGAAGAAGCCTCACCCTACTTAATGATATACATCAAAATGTATTTGATGTGTTTTGAGTTTAGTTGTGCAGGTTAAGTATTTGCAGGGAAAGCTGAAAAGTTTCTAAGTCCGTGTGTCGACACCCAGAAGGAAAGAGTCGACACTTAAGAAGACTTGTGTCGACACCTAGATAAGAAGTGTCAACACTTGAAGTAATTGTGTCGACACCAGGAATGCAGAGTCGACACCAGAAGGAAAGTGTCGACACATACAGTCTGTATCGACACACAATGAAGAAATGTCCAGAGAAGCTGTGTCGACACTTAGAAGCAGTGTCGACACCCAGAGGAACTTTGTCGACATCAAAAGTGTCGACACTTGGAGGCTGTGTCGACACTCAGCAAACATCAACAAAGTTCAAGTACAAGTGTCGACACTTGGAGGCTGTGTCGACACTCAGCAAAGTTCAACAAATTCTAAGTACAAGTATCGACACAAAGGAGATGTGTCGACACTCAGTAAAAGTCTCAACATAAGAAGATTGTGTCGACACAAGGAGAAGTGTCGACACTCAGCAAAAGTATCAACACAGAAGGCATGTGTCGACACCAAGAAAATGTGTCGACACTTAGCAAGTATCAACACAAGAAGTTGTGTCGACACAAAGGATTTGTGTCGACACTTACAAGAAATCAACTAAGTTTCAAAGAAGAAGGACTTGTGTCGACACACAGGATCAGTGTCGACACATGTTGAAGATGCAGTGTCGAGAAGTAGATTCTACAACACAAGAAATTGTGTCGACACCATGAAGGCTAGTGTCGACACTTAGTCAACTTGTGTCGACACTTAATCTATCAGTGTCGACATTTAAAGACTGACTGTCTCGACACTTTCAGGCAGTTACAGAAAATTCAAAAAGTGACTGGATGACTTGACAGCTGCCATTCCAGCCCGTCTACTGCAACTGTCAGAGCTGTCAGAAAGTCGTTAGAAACCGGATCAACCGGTCACCATGAAGAAGGCCTATATAAAGGCCTATTACTTCAACAGAAAGAGATGATTGAAAAGAGTTGGAAATCAACAAAGAGTTGTTGAAAGCAATCAAATAAGACCTTCAAGTGAAGATCTAAGAAGTTGGAGAGAGAGAGCTCCTTCCAAGAAGACAGCTGTTGAATCGGGCTGTAAAGAAAGTTTCAGATTGAGATCTGAATCTTAAGTTGCAGTGATTGAAGATCAGCTGCATAGAGAATCAACCCTATTGTGTTCTAAATTCAAGAAGCTTTGAAGGAAGCCAAGGAAGGTTGATCTCAGTAAAGTTCTTCCAATAACTCATCAAGAAACCTGTCAACTCTTCTCTCTTTTTCTGAGTTGTGGGTATATCCATTGTAATTTTAATTTCTTGTAGGATCCTTAGGGCCTGTGTGCCTGAGTGTAGGAGATACTTTTCTCTGAGTGTAGGCCTTATTGAAGGCTGAGTGTAGGTCTTTGTGAAGACTGAGTGGTAGGGTTGTGTGCCTAAGTTGTAGGAGTGGGATCACTCTGAGCTGTAGGAACCTATTTGGGGTTCTGAGTGTAAGATCTGAGGATCTGAGGAATAGTGGAGAAGTTGGGCCGAATCTAGTACACTACTAGATAGGCGAAGGGGGAAAGTGGATGTACCCAGACCTTGGGGAACCACTATAAAACTGTGTGTACTCTGTGTATGTGATTGATTCTGTGTATGCTGTGTTAAAGTTCTGTGAATTCTGTGATTAATTCTGCCTAAAGGTTTAAAAAAGATAAGGTCACCTATTCACCCCCCCCCCCCTCTAGGTGATTAGGTACAATTACTTTGAAGTGTTATCAGAGGGAGGTTGCTCAAAAAGGACATAACTGTCTGAGTAAAAGATCCTATTGGCAGATTCAGTATAATCAAGGGCATACTCAGCATAATCAAGAAAATCAAGAAAATGGGTTCAACAGAGAATCACAAAGAACTTGGATCCATGAAGTTGCCAATTTGCAGAAAGGAGATCTTTGGCATCCGGAAAGAAAGGGTTAGACTATTTATGAAAGCCTCTGACCCCAGAAACTATATCACAGTCAAAGAAGGGCCATATGTGCCAATGAAGGTATCTGTGTTAGATGCAAATCAGAGAACTCCAAAAGACTATTCTGAAATGACCAAGGATGAGATTATTCTGGCCACTATGGACAAGAGGGCTCAGAATATTATTGTGAGTGCAATAGATGATGCCACATTCCAGAATTTGATTCACTATAAAACATCAAAGGAAACGTGAGACACACTGATAGTGTACATGGAGGGCTCCGAAGAAGTTAGACAGGATAGAAAGTCTTTGTTAAACCAAGAATATGAGAGCTTCAGACAAGGAAGGTCTGATAGCATAACTGAGTGCTAGAAGAAATTCTATAGGATAGTTAATGAGCTAATGTCCTATGAAAGAGAATTCAGCAATTATGAGCTGAATGACAAGTTCTTGTGATCCCTAACTAAAGACTGGGATACTAAGATTTGTGCTATAAGGGAAATGGCCAAATTAGCTGACATTCCTCCTCCAACATTGTTTGGCAAACTGTTATCCTATGAGATGCAGTTGATGGTAATGAAGGAGGAGGAGAAGACTACAAGAATTGAGCATAAAGAAAGAGCTGTGGCATTCAAGACAGAAGCCACCAGGAAATATAAAAGTAAGTCTCTATCTCCACCTCCAAACGTTGTTGAGACTGAGACAGATGAGTCAGAAAGCAAGAATTCTGAAAGTAGTGAGAGTGATGAAGATTTTGCAGCTTTCACTAGACATTTTCAGAAGTTTCTTAAGAAGAAACAATGGAGGTCTAAGCCATCCACTTCACAGAAGTCATCAAAGAATGAAAGAAGAAAGCCCAAGATAAGTAAAACTACATCTTCAAAGATAGTCTGTTATTGTTGTAACAGATAGGGACATGTTGTTGCTGAATGTACAGAGAAGAGGAAAGATTCTACTGATAAGAAGAAGACTCAAATCAAGGGCAAAAAGGAAAGGTCCTTTATTGCTAAGAAGGACAAAAGTCTGTCTGATATGTCATCTTCAGAATCAGATTCAGAAGCTGAAGCTTACATTGGACTGTTTGCTGAAGAAGAGGAGGATGAGTTCATACAATTAATGAACTCAATATATGAGCAAGAGGACAATCAGTGTCAGGGACTAATGGCCTTATCAGAAGGAGATAAAATCCAGGATCAGCCTGAACCAAGTCAGGTACAAAATTGTTCTGATAGTTCAATTTCTAGTACTGAGTCAGATTCAGATACATCAGTATCAAGTGATGTTAGTGAATCTGAATCTGAAGGAGATATTCATCAGTTGATTGATGAATATAGAGTAGTGTTGCAAGCTTTGAAGAAAAGCAAATCCTTGGCCAAGAGTCAGGCTAAGGAGATTGCTAGTCTTAAAGTTGCTGCAATAGATTTTGATAAGTTGCTTGATCAGAAATTAAATGAAATAGTCAGACTGAAGAACATTACTGTTATTCAGATGGGGACTATAACATTTAAAAATGATCAAATCAGAAATCTGGAGATTAGTCTTCAGAAAGAGAGAGATATAGTTATAAGGTTTTCAAAACCAAAGTCTGTTCTACCTTTGATAGATGAGTTTATTTCTCAAAAGGGTAAAACTGGATTGGGGTTTACTAAACCTACCAGGACTGTAAAGTCCAAGTCTAAGGGCAAAGCCCCAGTACTCAACAAGCCTGTTGTAGACAAACAGCCAGGGTTGTACCTGAGCAAAGGTACAATAGATTTGAGTGCTGGTGTTGTGGTAAGGTAGGCCACTTTGCCATAGACTGTTGGCACAATTCTAGTGCCAAGGTGAGTAGCAATATGCCTGCTAGAAAAGCTACAGGTAGTTTTGTTAAGAGGCAAACTAACCAGTACCAAGGACCCAAGAATTCTTTGGGTTCTAAGGTTAACTAATCTGTTTTGCAGGTGAGTCCAAGTGGCCATGCCCCAATATGGTACTTGGATAGTGGATGTTCCAGGCACATGATTGGAACTAGGGGATTGCTAAAGGACTACACACCAATCAAGGACAGTCCTAAAGTCACCTTTGGTGGTTCTGAAAAAGGAATCATCAAAGGTTTTGGTAACATTTCTAACAACCTTATAATAATTACTCAAGTGGCTTATGTTCAAGGTTTGAAACACAACCTCATTAGTATAAGTCAGCTGAGTGATTTAGGATATGACATCTCATTTGTCAAAGATGGTTGTCATATCAGGAGATCAAATGATCAAGAGATCATTCTGACTAGTTATAGGAAGAGAAATGTCTATTGTCTAGATATTATATATGAGAACAATGTTTCTCCTGTATGTCTTGTAGCTAATGAGAAAGTCTCTCATTGTGTCAAATGGCACAAGAGGCTAGCCCATCTTAACTACAAGACAATTGGCCAACTCTATAGCAAAGAGTTAGTGAATGGTCCTCAGGTTAAGTATATTAAAGATGGGATATGCTCAGCTTGTCAAAAGGGCAAGCAGACTAGATCCACCTTTAATAGCATTGAAAACAAAGATACTTTGAGGTGCTTATACCTCTTGCATATGGATCTTTTTGGTCCTATGCTAGTTCACAGCCTAGGTAGGAAGGTCTACACATTTGTAGTTGTAGATGACTACTCAAGGTTTTCCTGGGTGTTCTTCCTTAGACAGAAATCTGAAACACCTAGTATCTTTTATAGTTTTGTCAAACAAATTCAGAATGAGTTAGACAGTACAGTGGTTAAAATAAGAAGTGACCATGGTACTGAATTGTAGTCTGATAGTATGACAAAACTATGTGAAGAATTTGGGATATTTCAGGAATTTTCTTCACCAAGAACACCTCAGCAAAATGGCATTGCTGAAAGGAAAAATAGAACCTTGATTGAGGCTGGTAGAACCCTATTAAGTGACACATCTCTCCCTGAATATTTCTGGGCTGAGGCAGTTAATACTGCATGTCATGTGATTAATAGGGCTACTATCACCAAAAGTCACAATAAGACACCCTATGAGATTGTGAAAGGCAGAAAACCAAATCTATCCTATTTCAGGATCTTTGGTTGTAAATGTTATATACTTAACAATGGAAAGTCTTACTTAACCAAGTTTGCTGCCAAATCCCAAGAGGGGATCTTTGTTGGGTACAGCAACAACAGTAAGGCATATAGGGTCTACAACTTGACTACTCAAGTTGTAGAAGAGTCAGTACATGTAGTGTTTGATGAAGCTAGACTCATTAACAATGAATTGTTTAGAAGTATTTGTAGCTCCACAGGTGTGACTAAGAAGATGGACAAGCTTACTATTGAAGAAGGAACTACTGCAAGTCAGCATGTGGATGATAGTGGCAGCTATCCAGGGGGAGTACTAGATACACCTGATGTAGAAGAAGACCAAGGAGTGCAGCAAGTTGAAGGAGCTGAAGGAGTACAACCTGAAGACAGACTGCCTCCTGCTAATAGACATCTAAAAGATCATCCAGCAAATTAAATTATTGGTGATCTCAGTCAAGTGGTACAAACAAGGAGCAGAAATCTAAGTTCAGTACTCTACTCCAGTTTTCTATCCCAAGTAGAGCCAAAGAAATTTGAAGAAGCCATCCTAGACCCTCATTGGATTGAGGCAATGCAAGAGGAGCTGAATCAGTTCAAAAGATGCAAAGTCTGGGAGCTTGTTCCTAAACCAAAAGACCAAAACATAATTAGAACTAAGTGGATCTTTAGGAACAAGATGAATGAACATGGAGTGATTATAAATAACAAAGCAAGACTGGTTGCAAAAGGATATAGGCAGGAAGAAGGTATTGACTTTGATCAGACCTTTGCTCCAGTAGCCAGACTGGAGGCAATAATGATGTTCTTGGCCTATGCAACCTATCAAGGGTTTAAAGTATACCAAATGGATGTTAAGTCAGCTTTTCTGAATGGAAATCTAAAGGAAGAAGTCTATGTGGAACAGCCATCAGGTTTTGTTGATTCAACTAAATCTAATTATGTCTATAGACTTAGGAAGGCTTTGTATGGGTTAAAATAAGCCCCTAGGGCTTGGTATGAAACCTTGTCTAGTTTCCTCATTGAGAATAAATTCACAAGGGGGAAAATAGACAAGACTCTATTCCTTAGGGAATCCAGAGGCAAGATCATTCTAGTCCAAATATATGTAGATGACATCATATTTGGGTCTACAGAAAATAGTCTTTGCAGAAAGTTTGCAAAACTTATGCAAGGACAATTTGAAATGAGCAGTATGGGGGAACTTAAGTTCTTCTTGGGTCTCCAAGTTAGACAAACTGAGAATGGTTTATCCATATGCCAGTCTAAGTTCACTCTAGAATTAATAAGGAAGTATGGTATGGAATCATCCAGTACCATGAAAAATCCTATTGGGTCAAGTATGTCTCTTAGCAAAGATGATGCAGGGAAACCTGTAGATGAGACTTTGTATAGAGGGATAGTTGGCTCCCTATTGTATTTGACTGCAAGTAGACCATATATCATGTATGCTACATGTGTCTGTGCTAGATACCAAGCTTGCCCTAAAGAATCTCATTTGACAGCAGTCAAAAGAATTCTGAGATATCTAAAGGGCACTCCTTATCTAGGCCTTTGGTACCCTAGGAATGGAGACTTTGAACTGACAGGTTACTCAGATGCAGATTTTACAGGCTGCAAGGAAGATAGAAAAAGTACAACAGGTACCTGTCAATTCCTAGGTGGAAGACTGATATCTTGGAGTAGCAAGAAACAAACAAGTGTGGCTATCTCCACAGCAGAATCAGAGTATGTGGCTGCAGGAAGTTGTTGTGCTCAACCTCTATGGATACAACATCAGCTTGAAGATTATGGTATTCAAGTAAGTAGAACACCTCTATTTTGTGATTCTACAAGTGTCATTTCTATTGCAAACAATCTTGTCTCCCATAGTAGTACTAAGCACATAGAAATAAAATACCATTTTCTAAGAGAACATGTAGAAAAAGGAGATATTTCACTAGAGTATGTTAATACAGATAATCAGCTAGCTGACATGTATACTAAGCCCTTAGATGAAACCAAATTCAATAGGTTCAAAATTGAATTAGGGATGATCAACTTAGATTAGTTTACAAAATTGGCTAAGTAAAAAGGTGTCGACGCACAGAGTTGTCTGTGTCGACACATAAAAGTGGTGTCGACACTTCAGAGAAAATGTGTCGACACATCTAGGAAGTTTGTGTCGACACTTACGAGAATTAGTGTCGACACATACAGGGTAGGTGTCAACACATCCACGGTGGTGTCGACACTTAAGATTTTCACAGAATTAGTCTAGTAAAGTCTCGACTAAGTGTCGATCTAAGTGGTGTCGACACATAAACAAGTGTCAACACATATACTCTGTCGACTATACTTATGTCGACACATAGTTGTCGAGACATTATAAGTAAGTGTCGACACTTTTCAACAGTGTCGACACAATTTGAGTATTTTGACGCGCCCTTTCATCTTCGATTCTAGAAAGGTATAAATAGGTTTTTGCCATTGTCTGTCGACACACTCACCAAATTTTCGAGACCAAACTTGTGTGTCGACACCTCTCTTCTCTCAATTCAAATTTCTTCAAACCTTAATGGCGCCCAAGCTAGAAGAGAATGTGCATGAAGGATATGAACTCGTGCAACACGCATTTGATGACGCGGAACCCGAGATCAAAGGCATGATAACCCTAATCGCAGAGACTGGATTAGAATTTCTTGTTTCAGAACCGATCAAGATCTGGAAGAAGGAGGTACTGGAATTTCTGAATGGAGCAACACTAGATGAATCAGGACTCAAGATAAAGTCAAGAGTTCATTGGGAAAAGGTGAAGGTCTCTCCTAAGAGTCTGAGAAAGGTACTTCAACTACCAAGGACTAAGGAAGAAGATGTTTCTGCTTCAAAGACTAGAGAAGCATTAACATGGTGTGGACTGGATTCCAAACTGAAAATTGGTTCTATTTTCAACAGAAAGGGAATGAATATGCAAGGTAAATTTTTATCTGAAATTGTTGGCAAGGTTATCCTGAGAAAACCTGGAGGACATGATAGAATATCTGCTTATATGTTCAGTCTAATGACAAGAATTATCTTCCAACTTAATACTGATTGGTCTGTAGTATTGTTTGATAAGATTAAAGAGAGCCTGAAGAAACCCAATATGGGTAGGATTCTAAGTCTATACCTAGCTGGTAGTATACTAGAGGTGATGAGTCAAGCAGCTGGATCTAAGATCAACCACATAAGGAAGATGGATATGAGAATCTTCTCTAGGTGGGATAGAGTGTTAACCAAAGAAGTGCCAACACCTGAGAAGGTAACACCCCAGAAAAAGAAGAAGAAGACAGCCCATGTGGCTCAAGAATCATCAAACGGCTCTGAAGAGTATGTAGTGTTCACTCCAGATGAGGAAGAAACTGGAAATGCTGGACAATCTCCAGCAGGACAAGCATATGCACCAAGGCAAGGGGAGCTACCAACAGCTAGCTCAATTCACCTGGATCCACTCCAGGGGGGAGCCTCTACTTGTGGAAGAGCCAACTCCACTAGAGGGTGAACAAGCTACACAAACCATACTTGAGGTAATAACTGAAATCAACCAATTAGATTTCTCTATTGAGAATGAAGTTATGACTGATATATTATCTGATGTTAATCAGCAACCTCAGATTCTTAGTCAACCTCAGGATGTTGTCATAGAAGACACATCTGTTGCAAATCAAGTGATTGATGAGATAAGAGATTCTCCAACCCTTCCTCAACTAGAATTTACCCTAGAAGAGCTATTCCCAGATCTTCTACAAACGGATTTTGAGAAAGAGAAAGCTGCTGCTGAGGGGGAGAAGGCCCATGTTGAGGGGGAGCATGTGGATATTGTTGAGGAAACTGCAAGGAAGGAGACTGAGGTGCCAAAAGATGTTGAAGGGCTACAAAGGACTGAGAAGGAGTTACCTCCAAGTCCTAAGGACAGAGTGAATATTGATAGCACATCTGTATCAGAGGATGAAGAGGCTGCAAGAGCCAAGAAGAGGAAATTCCAAGTCTTTAAGAGAAGGAGCCAGAATTATAAGAAAGCTTTACAAACAATTGCACCACAGCCTGCACCACAGCCAGCCCCATCTACAGATTTCAGTTCTCTGATGGTTGCATTATAGATAAAGATGGATGAGCAAAGACAGGCTTTGCAATCTTATATGGATGAAGTGCATAAGTCACTACAATTTGATCTGGCCCAAGACATCAAGTCAATCAGATTTGAAATGAATCTGAACAAGAAAGAGATGACTGACTGTTTCCATAAAGGAGGGAATGCAGTAGTCTATCTGGCCACTCATCAGGAGAAGATCAAAACACAAGTAGATGATATTGTAGTAAAACAAGGCTATGTCTTGGAGAACCAGCTGAGAATGAATGATAATCTCACTGCTTCACACAATGCAATAGTAACAGAAATGAAGAATATAGCTTCTGGTCAAACTGCAGCTCTGACTACAGCCAAGGCAGAATTTGATAAAGCATTACAAGAAGGTATCACTGCTGTTACTTCTGCTCTTCAAGATTCCCAAAAGCTAATAACTGAAAAGCTCCAAAGGTTGAAACCCTTCTATAAAGATGGAGTAAATTATCTGAATGCACAGATAAGGTTTCAGAAAGATGATCTGAGGGATCACATTGAAAGAGAAGTCATAAAGGGGGAGAGGGTGTTAGTCAAAGCAGGCTCTGATCATGCAAAGTGGATTTCAAATTCCATCAGAGCCACCCTTGGATATCCTCCATTATGTGATGATGACAATGTTGTAGAGTCTGGAATTAATCCTGTATATCTTAGAGGGGAGCAAGCTGAAGTGGCTCAAGTAATATACCCTCCACCAAACTTTGATATGATACATCAAGAGATACAGTAAATGTATAGTCCTCCTGAAGGCAAGCAAAATGTCATCCTTGAGAAAGTGGTTCAGCCTGTGCCAGAGGCTATACTGAAAGAACAAGAAGCTTTGCTAAAAGAACAAGATACTCAATTGTCTAAGAAGAGATTCAGAGAGCAAGCTGAACTTAGGCCTGATTTTGAACAGTGGAGCCCCACCTCCAGGAATATCATTTTGACTGCATGGAAGGCTGCCAAGGACAATATCCAGGATAGAAAAAAGTGGTATTCTGAACTGGAGTGGAGGAAGCATGAGACCAGGCAAGAGGCCATTGTACAATATAGAAGAAAGGCTAAGATGGGAAAGCTACCTCCTACTGTCCAGGAGCCTAGCAAGTACTTTCCAAAGCCTTATCATTACTTTGAAAGGTAGAAGATCAAAGCTGAATAATTGAAAAAGAAGGATCTTAAAGGAAAGAAGCATGTTGCTGCTGAAGATGCTGAAGCCCCAGTCCAAGCAAAGATACAATCTGGAAATGGTATAGTTATCAAGGAGCCTGAGCTGCCTTAGGATAGAAATTTTTCTTTAGTTTACAGTTGTAATCATTTGATTTTAAACTCTCTGTAAACTTTTGAATAATGAATATGTTGAAGTTGTTAGAACAATGTGATATATGTGTTAAATCTATTACATTACTGTTCTGAGATATTTGTGTATACATGTTTTGTTTAATACATGTTTATGTACTTACCCTGTTATATAATCCTGTTTTACATCATACTATAAATTTGTTATGTATGGTGTATATCATTGACTAAGGGTTATGACTTATCCAAATAGCGGGAGATTGTTGGGTACATTGGAAAATATATACCTGATTTGAAGAAGCCTCACCCTACTCAATGATATACATCAAAATGTATTTGATGTGTTTTGAGTTTAGTTGTGCAGGTTAAGTATTTGCAGGGAAATCTGAAAAGTTTCTAAGTCCATGTGTCGACACACAGAAGGAAAGAGTCGACACTTAAGAAGACTTGTGTCGACACCTAGAGCAGAAGTGTCGACACTTGGAGTAATTGTGTCGACACCAGGAATGCAGAGTCGACACCAGAAGGAAAGTGTCGACACATACAGTCTGTGTCGACAAACAATGAAGAAATTTCCAAAGAAGTTGTATCGACACTTAGAAGCAATATCGACACCCAGAGGAACTTTGTCGACATCAAAAGTGTCGACACTTGGAGGCAGTGTCGACACTCAGCAAACATCAACAAAGTTTAAGTACAAGTGTCGACACTTGGAGGCTGTGTCGACACTCAGCAAAGTTCAACAAATTCTAAGTACAAGTATCGACACAAAGGAGATGTGTCGACACTCAGCAAAAGTCTCAACATAAGAAGAATGTGTCGACACAAGGAGAAGTGTCGACACTCAGCAAAAGTATCAACACAGAAGGCATGTGTCGACACCAAGAAGATGTGTCGACACTTAGCAAGTATCAACACAAGAAGTTGTGTCGACACAAAGGAGTTGTGTCGACACTTACAAGAAATCAACTAAGTTTCAAAGAAGAAGGACTTGTGTCGACACACAGGATCATTGTCGACACATGTTGAAGATGCAGTGTCGAGAAGCAGATTCTACAACACAAGGAAATGTTTTGACACCATGAAGGCTAGTGTCAACACTTAGTCAACTTGTGTCGACACTTAGTCTATCAGTGTCGACACTTAAAGACTGACTGTCTCGACACTTTCAGACAGTTACAGAAAATTCAAGAAGTGACTGGATGACTTGACAGCTATCATTCCAGCCGGTCTACTGCAACTGTCAGAGCTGTCAGAAAGTTGTTAGAAACCGGATTAGCCGGTCACCATGAAGAAGGCCTATATAAAGTCCTATTACTTCAACAGAAAGAGATGATTGAAAAGAGTTGGAAATCAACAAAGAGTTGTTGAAAGCAATCAAAGAAGACCTTCAAGTGAAGATCTAAGAAGTTGGAGAGAGAGAGCTCCTTCCAAGAAAACAGCTGTTGAACCAGGTTGTAAAGAATGTTTCAGATTGAGATCTGAATCTTAAGTTGCAGTGATTGAAGATCAGCTGCATAGAGAATCAACCCTATTGTGTTCTAAATTCAAGAAGCTTTGAAGGAAGCCAAGGAAGGTTTATCTCAGCAAAGTTCTTCCAATAACTCATCAAGAAACCTGTCAACTCTTCTCTCTTTTTCTGAGTTGTGGGTATATCCATTGTAATTTTAATTTCTTGTAGGATCCTTAGGGATCTGAGTTGTAAGCCTGAAATTATAAAGGCTGAGTGGTAGGGCATGTGTGCTTGAGTGTAGGAGATACTTTTCTCTGAGTGTAGGCCTTGTTGAAGGCTGAGTGTAGGTATTTGTGAAGACTGAGTGGTAGGGCTGTGTGCCTGAGTTGTAGGAGTGGGATCACTCTGAGCTGTAGGAACCTATTTGGGGTTCTGAGTGTAAGATCTGAGGATCTGAGGAATAGTGGAGAAGTTGGGTCGAATCTAGTACACTACTACATAGGCGAAGGGGGAAAGTGGATGTACCCAGACCTTGGGGAACCACTATAAAACTTTGTGTACTCTGTGTATGTGATTGATTCTGTGTATGCTGTGTTAAAGTTCTGTGAATTCTGTGATTAATTCTGCATAAAAGTTTAAAAAAGATAAGGTCACTTATTCACCCCCTCCCCCCCCCCCCCCCCCCCGCCCCTCTAGGTGATTAGGTACAATTACTTTCATCCTCACTCAATGCCAAGGAACTGAAGGCGTCGAGTGATCGTGCCTGACTCAATGCTAGAATCTCGACTCGGGTGACCGACTCGGAAAACACTTGGAGGGGGCTTGATTCAGGTTTGGCTTCTGAAGATCTCGCAAACCACTAATCCTGGAGGGGAACTTGCTCATCGAATATGGGGTTGTACAGTTAGATAGGCTTGATTGCTTCTTAGCCAACAAGATCTTTGTTGGAATCCATGGTCCACATCTCTTTAGTTTCACAATATCAAATCCAAAGTTGTATTTGATCATACTTGTGTTTGGGTATAGTTTGCAGATGTACAACTATAAAGAATTAAAGCTTCAAGTTCTGTTACCTTCCGCCGGGCGCTAACACTACCGCTGGCGCTAGCTTAGATGAATTAATTATTGCGCACAAAGTGTCTTTTATGTTATCTATCGATGAGCGCTAGGACTACCGTCGAGCACTAGCTAATTCAATGATCATCGAGTAAATTTGTTGAGAGGAAACTGCTACCGCCAAGCATTAGCTTTTACCGCGTTGCAGTATCCAAATTGGCGCAAATATATTTCAGAAAGTTTTCCTAATTTAATGGATAGTTGTCAACACTGCGTGAGAAGACCTACAGCCAAGCGCTAGCTCTACCGCCAGTGGTAGATTATTTTAACGATGAGTATAAAAGCTTGTGTTTCTTTTCCTGAGGAGACAAGAAGGAGAATTACGTGTCTAGGGTTTGTCTGCCACCTCTGTTGGTATGAACCACCATCTCCAAGCAAGGACAAGCGAAATTTCTCCCTCCCGTTCGTGATCGAAGAACTTTGGCGAGCGAATTCTCCAGCGACTATCAACGACTGATCGAGTGCATAAGGAATGATTTTTAGAATCCTCGATCCTACACCATTCTATGGAGATTTTCTTATTTTTAGGGAGCAGTAATTCCAAACTCTTTTATTCCTATTTGTATTTTCACTTTTCTATTTTGTTTGACTGTGTGAGAAATCAGCTCGGGAGACCGTCGGATTTTTGGGAGGAATCTATGGGAAATCATCCTGGGAGTACTTCTAGATCCGGGAGCTCTAGTAAGCTCTAAGACCCTTCCTGAGAGGAAAGTGAAGAGTCGACTCACCGATCTTCTTAGAAGGAAGAGGGAGAGACAACCGGTCCTGGGAGGGTCGTTATAGAAACTAAAAGATTGTTTTATTCAACGCCTCTGATCTTCGGCGTCAATGAGACACGTCTAGCTTGAGCAGTGAGGACGAGGCAAATCTGTGCCTCATGGGTAAACACCAACATGAGTTTGACAATGAATCCAGTGTCAATAACGACACTGATGGGGGTTAAAACTCCAAAAATTATTTAGGACACGCACCGCCCTGGGCGGTTTATTTCGAGAAAGCGGATTTGGTTTTATTTAGGAAGACGGGGCGCGCAGATTTATTATTTGGATATAAAATAGTTGAAATCAAGTTTTAACAAAAGGAGTCAAGTGCACCTATCGCGTGTAGTACAAGATATTCTGGTGAGGAATATCGAGGATGTATTGTTCTCGGGGCTGGGTTGATTAATTCTACTCTTCCCTGGAGGGGACTATTATTTTGCCAAAAATTATCATGTCGGGATATTATTTATATATAAAAAAGCAGAAAATAAAAGCATTAAAATGGTGTCGATGAATAACTTAGCGCAACTGTATCTAAAAGAATTTGAACAAAAATAAACTTTTAATAAAAAGAGATCTTAAATTTGAAATTAATTAAAGCGGAGACTTAGTCGTGAAGGTTCCACAAAAATGAGCTCACCTATCTCTAGGACTATCGCTCACCTGAACATTAATACTAATCAACCGGGCTCTCGTCCGACGAAGGATTTCTCATAATGCCCGCATTACGCTAAAAACCCCACTATTGGGTGGGGAACCCAATCCGGTAGAATTTGTGTGCCTCCTCTCTCGAGGGTTAGTGAGGAACTCCATTTACCAAGGGGTGAACGATCCATATGCATGGCCTATCGGCTAGCTAGCGTATGGACTACGGAAATAGATCCCACACATCGATATGTGGTTTTACGCATCATAAACCCGAGGCAAACCGTAAGTAATTTAATTAATTAGAAAAATAGGATCTTTAATTATTTAAAGTTGTTTTATTTGTCCCAATACTCTTCGATACTGAGGGCTAAGAGCGGTTAGCCACTCATCGGAATGGGGAAGGCTGGCGGAAAGAAAGCGATAAAATGAAAGCAGTGAAACGAAAGCTGAAAATGAAAGCAGTAAAATAAAGAAGGAAAGAAAGCGGTAAATTACAAGTCCTACTCAAACGAGTAGGGAAAAATAAAAAACAGTAAATGTGAGTCCTACTCAAACGAGTAGGGAGGGAATGAAAGTGAGTCCTCCTCAAACGAGTAGGAGGAAATAAATGCACACATGTACGCACTCTACAGAAATGAAACGCACGCACTCACTCGACAGAAATGAAAACACACGCACACACTCTACATAAAGTAAAACTCTCACACACAACTTGAATAAAACACACCCACGCACTCTATAGAAATTAAAAACACACCCACACTACAGAAAATAAAACACACACACTCTACATGAAATAAAACACACGCACTCACACACTCTACTTAAAATAAAACACACACACATACAATAGAAATTAAAATGCACACACGACTCTACATAAAATGAAAGAAAGTGATAAACACTAACTCATACATGCACGCACACATACGAAAAAAAAAAGCAAAAAAACAAATTGACTGGAAAATTAAAATGATTACATTTTTACTGGTAGATTTTGTTAGAAATGCATAAAACGAAGAAATAAAAATTAAAGGAGCAAAAGTTTTTGGAAATAAAGGGGAAATCAAAGTGCTCGAAAAATTAAAACAAATACATTTATACCGCTAGAATGTGGTAGAAATGCAAAAAAGGAAGATAGAAAAATTAAACGAGCAAAAGTTTAAAACAAAAATTGAAGTGCTCGAAAAATTAAAATAACTATATATTCATTCTTATAACTCCGTAAAAGTGCTAAAAAGGTGAAAATAAAGTAAAAAGAACGAAAATTTTTTACAACCTAAAAAGGAAAATCTAAGTTGAAGAAAAATGAAAATTACTTTAAAAACATTTTTACCAATTTATAAGGATGAATAAACAGAACAAAAACAAAATAACGGCTATAAAAAGCTAAGGGGAATGAGATGAAAAGCTATTATAGCAACTACTTAACAATAAAAATGAAAACATAACGTAACATTTACTCTCATACACACACACACCCATAAAAAGATAAAAGCAAAAGTTAAAATAAATAAAAATAAGATTGCTTAGGGAGGGGCACATAGATGAAATCCAAAACCATGTAATAGGGAAAAACTACATTTTTATTAAGGCTAAAAGATGATTACAAAGCTAAAACAAAACAAAAATAAAAGGGATAGGGAGAAAATCCCATTGCATAGCCTTGAAAAACTCCTAAGCAGCACCTCCCCTAGCAAAATGGTTCCAAAAATAGAGAACAGAAATTCATACAGCGGCTGGCTATTTTTAGGCAAAAATTTCAAAGTACACGCCCTAGGTCACGGGTGTCTAGGGGCGTGTAACTACTGTACATGAGTCGGTATTGAGATTTGACGGTCGTTTGACTTTGCGGCTGTACATGTGGCGGGTCACGGTCGTGTCTCTATTTGTCATGGGCATGTCGGGAAGGTTGATCCGGGGACGGCGTCGTGTCAACAAGTCGTCGGCGATGTCTTGTCGGGCCAGGAGGAGAAGAACACGCCCATGTCACATTTTGACACGGGCGTGTCGGGTCCGTCCAGCAAACTTTGAGCGCAGTTCGTCGAGCGGGGGACACGGGCCTTAGTCACGACCGTTTCACATTTGACACGGGCCTGTCGGGGGGCGTGTTCAGCAATTTCTTTGCGGGCGCTGATTTCACAAGATTTGAAGGTTCCACACCCAGGTCACGGGCGTGACCTGAAGTATACGGGCGTGTACCATGCTGATTTTGACTTTTTCTGAAAAATTTCAAAAAACAAACAGAGGCTAAGTTAGAATAAAATTTACAAAAAAAGAAACATTTTATTAAAGAAAATTAACTAAAAACAACAAAAAGAAACTAAAACGACTTATTTATTGTACGTAAAAATATGTATATTTACAACTCATCAGACACTGAGGTAACTCATCCCACTCACAAAGAACTTTATGATCCTTATGAAAAAATATGTGATAAATTAAATAACTTGAGTGATAAAAATAATGTTTTAAAATCTGAAAACAAAAAATGAAAAAGGATTTGAGAGTCTCAATAATGAACTGATTAAATGTGGAACAGAGAAGGTCGAGTGCCAAGAGTGCTCTCACTCTTTGAGCACAATAAGATAATTGAAAGAGTGACTCTCCAAACTTCCTCCAGAAATGAAACTCTTGCCAAAGATAAGAAGGACTTGGAAAGGGAGCTATAAACCTCTCTTAGCCACATTGAGATTGGAAAGAAGTAATTCGCAAACCGATTTATGATGCTTGTCACAGAAAACACTGTGTTAAAAGTGAAGGTAAATGACCTGAACCGTGTCATCCAAAAGTTTGGAATAAGCAAAAAATCTATTAATATGTTGTTGAGATATCAGTGTTAGGGATCTAGTAAGTTCGGGTTGGGAAACAAACAAGTGAAGCTACTACCTGACGGTACCACTACCGTCGGTGATAGCTGTCCTCCAGCAAATCCAATAAATAAGCTTCAAAAATGTAAAATGAATTATGATAAAGTTGGAAGCCATGCCCATCTTCTAATATGAACCCAAACACGGTGCAAAGGATGATATCCACCGCTTATGTCAAGTATGCCAAATGTAATAAGTTTGGTCATACTTTTGGCTTGCACTTGAAGAAAGGACTAATGAAAATTGCTCAAATATGGATGTCAAAGTCGACTACTTATATTATGGGTGGAACAATTTGGGTAACCAGATCTTTATCCTCATCCATTTTAAGGTGTGTTGATTGGCTAAGGATGGGGGAACAAGTGGTACTTGGATTCTGGATGTTCCAAATACATGAATGGTGATGAAGGCATGTTCCTTAGCTTGGAAAAGAAGAAATGAGGCATGGTGATGTTTGGGGACAATAGCGAAGGACGTATTCTAGGCATCTGCACCATAGGTAATAAAGTATTTTCTATTTCAAATGTACTGCTAGTAGAAGACTTAAAGCATAATTTAATTTCTATTAGTCAACTGTGCGATAAGGGCTTGAATGTGTTGTTTGAAACCTCTACAAATACACGCAATATTATAGACGCTAAATTGAATACTGTGTTTCTCACTGCACATAAAAATCATAATGTCTATACAATTAGGTTTGAGAAAATATCTTCTTCTAACTTCAAATGCTTAGTTGCTAAAAATGAAGAATTGGAACTTTAACATAGGTGACTCGGTCATTCCGGGTGTAAACTAATAGTCAAACTATCGAAAGAAAAAATAATTCGTGGACTTCCAAAACTAAGCATTAGTTTGACCTCTTTATGTACTCCTTGCCAAAAGGGAAAATTCACAAAATCTTCTTTTAAAAACAAAAAATGATCTTTCCACATCTAAACCACTACAATTAATTCACATGGATCTATTTGGTACTCTTATTACAAATAATCTAGGTGGAAAATGATGCATGTTTATGATTATAGATGATTACTCTCATTTTTGCTGGACCATTTTTCTTGTTAATAATTCTGATATATATTTTTAAAATTCTCTAATTTATTCACTAGATTGCAAAATGAAATGGAACTAAAGATAAAATGCATAAGGTCCGATCACGGGGGAGAATTTGAGAATGAAAACTTTGCAAATCTTTGTAACAATCTAAGAATTCGGCACGAGTTTTCTGCCTCATGCACGCCATAATAAAATAGAGTTGTAGAAAGAAAGAATTGTACACTACAAGAGTTAGCACGCACAATGCTAGCCAAATTTGGCTTGCCTCAATATTTTTGGGCTGAAACGGTCAACATTGCATATTATGTGATGAATAGGATCATACTTCGCCCTATTCTAAAGTGCACCCCATATGAGCTATATTATTATAAAAAGTCATTTGTATCTTATTTTAGAGACCTTGGCTACCCATGTTTCATTCTTAACACCAAGGATAACTTGGTAAAATTTGATGAAAAATCTAACCTAGGATTCTTTTTAGGATATTCCTCCATGAGTCGTGCTTATATGGTCTACAATAAAGAACCTTAGTTGTAGAAGAATCAATTCATGTTCACTTTGACAAAAATACCTCAAAAGAAGACCATGAGTTCAATGTAGGTGATGATGTCATATCTTAAGAAGAGGAGAGTGTGAAGAGAGATGTAGTAGGAGGAGGAGAGAACTTAGGTGATTCAGAAGGATATAACACTCCAAGTGAAAGAAATTTTTCAAAAAAATCATCCTAGAGAACTAGTAATTGGAGAGCCTTCACACGGGATTAGAACCTGTTCATCTGTGAACGAATCATTTTCAAACTTATGTTTTATATATGAAACTAAACCTAAGAACATTTCTAAAGCACTAAATGATGAGTCTTGGTTTTTGGACATAAACGAGGAACTTAATCAATTATAAAGAAATAGAGAATGGATATTAATGGAGCGCCCTAGTGACCGCCCAGTTATATGTGTTAAGTGGATCTTCAAGAAAAACCTGATGGTGAATCTAGGATAACAAGAAATAAATCTTGGTTGGTTGCTCATTCATACTCTTAGATCGAAGGGGTAGATTTTGAGGAGTCTTTTGCACCCGTATATCGTCTTAAGTCCATTAGGATGTTCTTAGCATTTGCTAGCTTTATGAGGATAAAATTGTATCAAATTGACGTCAAGAGTGTGTTTTAAAATGGTAATATTAAAGAAGAAGTGTATGTAGAGCAACCACCAAGATTTAAAAATAGTACTCACCAAAACCATGTCCACAAACGCATAAAATTCCTATATGTATTAAAGCAGGCTCCCCGTGCCTGGTATGACAGGCTAATAGTATTTCTTGTCATGCATGGATTTAGGATGGGAAGTGCGGATACTACTTTGTTTGTAAAAAATACTGATTTAAATTTAATGATCATGTAAATTTATGTTGATGATAAAATCTTTGGTGCCACTAACGAAAAATTATGTGAAGAAATCATAATAGTGATGCAAAGTGAATTTGAAATGAGTTTAGTAAGAGAATTGACATACTTTTTAGGTTTTCAAATTTCTCAACGAGACGTTGGTATTTTTATTTGAGAATTAAAATACATAAAAGATATGATTAAGAAATTCAATTTTGAGAATTTGAAACAAGAAAAAGTTCTTATGAGCGCATCACTAAAATTAGGGAAGGATGAAAGTGGAATTTTGGTTGACCAAACATTATTTAGAGGAATGATCTGATCATTATTATATCTGAGTGCATCTAGACCCGACATCATGTTTGTTGTGTGCCTTTGTGCTCGTTATCAAGATAATTCTAAAGAATCTCATCTAAAAGCTGTTAAACATATCTTTAGGTACCTCATAGGGTCTCAAAATCTTGGTATTTGGTATCCACACACCACCAACTTCACACTTCATGGGTATTCAGATTCTGATTATGCCAGGTGTTCACTTGATTGCAAAAGAACAAGTGGCAAGTGTCACTTCTTAGGGCCTGCAATAGCTTCATGGTCGAGTAGGAAACAGCATTTTGTTGCCCTCTCCACGACCGAGGCCGTATATATTGCCCTAGGAAATTGTTGCGCACAAGAACTTTGGATGTCACTGGCGTTATAGGACTTTGTTCTCTCCTTCAAAACGTTGAACTTACGTCCGACAACAAGAGTGTCATAGACTTAACGAACAATCTGGTGCATCACTCTCGGTCTAAGCACATAGACATTCGTCGTCACTTTATTTGTGATCACATTAAGAAGGAAAATGAAAAAGTGAGCTTCATTGGCACGGTGATTAGCTTGCGGACATCTCTACAAAACCCCTCCCTGATGCTTGTTTTTCACTACTTCGATTAGAATTGGGTGTTTTGGATCTTACTGCGTGATCTCTTAACCTTGGATACTACTGAGTGTTTCTCTTCACTTTTTTTGATACGATAAATTGATATTACATTGCACATTTGCATCAAATCATTGTTATAAGCAAAAAATGGTTAAATCTCGGACATTTTTCGTGAACTCGCATCTCTGTTACTTACCGCCGAGCGGTAGCACTAGCATTGGTGGTAAGTTAGTTTCTGGTATGCTTATCCAGTGTTTTTTCTTATGTTATTTATTATCCTGCATTTTTGTCGAGTGTGCATTTATTTAAGTTTGTTATATAAATAAAAATTCAATAAAAGATTGAAAAATTACAAAAACATGTTTTTTGATTTGTTTTTCAGTTTGTTTTCTTTGATCTTTAATTATTTTAAAAATAATAATAATAACAAAAAATTATAAAAGCCCAAAAATAACAAAAAATATAGTTTGTTTTGTTTGGTTATTTTTCAAAAACAAAATTTCTTTTAACTAAAATGGCACCATCATTGTTATTAGGGCATGCATGACTCGAACTGAAAGCACAAAGATTACATACAATGTTTTATTTAAGATTGTTAATCTATGTTCACATTGTATGCTTTGTCATGTTGTGTCTAATATATTGGTACTTAGCCACTGAGTGCTATTTGATATCAAAGAGTGTATTCGATATGCCTTTAGGTATGTATGAGGATTTAGGTAGTATAATGACTTTTCACGATTCACACATCACTAGAAATTGCACTCTAGTAGAAATTTTAAAACTTTCATGTTATAGCTCGTGATATTGTGTCTAACACGCTAGGAATGACTTGAAAAATCAATGTCATGATATTCATGTTTCATATATTGAGTTTAGAACATTGGGCCAAAATTACAATAATGAGGTCTTTGTATATAACTTAGAGTGTATCTATCTATCTGGGTAGATTTAGATTGATTCAAAGACCTTGAACTACACAAAATATCTATAAAATTTATAGTGAAACAAAAAATGTATACACTTTTTCTATGTTATCAAATTATGTGTCAAGGTTACCCCCCCCCCCCAAGCACTACTCATTTCTCTTGATAAGTCTTCATTAGCATTGTAAGGATGAGCACCTTGGTCTATGGATTCGTTTTGATCTTGTACAAAGACAGTAAATTGAGTTAGGGCCCCCTTGTTCTACTCTTGGCATACTGTAGATAGAATTGTGACACAATTTTTCACTTCATCACACTTGTGTTAGCATATTGACTTATTGAGATAACATATGTAATAATGTTTATTTCAACCTGATGTTTTTTTAGTTTGATACTATACGTACATCTATCATTATTCTATCTAACTCTTTTATGCATAATAATGGACTTAAACTACACTGACTATCTATCGCACATGTGTACTAGTATAAGATTACTATTCATGATGCTTCCAATGTTACACTACATTAACTTTATAAATCACATGACATCGTACGCCACATCTTGTGTATTTAGTTTCATATGATGTGTCCAAATATTTCTTATGCTCTGTCATTCTTTACATCAAATGTTTTTCTTATGGTGGCTAGGTCAGTCGAAATATTTTTTTTTTCTTTCTCTCATGAGTGTGCGTTTTGTAATACCCTAATTTTCAGACCTGGAGTCACTAGAAGCTAACGCTCGGCAGCAGAGAGACCGCTGGCGGTAGGTCGTTGAGCTCAGCATTGGCTCCAGTGCGCACGATCATGGGATCCAGTGCACAAGATCACTGGTCATGCGATATTGATCATGCGCTCAATTCTCCATTTTTCTGAGTTCTGCCTGGGTCAAACGGACGACTATTAGACTTAGTGTGCACGACCACTGGTCGTGCGCCACTGCTCGTGCGCGTTTATTCTAGCTGTTCTAGAGTTCTGCCAGTGTGGATCGCACGATCATGGGATTCAGTGCGCACGACCACTAGTCGTGCACCACTGATCGTGCGGACGAGTGTAGGTCCATCTGTTTATTTCATGGTCGTCTGATCCATCCTTAAACCCGATCCAAGGGCCCAGGATCTTCCGCCCAAATGATTATTGTAACACCCTCATCCGTCACATGGCATATAACAGAAGGTCCAGCTGGAACCCGACTCCATATACCACAGACAGTCGGAAAGGTTACCAAATGAATATTCAAACCATCCAATTAAGACTACTCATCCTACACAGAGCATTCTAGCGGAAGCTTTCAAAGTTGAAAGAACCCAAATCTTAAATCCAATACAAATGAATGTCCACGACTACAACCACAGGAATGAAACCCAAATACACTGAAAAAGTACATGGCCTTATGGCCTTACAAATGTTCACGTAATAAAACATGTCTTACATACATCGGCTCGCAGGCCGGCCACACATGATAAAAGTAAAAAACAACAATTCTACGGCCTTATAGGGCCACCATAGCAACATGGGCTCCAGCCCGCTATTTGGTACTCTGCTCCGCAGCACCTGCAAGCACATTCCACCGCACGGTGGCAAACAAAGCAACAGTCAGCCAAAAGCCGACCAAATTATAACGACCCCGCCCCTTACTCGGGACGGCGGTGCTCTTTCCCTGCATAACATTAACCCAGCTAAACAATAAAGTGCAACTATATATTTCGCCACAGGTGTAGGCTCACTCGGCCAAACACCCCGTGCACTCAGGGAACATTAACGGTGAATCCTGACATATCAGTTTCTTCACCACCATCCCAAATATGGCAACCAAGTGAGCATTTTAGCCTTTCTGACCCTGTCTAGTCTAAGGCTCCCGACTATGCCAACGGCCAGTGCCCTTTTCGGATTTCTTGCACCGTTCCACATAGCCTAGGTCCAATTCCACTTGCTCGTTGCTCATGCCGCATATACAATTTAAGTCCTATGCGCGGGCCAAGCTTCTCTCGGATCCCAAAATTTTCCAAACAATCTCATATCCTAGTTATGATCAAGGCCGGTTCCCAGACCGCCAAGTTAGCAGAACACGTTTCCGCTAAATTTTCCGGGTGCGCCTTGAAGCTAACCTCCAAGGATATCTGCTGCAATCTACCGCGTAGAAACCCGAAAAACTCAAAACACGGAGTCTTCTCCGGCAAATCATATCCAATGCAACATCACCGATCCAGACGATACACATCTAGGTAGGCTTCACACACAATGCCTATGCCCGTACTTACGATTCCGGACTCTATATGCAACACAAGGGGGACTATTCATGTCAACCCCAAGGAACACCACGCACTCACCACACACTCGTGGGAGCGGGATTCCCTATGCAGAAAGAAAGAGCTTCACATGCCCAAGTTGAGAATCGTTACCCTTGTAGTCCATTTTGGCGTTATGGAAAAACTACGCGGACAGAACTCTTCGTAACGACCTTTCCTCCACGGATCCGCTCTCAGATTTTGAAACGGTGCTCCGATGCTCCACCGGTGGCCGGAAACCTCCTTATTCCTCTTCTCTCTAACACTTTAGAAAGAGAAAGCCTTGGAGAGAAATGAGGGATTAACTCCCCTATTCCCGGCCTTAACAGAGCAGGAAATCATCTGGGTTGTTGGATCTTAATTAAAGAAAATGAACGGCTTAGATCTGCACAAAATTTCTCAGACCTGGGCCAAACACGGCTTGGCACACGGCCGTGTCCCAGGCCGTGTGCCTCGATCCAGGCACGATCGTCGAACATAGAAAAGACACACGGGCTCAGACACGCCCGTTGCCAACCTCACACGCCCGTGTCGGGTCTCTCGACACGCCCGTGTCCGGGGGCGTGTCACGCATAACCGCCACGGTAACGGACACGACCCAACGGGACAAGGGTACTGACACGGGTAGGCACACGCCCGTGTCATCTAGCCATGTTCCTGTCTGTGTCCTTCTCGGGATGAAAACACCAAAAACACCAGCCAGACACGGCCTTGGACACGCCCGTGTCCTAGGCCGTGTACCCCTATACAGGCACCAAAAATCCTTTTTTCGTGACCGACTCAAATACAATTTTCGGGGCGTTACAATTATATTAGGGCTGAGAGCCGCTTCCCATTCATTTTCTTCTCATTTGGAGAGTTGACTTAGGGTTAGGTGAGAGTGAGGAGGAGGAAGGAGAAGGTCTTCCACCGCCATTGACGAAGCTTCGGAGCTCCGATCGTCATTCTGAGACTGGATCCATGGAGAGGGCATGGAGGCACTAGTGTCAATCCATTCAAAGCAAGGATTCCTTGGCTAGGAGTAGAGGTCGTAAGGTAATGACATTTCTTCTCTCGGTTTCTAGAATGTGTGCATAACATCTCTTTTCTTTCTTGCTTTTCAAGCTCTTGGGCACCAAATCTCTCAAATGAGAGGGGTTTGTATCGCCATGGTTCAAGAGGAACCACCGGGTCGATTGTGTACGTCCCTGGCATGATATTGTATTAGAGATCCGCTGCGTTAGCGGATTAGGAATTGTGGGTGAAGTCGTAGTCACGACCGTTAGTCCGACTCGGTGATGTTGCATAGAGGCCTTAAGAATTTTGTAGAAATCTGTTGCGGTAAGATGTCGTTTGTGATGTATGTGTTTTCCCCCTTTTTGAGTAAGTATGTGTAGCCGGAACCGGACAAGGTTAGCTCCGCGTTGGCGGTAGATGGTTTTCTTGGTGCGCGGGAACGTTGCAGTACGAATGATGTATTAGGGTGGGGAAAGGCTATGAATTGTGATGTGTTAAGGTGCGGCTTTGTCTCCATGGTCGGCTGGCTATCCCGTGTAGTACAAGTTATGTGGGGAGAGTGTCCTGGTGATACTAGTCCCCTTCTATGAGACTGAAGAGGACGCCAAGCATAGGACAAGCCCGGGCGATGAAGCCCACGAGCGGGTGGGGTCCGGTGAGGGTTCTTAGAATCGGTTTGTGTGTGAGATGAAATCCTGATGTGCAAAGTCAGAGTTTGCACACAAGCCTGAGTCTAAGACCCACGAGCAGGTGGGGCCTTAGCAAGATTTCCATGTGGCGGCATGTATGTCGTTAGGGGAATTGCAGTACCCTTTTGTTTGTGGCTTGACACCGATGGGGGAAATTTGAAGTACCCAGTTGATATGTTATGATGATGTGCTAGATGCATACGAGATAGGGTGCCTTGGGTGAATCCCGGGTTTGCATACATGCTACATAGGAGGCCCCTTTAATTATATGATCAACATAGAAAACATGTTTGTTGTTTGAGACATCCAAACCTATTTTAAAGCTTTACATGTTTATATATATATGGCATACAAAGTGCTGAATTGCAGGTTGTAGGTGTACCCCGGGATCCATTAGGGGCGGCCGGGAGGAGTTGTGTTGGTTACACAGTAGAGGTCAGCCTTTGCTAACCCACGTTACCCCAAATTTTTACAGGGCAAGGATCGCGAGCAGGAGGAAGTGCGCCAGCCGAAAGGGCCTAAGCCTCATGAAGTGATTATCATACTTACTAGCTATTTTCTTCTTGACTGTGATGCTCCATAATTTTGGTATTTTCGGCTTGCATGCTGAGGTAGCCTAGAAGTGCTTTTGCATGTTGATGTTTGACCTTGTGGTCATGGACTTATTTTGTGTGAGGCCTTAAGGCCATTTTGATACTCCTGTTTGGTAGTGGATAACTTCTTGTTTTTGTTGGTATGTTTCCGTTGTTGCTTTACTTTGAGTTTTGAGTTGGGTAGTTAATATCATTTTTAATGCTAAACTTGTGGCATCTGTATGTTGTGGGGCCCCAGCCGACCCATATTATATGGTCATTACTGGGGAGGTGTTACAATTTGGTATCAGAGCCAGGTTAGTGTCCAAGGTATGTCTTTGTGGACGAATGTCCTAAATGAAGTGTTTTAAGAAGTTATCCACATAGGAGTATCGTGGAATCATGGGTGTCCTGGTGTCTAGTTGTGTGACCAGAAGCAAGCCTAGTTTTCAAGTTTCATGTTGGAGGGTGATGCTAGCTGTGGTAGGTGAGTCATAGCGGTTGCCGGTTTCCTGGACGCATCCTGTCCATGGAAGAGTTTGGGAATGCTTTCTTGAAAAGTACATTCCTGTGTCGACGAGGTTAGCACTTTAGAGGCAAATCCTGCACTTGGTGCAGCATGTCAAGACAGTAGACGAGTATGATCACGAGTTTACTCGGTTGGGTCGTTATGCTGAAATGACCATGACTGACGATGTGGAGAGGGACAACCTCTTCTTCCACGGATTGAGGGATAATCTGAGACAACTCCTCATCGCCATGAAGAATGCTGGTTTCAACGAGCTGGTTGAGGCGGCCAGAACATTGGAGAGTGATTTGGAGCAAACCCAATGTCACAAGGGTTTCGCAACAAAGCTGGGAGAAGGAAAGCCTTCTCAATCTCAAGGAAGAAATGAAAGGAGTAAGTGGAAGAAGAAGTCCCATCCCTATAAGAATTCGGAGAAAGGAATAATGGCGGTGTCTAGCACTTCTCGTTTCCAACCCATGCAGCCAAGGGCGTATAACCTTGGGCAGCAGGAAGCGATCCTCCAACCCGATGTGGTGACATGTTTTGTGTTAGTTTCTTAGTACCCCTCTAAGGTACTGTTTGATCGGGAGCATCACACTCCATCCTTGCGGAAAGATTTATCCGGAGGATTGGAGTTGAGCAATTCTTGGCAGATGCAGAGATGAAGATGCGCATGCCCAATGGATCGTCCATGACTACCCGGGCGACGGGGCGCAGTTGTTGGAGTCTGGACGGAGTTGACTTCACGGTGACAGCAGCGGTTTTACCGTTGGTGGAGTTCAATGTCATTTCAGGAATGTACTGGCCTGCAGAGAAACATGCCAGTATTGACTGCATGTTTAAGGTATTGACCCTGAGGGATGAAGTGCGACCAGAAGTTAAGTTTGAGGGCCTCAGTGGAGCGGCCTTTTCCCTGATTTCGGCTATGTAGTTGGTGCGGGCAGTTAACCAGGGGATATTAGCTCTTGTAGCATTGTTGGAGGTTCTCCTTTCCAAGTTATCACTTGGGGAAGTGCCAGTAGTGGCGGAGTACGAGGATGTGTTTCCTGTGGAGCTTTCTGGAGCACCTCCTCGACGGGAGATTGATTTCTCGTTCAAATTAGTGCAAGAAGCTAGGCCGATTCATGTTCCCCATTTAAGATGGCACCAAAGAAGTTGGTCGAACTCAAAGTACAGTTACAGGAACTATTGGAGCAAGGGTATTTTAGACCCAGTCCTTTACTGTGGAGCGCGCCAGTGCTATTCGTGAAAAAGAAGGGTGGTAGTATGCGGTTGAGCATAGACTACCGAGAGTTAAATAAATTGACTATCAAGAATAAGTATCTGATTCCTCGGATAGACGACATGTTCGACCAGTTGGTGGGGTCGGCAGTGTATTCCAAGTTGGATCTAAAGTCAGGGTAATATCAGTTGCGAATTCGAGACGAGGACATACCCAAGACAGCTTTTGGTACGAGGTATGGTCACTTTGAGTTCTCAGTGATGCTATTCGGGTTGATGAACGCGCCATCCATATTCATGGACTTGATGAATCGAGTATTTCAGGAGTACTTGGACTCTTTTGTAGTGGTCTTATTTGACGCTATCTTGGTGTACTCCAAGTCGGAGGCCGAGCATGAAACTCACTTGAGAGTGGTCTTGCAAGTATTGGGAGAGAATCAGCTTTATGCAAAGTTCTTGAAGTGCGAGTTCTGGTTGGAGAAGGTGGCTTTTCTAGGCCATGTGATTAGTGGTAATGGGGTGGCGGTGGATCCAGCGAAAGTTGTAGCCATCAGAGATTGGCCAGTTTTGAGAACCGTGGCGGAAGTCTGAAGTTTTCTTGGACTAGTCGGGTACTATAGAAGGTTTGTGGAAAACTTTTTGCAGATAGCTCTACCCCTCACCTCTCTAACTCGTAAGACCAGAAGTTTATTTGGACTCCGGAGTGCAGTCAGGCGCTTGACACTCTAAAGGGGAGGCTAATGGCAGCTCCAATCCTAAGCCTTCCTAAAGGGATTGAAGGATTTCAGATTTTTTTTAGTGACGCATCTGGATGCAGTTTGGGTTGCGTGTTGGTGCAACACGGCAGCGTGATAGCTTTTGGATCTAGGTAGCTAAAGTCTCACGAGAGGAATTACTCTGTTCATTATTTGGAGTTGGCGGCGGTAATTTTTGCTTTGAAATTATGGTGGCACTATGTGTATGGTGTGAAAGTGGAGATCTTCACGAATCACAAGAGCCTGAAGTATCTTCTAGATCAGAAGGACTTGAATGTGCAGCAGTGTAGATGAGTCGAGTTCCTTGGAGACTATGAAGTGGCGGTTCAGTATACGCCAGGCAAAACCAACGTAGTGGCAGATGCCGTGAATAGGAAATATTCTGATCAAGGGAGTTGGATCGAAGCTCATGATGAGCGGTTGATGCGGGACTGGGAATCCCTTGGCATGGAGTGTGTAGCAAGAGGCGAGTCTAGCATGGCTCGGTTGAATTGGATTGAAATGTAGAATTACTTGTCCGATCGTATTTGGGAAGCGACCTGTTTACATGTGGAGTTCCTACCATACGTGGTGGAAACTCAAAAGGGAGAGAGTAGCGCCTGAGAGTTGATCGATGGGATTCTGAGGAAGGACAGAAGGATTTATGTACCACAGTTCGGCAGGCTCCGTGAGGAGTTGATGTTTGAGGCTCACTTCACAAAGTACTCCATTCACCCGGGCAGTACAAAGATGTACTTGGATATGAAGAAATCCTTTTGGTGGCCTGGTTTGATGTGTGATGTAGCTTTGTACGTGAGTCGGTGCCAAACTTGTGCCTTAGTGAAGGCCGAGTGTCAGAAGCCGGGCGGGTTCCTGAAGCCTCTTCCTATTCCCGAGTGGAAATTGATGACATTTCCATGGATTTGGTACATGGGTTACCTAGGTCACAGCAGGGTAACGACTCGATTTGGGTGATCGTGGATCGTTTGACTAAAGTGGCTCACTTCATCCCAAATCGGAAAGAGCACAGTGTGGAGAAGCTGGTAGAGTTTCATGTTCGCAACATCGTGCGACTACATGAAATTCCTAAGATTATAGTTAGTGATCGTGATGGACGGTTCACGTCCAAGTACTGGAGGTTGGTTCAGAAGAGTCTGAGCACGAAGATGAAGTTCAGTATGGATTTCCACCCTCAAACTGATGGGCAAACCAAAAGAATGAACCGTACTATGGAGGATATGTTGAGGATGTGTTCTTTTAACTTTGGTAAGAAGTGGGAAGATCACCTCTTCTTAGTAGAGTTCGCTTATAACAACAGTTACCAAGCAAGTATAAAGATGGCACCGTACGAAGCTTTGTATGGGAGGCGGTGTCGAACACCGATGTCTTAGATAGAGGAGGGAGACACCAAACGTTTGGGAAGAAGTGGTAGTTGATGCACACGAGTTGGTGCGAACCATTCAATAGCGCATGAAGGTTGCTTAAGATCGGAAAGCAAAATATTTTAATGCTCGCCACAGGAAAGTGGAGTTCATGGTAGGCGACTGGGTCTATCTAAAGATCAAGCTGTTCAGCGGCATTTCGTGGATTCGCCGACTCAAGAAGTTGAGTCCGAGGTTTTTGGGACCTTTTGAGGTTATAGAACGGGTGGGAGAAGCAGCGTACCGGTTAGCATTGTCCACAGAGCTGAGTGGATTACACAATGTTTTCCATGTCTCCGACTTGAGGAAAGCCTTAGTGGAGGTTTGTGTGGTGATCGAATCGGCATTGGTGCTGATAGAAGATGACTTGGGGATGCGAGTTCGTCTAGTTAGTATAGAGAATACAGAATTTCGGCAGTTGCGGAACAAATAAGTTAAGCTCGTTAAGGTGCGTTGGGACAACTACGGGCATGACGAGTTCTCTTGGGAGCATAAGCAAGCAATGCGCGAGAACTATCCTGAGTTATTTGTGTAATGCTGGGTTGAAACAGTAATCGGTGTGTAGCAACAGTATTTTGAGACGTTGCAATATTGTTTTGGTTGATTGCCTGATTAGAAATGGTTGTTTTATTTGCTGCAATCATTTTCTTATTGTCTTCTTATATGAAGATTAATTTCGGGGATGAAATTCTTGTAAGGGGGGAGGAGTTGTAGCACCCCAGTTTTCAGACCTGGAGTCACTAGAAGCTAACTCCCAATAGTAGAGAGACCGCTGGCGGTAGGTCGTTGAGCTCGGCATTGGATCCAGTGCGCATGATCATGGGATATAGTGTGCACGACCACTGGTCGTGTGCCACTGATCGTGCGCTCTATTCTCCATTTTTCCGAGTTCTGCCTTGGTCAAATGCACGACCATTGGACTTAGTGTGCACGACCACTGGTAGTGCGCCACTGCTTGTGTGTGTTTATTCCAGCTATTCTAGAGTTCTGTCAGTGTGGATCGCACGATCATGGGATTTAGTGTGCACGATCATGGTATTAAGTGCGCACGACCACTGGTCGTGCGCCACTGATCGTGCGGATGGGTACAGTTCCGTCATTTTATTTTGTGGTCATCTGATCCATCCTTAAACCCGATCCAAGGGCCCAGGATCTTCCGCCCAAATGATTATATTAGGGCTGAGAGCCCCTTCCCATTCATTTTCTTCTCATTTGGAGAGTTGACTTAGGGTTGGGTGAGAGTGAGGGGGAGGAAGCTAGAAGGTCTTCCACCGCCATTTATGAAGCTTCGGAGCTCCAATCATCATTCTGAGACCGGATCTGTGTAGAGTGCATGGAGGCGCTCGTTTCAATCCATTAAAAGCAAGGATTCCATGGCCAGGAGGAGAGGTCATAAAGTAACGACATTTCTTCTCTCGGTTTCTAGGATGCGTGCATAACATCTCTTTTCTTTCTTGCTTTTCAAGCTCTTGGGCACCAAATCTCTCAAATGAGAGGGGTTTGGGTCGCCATGGTTCAAGAGGAACCACCGGGTCGATTGTGTCCGTACCCGGCATGATATTGCATTAGAGATCTGCTCCGTTAGGGGATTAGGCATTGTGGGTGAAGCCGTAGTCGCGACCTTTAGTCTGACTCGGTGATGTTGCATAGCAAGCCTTAATAATTTTGTAGAAATCCATTGTGGCAATATGTCATTTGTGATGTATGTGTTTTTCCCATTTCTGAGTAAGTATGTATAGCCGGAATCGGGCAAGGTTAGCTCCGCGTTGGCAGTATATGGTTTCCTTGGTGCGCGGGAACGTTGCAGTATGAATGATGGATTAGGGTGGGGAAAGGCTATGAATTGTGATGTGCTAAGGTGCGGCTTTATCTCCGTGGTCGGCTGGTTATCCCATGACGTGCAAGTCATGTGGGGAGAGTGTCCCAGCGAGATTAGTCCCCCTCTATGAAACTGGCAAGGATGTCAAACATAGGACAAGCCCGAGTGATGAAGCCCACGAGCGGGTGGGGTCCGGCGAGGGTTCTTAGAATCAGTTTGTGTGTGAGATGGAATCCTGACGTGCGAAGTCAGAGTTTGCAGGCAAGCCCGGGTCTAAGACCCACGAGCGGGTGGGGCCTTGGCAAGATTTCCATGTGGTGGCTTGTATACTGTTAAGGGAATTGCAGTACCGTTTTGTTTACGGCTTGACGACGATGGGGGAAATTGGAAGTACCCAGTTGACATATTATGATGATGTTCTAGATACATACGCGATAGGGTGCCTTGGGTGAAGCCCGGGTTTGCATACATGCTGCATAGTAGGCCCCTTTAATTATATGATCAACATAGAAAACATGTTTGTTGTTTGAGACATCCAAACTTGTTTTAAAGCTTTACATGATTATATATATGTCATACGAAGTGCTGACTTGCAAGTTGTAGGTGTACCCCGAGGTCCGTTAGGGGTGGCCTGGAGGATATGTGTTGGTTACAAAGAAGAGGTCAGCCTTTGCTAACCCACGTTACCCCAAATGTTTACAGGGCAAGGATCGCGAGTGGGAGCAAGTGCGTCGGCCGAAAGGGCCTAAGCCTCATGAAGTGATTACCATGATTACTAGCTGTTTTCTTCTTGACTGTGATGCTCCATGATTTTGGTATTTTTGGCTTGCATACCGAGGTAGCCTAGGAGTGCTTTTGCATGTTGATGTTTGACCTTGTGGTCATGGACTTATTTTGTGTAAGGCCTTAAGGCTATTTTGATACTCCTGTTTGCTAGTAGATAACTTCTTATTTTTTTTTGTTGGTATGTTTCTGTTGTTGCTTTACTCTGAGTTTTGAGTTGGGTAGTTAATATCATCTTTTAATGCTAATGTTGTGGCATTTGTATGTTGTGTGGCCCCGGCCGGACCTATATTATTTGGTCATTACAGGGGAGGTGTTACGCGTTTGTTGTGCCAAAACTTCATCTCTGATTAATCTCCAGTCACTACCGTCACTTCCCCGCCCATTCAATAATATCAAAAAGGGGAGATTAATTTGTTCATGAGCATGTCATATTCGTCACATAGAGGAAGATCACATGCAGGAGGAGCACATATGTAAGGGGCACACACATATAGGGATGAGTCGAACTTCCGCCAATATTTAATTTATATTCCATGCTTATTGTTGAACTACATTATACCTTGCTACTAATGATTTATATCTCATGAATGAGATTTGATATTATCAAAAGGGAGAGTTTGTTGGAACACCCATGTCCCGCATCTCTTTGGTCTAACTATATCAAATCCCAAGTTGTATTTGATCATACTTGTGTTTGGGTATAGTATGCAGATGTACAGGTATGAAGAACCAAAGCTTCAAGTTCTGTAACCTACCGTTGGGCGCTAGCACTACCGCTGTTACTAGCTTAAAAGAATTAATTGTTGTGTGTAAAGAGTCTTCTTTGTTACCTACCAACGGGTGCTAGGACTACCGTCGGGCGCTAACCAATTCAACGATCATCGAGTCATTTTGTCGAGAGGAAACCGCTACCGCTAGGCGTTTGCTTTTACCGCACCGCTATATCCAAAAGTGGCACGAATATATTTCAGATATTTTTCCTAATTTAATGGACAGCTGTCAACACCGCATGAGAAGACCTACTGCTGGGCGCTAGCTCTACCGCCGACGGTAACTTATTTTGACGAAGAATATAAAAGTGCGTGTTTCTTTTCCTAAGGAGACAAGAAGGAGAACGCGTCTAGTGTTCGTCTGTTGCGTCTGTAGGTATGAACCACCATCTCCAAGCAAGGTCAAGTGAAATTTCTCCCTCCTATTCGTGATCGAATAAGTCCGGCGAGTGAATTCTCCAACGACCATCAGCGGCTGATCGAGTTCATGAAGAATGATTTTGAGAAGCCTCGATCACGCACCATTCTACAGAGAATTTATTATTTTGAGGGAGCACTAATTCAAAACTCTTTTATTCTTATTTGTATTTTCACCTTTCTATTATTTTTGAGTGTGTGAGAAATCTGCTTAGGAGGCCGCTAGATTTTTTGGAGGAATCCTTGGGAAATCGTCCTGGGAGGACGTCTAGATCTACGAGATCTAGTGGGCTCTGAGACCCTTCCTGGGAGGAAGGTGAAGAGTCGGATCATTGATCTTCTTGGAAAGAAGAGAGATTCAACCAATTTTAGGAGGGTCGGTATAGAAACTAAAAGATTATTTTATTCATCATCTCCGATCTCCAGCGTCATGGAGATCCACATTTGTTATTTTATTTTAGATTTTGAATAAAATTAAAGTTCTTTTTATATTACTGTGTATTCATGGTTGGATGTTGTTAGGGGCGTGTGCAAAGTAGAAATCAGTAATTTTGTAGTAAAAATGTTCTTTGTGACCTACCGCCACGCGGTAGCTTCCAAAACAAGTTTCCCTTGGTGAAATTCATTTTAATTCTGAACTTTCATTAAAACATTTTTGACCCCCCCCCCCCCCCCTTTAAGGTTGGCCACCAGATCCAATACTCATATTTACCTTTTGTCCTTATAATATTTCTTGTCATCAGACCTCTTGCTCTAACTTATATGTATTGCAGGTTGCACTTTGTTCACTATTTAAACATGTTATCTGAGCAACAATAACAGGTGGACACAAGACAGGATGCTGATAGTGCAGAAATCTCACTAAGTCTAGATGTGTTGAGTGAAGGCAGTTCACTCAACGTCAAATGGCTTTAAGCGTTGAGTAAAGCCTAGGTAGTCAAAGCCACAACATTGCCAAAGCAGAAATCTGGTTAAGTCCAGAAGCGTTGAGTGAAGGCAGTTCACTCAACGCCTAGAGCCGGAAGCATTGAGTAAGCTCAAACACTCAAAGCTAGAGAGAAGCTGACAAGAATTATGGCTAAGTCCAGAAGCATTGAGTGAAGACAGTTCACTCAATTCCTAGAAGGAAAAGCGTTGACAGAACATAGTTCAGTCAGAGCCGCGGGGTTGTTTAACTTGGAAATTTGTCTAAGGATAGATGCATTGAGTAAAGACAACTAACTCAATGCCTATTCAACAAAAAAACTGTCTAAGGACAGAAGCATTGAGTGAAGACAGTTCACTCACCGTCTATTCAGTAAAAATGCAAAGGCAGAAAGTGTTGAGCGAAGACAACTCACTTAACGCCTTAATACAGAGAAAATCGAATAAGTCTAGATGTGTTGAGTGATGAAGGCTCACTCAACGCCTAGTTAGTAAGACTACAATTGTCGATATTCATTGAGTGATGAATGTTCACTCAACGCCTGGTGGTGTAGAATTTTGCCTAAGTGCTTTGGCGTTGAGTGACAAGTCTTCACTCAACGCCTATGCAAAATTGTCTGAATTTGGCTAAATCGACTGGTGCTGAGTCATGATGACATCTGCAAACATTCTAATGTTGCGGGAACGAAACAGTAGATGACAAATGGCATCGCTTGCCTGTTGTACAACAATTAATGCTAAAGAAAAGTTGCAGCTACCAACTCCATGTGGTCCCACTGCTCAAAGAGCCGTTGGATGGCGGGATACAAAAGTAGTATTCCAAGGAAGAAGAAATTAACTTTTGGAAATTGATAGCTCTGTCTTCTTCCCCTGAACAGAGTTGCAGAGCTTGAAGAACTTACCTTTGTTGTTGATCTCAAAGTTTAAGAAAGATAGCGGTTGTCATTCTCACCTTCAACAGCAAGTTCAGGGAGTTTTCTCTCTGAGGTAGAAGAAGGAACAAATCAATCCCTAGATGCAGTTACTTCATAGCTTATGCAGAACATTCTTGAGGATCCATCCTTTGAGTTGTGAAGAAGATAAGACGGAGTCATCTCAGTTCAGGAAGAGGAAGACTCAGAGATTATATCTCTAGAGTCAATTTATATCAATAACCAAAACTTCTTTTTGTAGGATCTTAACTGATCTGAGTGTAAGCTTAAATTATAAAGGCTGAGGTAGGATCTTTTTTATAGATCTGAGTTATAGGGTCTTTGTGCCTGAGTTGTAGGATTCTGGTTGAGAATCTGAGTTGTAGAAGAGTTTCTCTCTAAGGTAGGATCCAGTGGTGGATCTGAGTGTAGGACTTTGAGTTAAAGTCTGAGGTAGGTGTTCTGGAGAAGATCACTGAGAGTAGGAGAATATTTCTCTGAGTGTAGGGCCTTGAGCCTAAGGTAGGACTTTGAAGAGTATGAGAGATCCCGAGGGATCTGAGTTGTAAGCTCATTGAGCTGAGTTTGAAGTTAGCCTTGTCTAACACACTGTTAGAAAGGTGGGAGGGACAGTGGATGTACCCAAACTTTGGGGAATCACTAAAAATATATGTGTGTTGATTGTGTATTCTTAAAAGCTACCATAATAATGAGTCACAACACACCTAAGTAACAAGATAGTAGAAAAAGGCACAAAAACACATTCACCCCCCCCCCCCCCTTCTAGGTGTTTTAGCTATTCCTGAAACTAAAGACTTTCAGCTCCTGCTCTGTCATTCACACAAGTAATTCATACATGATAGGGATTCCGACAAGCATTTACTAGTAATGAGTGATCTGCAATGTTCTTGATTTTCATCCAGCAACATTGGTGATGTGTCCCCTACGACGTCCCCCCCCCCAACTCAATCAATACCCCCTTTTCCAATGTCTATAAATAATGGGGGGTATTAAGGCGTTGCTTTTTGCAAACCCAAACTTCCTCACTACCGCTTCTCATGGGCTCTGCTTAGTTTTTTTTTCTTTAGTAATATTCAAGAAGCCTATTACAGATCGTGCCTACTTGGATGACTTTCAGGATTTCTTTAACACACCTGAGAGCAGATTCGGTGTGAGGCTTCCTCATCACAATGAGAAAATCAACACCTTCTTCCCCAATCGACTCATCCTCTCCATTCGCCATTTTTAAGTTCGCATGCGACTTCCTCTCTGTCCAGAGCTCTTCCAAATATTCTAGTATTACGAACTAGTGTCGACCCAGATCAACCCCAATAGTGTTGTGATCATCATTGGGTTCCTCACCTTTTTGAGGTCAGATAATATCTCCTTCGACCTCGCCACCTTCAAGAGGATTTTCAAATTTGGGGGTACTAAAGAAGGGGTGAACTACTTCTATATCCACACATGCACCATCATTAGTATGGTGAATAAGGTGCACCGCTGGACAGAGTGCTTCGTCATCATTTGTAGACCCTTAAACAACATTCATTTTGCCCCATAATAATTGCCAGAGAAGATCTTTGCTCTCCCAACTCTACGTGATGACTCAAAGGAGTAGTGGAAAGCCTTCCGTGGGTAGAAGTTTGACGTCACTTAGTAGCAGCGTGAAATTGACAAGCTTGCCTTTGTCTTCCCTGGGGAAGGTATACATTTGGCGAACATCTGAACTACTCACATATTTTACTATTTACATGATTACTTTTGGATCATTTTTACTACTAACATTTTACGTGTTTCTATTGTAGCTTCTTGTATTGTTCCGTGAGAGCCTCTCCAACTAGCAAAAGACCCAACTCCCCCTCCGCCAAGCACGGGATATTAGGAAAGCGAGGTGAAAGTGCAGGTTAGATCTGAAATACTCTAGAGGGGGGTGAATAGAGTATTGTGCTTACTTCAAAACTTTTTACAACTTTTGTTGTAAGCCTAGGTGAACAGGTCAACAAGTGAAATAAACTAAGCACAGCAAACTAAATAATCACAGAACAACACAGAACAACACAGCCAAAACAAAAAGAAGGGCAACCAGACGACACAAGAAATTTTATAGTGGTTCCCCAACCTGGGTACATCCACTCTTCTACCACCCTGGTAGAAATCCACTCAGGTTTTTGATCAGGTGCCTGACACCAATAAGCTTTTGTTCATGTTCTCAAAAACCAAATCTCAAGACTTTTGGAAAGAGACTTGCAACCAGAATAACTTTGAATGGAATTAAAACCTTGTACAGGAATTGGAAATAAGGATATGGTGTCTTCTCTTTCTCAAAACAGTTGAGAAGACTTGTTGATTGATTGTAGCAGATTTTACTCCCCCTGAGATCTTGAACTAATCAGGAATGTTGGAGCACTGCTTTAGGGTTATAGGTCTTCAAAGACCTAGAATGCCTGGACCAGAATTAGCTTCAGGAACTTCTTCGACAGATAGTGTTTGTTGTCCTTTGAAGTAGTCCTGTAGAGTTAGAAAGAAGAAGACTCTTGATAGAATTTGATTGTTCTTCTTCTTCTTGAAAATGTTCTCTGGTCAGGCTGATTGTAGTAGAACTTTTTGATTTGAGTATGATTGTTCTTATGTGCAATCTGAGTGTCAGTCTGATTATCTGTATTGCAGGTGTTGTGTTCTGTTACTCTTTCATTCTATTCTCTTATGTTTTATTCTATTCTAACTGAGGAGCATTCAAAATTTGAATGTTGAGCAGTAATTGTAGTCGGCCTTGGAAGGAAGCGGCAATCAATAGTTTCCCTAACTGTCCCATGGAAAAACGGCATGTGATAATCCAAGATTAATGCGCATTCCAACGGTAACATTCCGAGAAGATCTGGCATTAATTGCTCAGGAATCATTGCCAAAAAACGGGACGGGAAACAGAAGAAGACCTAGTCTGGAATCGTCGACCGAAGAACACAATTCGTCGAGCTGAGTTTGAGTTCGTCGAGCTGAGCTTGAGTTCATCGAGTTGAGCTTGAGAGAGTTCGTCGACCAGACAATCTTCATTCGTTGAACAGACAATCTTCATTAGTCGAGCTGAGAACCATCATTTGTCGAGCTGATAATTATCACTGTTAGACAGTATTCGTCGAACTGAGTTTCAAATTCGTCGAGTGAAGAAAGTTTGTGGACTTAGCCAAATATTTTGCATCTGCTGATATCCAATGTCAACATAAGTTGGTGTCAACTGATTGATCTTGGTGTCGACTCAAATCTTCTGGTGTCGACATGAACTGGTGTTGACTAATATCCTGGTGTCGACATAAATCCTCTGGTTTCGACATAAATTGGCTGGTGTCGACACATGACCTAAGTGTCGACACAAATACTCTGAGTTCAGATTTCGTCGAGTAGAGTACTACATTCGTCGAACTGGGAAGCTGACTTCGTCGACCTAAGAAGCTGAGAACTTGAGGTCCAAGTTCGTCGAGATTAGAATCTAATTCGTCGACCAAAGTTTGAAGCTGGACTTATAAAAATTCTGAAGTTATCCTGACTTTAGCTTGATGTAGACACTGAGAGTTCGTAAAACAGAGAACTAAGATCATCGAGCTCAGCACTGAGAATTGTCTCACGATCGTCGAGGGCAGAACTCCTTTCGTCAAGCTGAGTTCGACGAACGTCGAACTCACTTTACTTAGTCTTGAAGTCCTCTAAGTCTGAAGTCTCTGATGGTCTTGTTGAAGGCTGGTCCATCTGAAGTTGAACCTAAGGACTTGACCTAGACTTTAAGACACAAACTTGACCCTGGCTATACATGATGGGTCACATCCTAAGTCAGTAAACCTAGCCCAAATCAACTAGGGATCCAACAATCTCCCCCTATTTGGGTGAGGTCACTAACAAAGACTCAAAATAGAGATAAACAGAAAAATAAAGCAAGAAAAGAAATATATCTGGCAGAGAATTAACAACACATGCAGTAGATATATATATATATACACAGCTTTGTTTAAACAGATAGCATAGTTTGAAAAACAAAAACAGACAGAATTTGAAACAACATGAAGATTACTTCTTTTGCTTCTTCTGCTTGTACCTGTCTTGTGAAGTCTGCTCTCCTGGCTTCTTAAAGATGATTTCTCTCTTTGGATCTGAAGCCTGATCCTTTGTCATAGTCATATCAACTGCCCCAATAATGTTCAATGATGTAGCTCTGGGGACAACTACTTCTGGATGCAGCTTCATATAATCATCAACATTAAACAATTTATTACATTTGTCAAACCTTTTCAGCTCTTCCTTTCTATACTTTGACATTGTTGTTAATCCAGAGATATCTTTGCCTTCAGCCTTGGCTTTATTGATTAAAGATAGTCCAATTAATTCCTGATATCTAGCCATTCTTGCAGTATTTGCAGTTTCAGGATCTTCAAATGGAATTGGAGGAGAGTATGGTCTTTTTGGACTTTCAGCTTGTTGTACTTCAGAAATATGTTGCTACTGCTGCTGATGCTTTTGTTGACTACCTGAGGATGGCTGCCTCTACTGGCTGCTTCTAGATGATCTCCCTAACTGTCTCTGATAAGTTTGCATTGGGGCAGATCTCTGGGAGCTAGAGCCACTAGCACCAGCTGCTGGAGGAGGAGGAGGTGGTGGTTCCTTTCTAAATCTGTGAACTAGAGGAGGGGAATATCTCCTGCTTCTCTTTCTTTCCTTCTGTTGGTTCTTGGATAGCCACATCCATGCAGGCATCCCCTTGTATGGAGTAACATTGCGCAGAATATAATAGAGAGTGTTTGCAGTGGGATTTGGCTTGGGAGCTGGAGGAGGAGGAGCCTTCCTTTTCTTGGACAGCATTTTCTTTTTCTTACTAGCAGCATCTTCATTTGATTCATCATCATCATGTTCACTGTCAGAGTCAGAACCCTGAGGGTTATCATGCAGGGCATCCAAAGCTTTTAAAACTTTATCAGAAATAACAGCCTTTTTTGTAGAAGCAGGGGCAGAAGTTGAGGATTATGGAACTGGAGCTTCAGCAACATGAGAGGAGGGAGCTGCACAGGAAACAAAAACAATAGGGACAGAGCTTTTAGCTGCTGCCTTATTTTCTTCTTCAATATCAGCTAGAGTTAGATCATCCAAATTAGGCATGGGAGAGTCATCCATAACAAAGCTTGGGGCTGAAATTATTTTTGGAATGACTGTAGGTAATGGAACCACAACTGGAGGAGCAAAACTATCATAGAGTTGCTTAGCAACTGCTGGACTTATTAGCCAGGTGTAGGGTACAATATCCAAATGTGGCTTAGCAGAGGGTAACTGTACAAAAAGAGTATCAAAATTTTTCAACAAAGCAGACAAATTAACTGTGTGATTTAGCTGGAAATCACCAGCATGTTTTATTTGCTCAACTGACTCATCCAAATCAATGTCAGTGTCCATAAAATGAATTAACTCAATCATCTCAGAATCAAAATCTGTCAAAATTTCTACATCTTCAACTGAATCTGCATCTGCTGGAGAGGGAACTACTTTTGTGACTGCTGATGTTGCATCTGCTGCAACTTCATCATTGAGCATCTCCCCCTGCCTGGGTTCAGGAATACCTGGAGCCAGGCCCCTGAATGAAGAGGGGGCGGTAGAGAGGGCAGAAATCTGGGTAGATAGAGAATTGATGGAGGTCACAAGAGGTGTAATGGCCTCTTGGATGAGAGATTTGATGAGGGGAGTGAGCAAGGATATGATGGTAGATTTATCAAATGGGTAAGGGGAAGAGGATGGAATAACATGAGTGGATGGAGATGAAGATGGAATGTTGGCATCTGGCATGACAGAGTCTGTGGGTATGTTGTAAGATGGAATGGATGACAAATGAGGGGGAAGAGGAGACTGAGGAGGTGTAGGAATAGATGTCTTATGAGGTGAAGCAGGGGGTGTGGGAATGTTGGTAATATCAAGAGGTGGAGATGGAGGTGGAGTAGGCACATGAGGATGTTGTGGGGATTTATGTGTGGTAATAAGGATTGAAGAGGAGTGGAGTTGTTTGGCTGGAGGTGCAGGAAGAGATGAAGGAGATGGAAGGGCCTCTTCTGCAGGGTGGGGAGCGGCTTTTACAGCCCTGGTGCTCACAGAATTTTGGATGGAAGAGGAAGAAGCCTTTGAGGGCTTAGAGATAGTCCTCTCCCACCTACCAAACAGAGCGCAGGTGAGGGGCTTGCTGGCGTTTATGAAGATGTTCGGGGAGACCATACATTCAGCAGCCTTCTCTTGAAGAACAATTCCCAAAATTCTGTCGAAGCAGACTTCCTTCTTACTATTTTTTTCTTTATCAATTCAAAGAAGATTGTGCCCTAGTTGACACGTCTCTTGTTCACCACAGCGCACATAACCAGGAACTGGTAGCAGGTTATGTAATCATACGCTGAGTGCTTGCCCATCAGCACTTTTCCTATAATGTCTGCCAGAAACTGGTACGCGGCAGACAGTCGCTTCTTCAACAGTTTGTTAGGGTTGCTTCCTGTAAACCCCATTAGTTTCAGCATATCACCAAACTCTTCAGAGTCCATTTCCATGTTATCTTATCCATTGACTAAGCCAAAAATCTCAGACAGAATTGCGGGAGATAGGGAAACCGCAGTAGTCCCGATGGTGCCTGTCAGAACATCTTCCGCAGAAACAGTAGATGTATACACCCATTGTCGGATTTCTGTCGCATGTATTTTAATTCCTATGGTCATGAAGTCCTTTAGATTGAGTACTTCCAGCAGTTCCAAAATATGCAAAAAGATGGGGTCAGAATGTTGAAAGGAATCGAAATCCATATCGAAACCAGTATCGAATTTCATTGTCGCGAGGGTGCTTGCTGGAATCGCCATTGGTGACCTGCAAGAAAATCACAGAGAAAAACGGAGATCAAGAGCAAAATAACTGAAAGCGCGGGACGGAGGTCGAAGAAAACCTAGATATAAGATTTTCAGAATATGAATCGACAATCTCCGTTCCACGAAAAAAAGAAATTCTTCGAACTGAGCTTGACGAAATAAATTATGGATAGATAATTCGTCGATCTCATCGAGAAGAATCGAAAACAGTTCATCGAACTCCGTTTGATGAATTATCTTCTGAAGCAAAGTTCGTCGATCTCCGGTCGATGAAAATTGTTTCCACACACAGAGAATTCATCGATCTCCGGTCGACGATAATCTCTCAAACTTTACCTAATTCGTCGAACTCCGTTCGACGAACTCTGGAAAATTCGTCGAATGCAGACAGAAGTTAATTTAACTCTTCTCCATTGATCATTCCCAATTGATTTATAAAGAACAGATGAGTTTTCTTATCCAAGGGCTTGGTGAAAATGTCTGCTCTCTGTAAAATAGTAGGAATATGGATTAAGTTAATTTTCTTTTTGTCTACATTATCTCTAATGAAATGATGTCTTATTTCAATATGTTTAGTCCTAGAATGGTGAACTAGATTCTATGCTATAGCAATAACACTAGTATTATCACAAAATAATGTTGAATTATTTAAGTTGACACCATAGTCTAGGAGTTGGTTTTTTATCCATAACATTTGTGAACAGCAGCTGCCAGCAGCCATGTATTCTGCTTCTGTAGTTGATGTAAACACAGATGTCTGTTTTTTACAAAACCAGGAGACAAGTCTCATACCAAGGAACTGGCAAGTTCCAGAGGTACTTTTTCTGTCCACTCTACATCCAGCATAGTCAGCATCTGAGTATCCAGTTAACTCAAACTCTAACTCTGCAGGATACCAAAGTCCTAGATTAGGGCAACTCTTTATATATCTCAAAAATCATTTTAGGAAAATAAGTTGAGATTCTTTAGGGTTCACTTGGAACCTAGCACAAAGGCATGTGGCAAACATTATGTCAGGTCTGCTAGCTGTTAGGTATAATAGGGATCCAACAATTACCCTATAATGCTTCTGATCTACAGGTTTCCCTGCTGCATCAGAATCCACAACAGCATTTGTAGCCATAGGGGTTTTCATTCCTGAAGCATCACTCATCCCAAACTTCTTAATAAGCTCTTTAGCATACTTAGCTTGGGAGAGGAAGACACCATCATGGAGCTGCTTCACTTGGAGACTAAGGAAGTAGGAAAGCTCACCCATGCTACTCATCTCAAATTTAGAATGCATGAGGTCAGCAAACCTCTTGTATAATTTGGGATCAGTAGACCAAAAAATAATGTCATATACATATATTTGTACTAACAATATTTAGTCCTTATGATGTCTAGTGAAAAGTGTTTTATCTATGGTTCCTCTTGTAAATTCATGCTCTAAAAGAAAGCCTGCTAGGGTCTCATACCAAGATCTTGGAGCTTGCTTTAAACCATAGAGAGCTTTATACAATTTAAAAACAAAAGAGGGTTGAGTTGGAGAGATAAAACCTGGAGGTTGTTCTACATAAACCTCTTCTTGAAGTACTCAATTCAGAAATGCACTTTTGACATCCATCTGGTAGACCTTGAATCTCTTGTAAGCTGCATAGGCAAGGAATATCCTAATGGCCTCTAACCTTGCAACAGGGGCAAAAGTTTTGTCATAGTCTATTCCTTCCTCTTGTGTGTAGACTTGAGCAACAAGCCTAGCCTTGTACCTCACTATGTTGTCTTGAGCATCCAACTTGTTCCTGCAGACTCATTTGGTTCCAATAACTGGGTTGTTATGGGGTCTTGGAACCAAGTCTCAAACTCTACATCTCCCAAACTAGTTTAGTTCCTCTTGCATTGCAATGATCTAGTGGGGATCTTGCTTAGCTTCATGGATGGTGAGAGGTTCAATTTGAGAGAGAAAACAGGCATGCATCAAGTCTTGGTTGAGTTGATGCCTTGTTTGTACACCTGCTGAAATGCCTCCAATCATTTGAGATCTGGGGTGATCTCTAAGTGTGACAAGATCAGTTGGTGGAGTTGGTTGAGCAACAGCTTCTGTAATTAATTCCTCTTGGGGAATGGTACTAGTTATTGAGGGAAGTTCAGCCACTTCCTCTTGAATTTCTTCTTCACTATCTTCAGCAACCTGTGGAGTAGGATGGGTTGATACCTCTTGGGTAAGGTTTAGTCCATTCATAGATTCACACAGTGGTGGAACCTGCAAAAAGCTATTGGTAGAAATCTCTTTCTCCTTATAAGACATGTTAGCTTCATCAAAAGATACATGAACAGATTCTTCAATTTTAAGGGTGGATTTATTAAAAACCCTATTGGCCTTGCTTACTTGTGAATATCCTAGAAAAATCCCTTCTTCAGCCTTAGCCTCAAACTTTCTAATGTATCTCTCGTTATTTGTGTGAATGTAGCAAATACAATCAAAAACTTTAAAATATGTGATTTTAGGTTTCTTCTCTTTAAGTAATTCATAGGGGGTCTTATTTTTCAGTTTATGTATAAGGCTTCTATTCAGGACATAGTTGGCAGTATTTACAGCTTCTACCCAAAAGGATAGAGGCATGTAAGCATCTGCCAATAATGTGCCTGCAGATTCAATGAGTGTCCTATTTTTCCTTTCAGCAACCTCATTTTGTTAGGGAGTTCTAGGAGCTGAGAAGCACTGTCTGATACCTTCCTTCTCACAGAACTCATGCATAAGAAGAGACTCAAACTCTGTGTCATGATCACTTCTGATCAATGCAACATGAGTAGAGAACTCAATCTGTATAGTCCTGAGAAAATCTGTAAGAACCTTGAATGTATCTGACTTAGTTCTCAGAAAGGCTACCCAACTGAATCTAGAGAAGTCATCAACAATCACTAAAGTATAAGACTTCCCTCCTAGGCTTTGCACTGCAATGGGTCCAAACAGATCCACATGAAGCAAATATAAAATCCTAGGTGAATCACTTTTATTAATGGATTTAAAACTAGTTTTGGTTTGCTTGCCTAATTGACAGGCTCTGCATAGGCTTTCCTTCTTGTAGGGGCCAGAAGGTAAACCTCTAACAAGGTTGTCTTTAGATAACCTAGATATATTCTTAAGGTTTACATATCCTAATCTTTTATGCCATAACTCATTTTGATTACTAGTAACATTCAGTAAGCAGATATCAGTTGTGGTAGATATAAAATCCACTAGATATATGTTGTCTTGTCTAAGTCCAATTAAAACAGTTTTGTTTTTATTATCAATAATAGAACAGGAAGTAGAGTTAAAATGTACCTGATAACCTTCATCATATAATTAACTTATGGATATAAGGTTATGTTTAAGTCCTCTTACATATGTTACTTTCTTGAAAGTCACTGCTCCAATCTTCACTGCCCCATATCCTTCTGCTTGACCATTGTTGGAATCTCCAAAATTCACCTTTGGTCCTAGCTTGGGCTTGTAGTTTGACAAATTTGCCTTGCTGCCTGTCATGTGTTTGGAGCACCCACTGTCCAAGTATCAGGTCTGACTTACCCTTGTACAGCTCTTCACCTATACCTGTAATGAAAAACAAAACTCAATTGTTCTTGACCCAGGTTACCTTGGATCCTTTATTTGGTTGAAATGAAAAGCTGGAAATAACTGATAATGCAGGTTGAGATTTATAACCTAAGGGGTGATATCTCCTTGGTGGAATAACCCAATCAGCTATTGGATTAAATGTCTTATTAGTTGGCTTACAATTTTTGTAAGAGAAATGATTTAGGTTTGGTCTTTCTGGGTTCGACGAATTGTTGTAAGTTCGTCGACCAGATTTCGACGAATAGGGATGAGAACGTCGATCTCTGCTCAGAGAATGACTGTAATCATTTTCTGTGCCCTAAGTTCGTCGACCTCTGCTCGACAAACCATACACAGTTCGTCGATCGTAGTTAGACGAATTGTTATTACCAAAATTTGCGTTCCGCGTTCGTCGATTTGGGTTAGACGAACTGGCTACATTTCGTCAATCTGCGTTCGACGAATGCTACTGAACTTTATTTTTATTGACTATTTTCTGATTTTTGTTTCTCTTGTCTATAGGTTTAGGATTGTTTTCAGATAATGGTTTGTTTATTAACTTTTCTTTTCCCTTTGCAGAAATAAACTTGATGGGGGTTGAAAGAATATTCTTCTTTATTATGGGGGGTAAACTTGATGAAGCACCCAAGCCCAGCTTGCCATTTAATCTGGCATTCACTGTGCTTGTAATGTCCATCAACTTGAGGCTTCTCCCATTGAGAGATTGCTCAAGTTGTTTAGCCTCACATAATTCAGATTTTAGTTTAATTATTTGTTCATTAGCTAAGGTTAATTTATCTATTAGCTTAATATTTTCTGAATTTACAGATTCAAGACTTTCTAGTCTTTCTCTAAGAGTTTTTATTTCCTTTTCTGAATTGATTAGGTCTAAGCACATAGATTTGAATTCAGTTTTAAATAAATCAGAACTAAAGTCAAAGCTATAAATAACCTGATCTACCTCTGAGTCTGAGGCAGCTTCATCTTCAAATTCTTCTTCTGATCCAGAGTTGCTCCTGGAGGCATCAATTGCCATTAGGCAGACCTCCTTGGATCTAGCTTCTTCCTCTTCTTCACTTGAACTGGAAGAGGATGTTTCTTCTTCAGTGTCACTCCAAGTCTCAGCAACAAATCCCTTGTCTTTCTTTTTATATTTGCTGGTGGAGGGTCTGCTGTTGTGTCTTCTCCTGGAATGCTTCTCTCTGCTCTTGTCCTTCTTCTGATTTTCTGGACATTCTGAGATGTAATGTCCAGGCTTTCTGCAACCAAAGCACACAACCTACTTGGTTGGTGTCTTGTCATATTTGGGCTTATCATCCTGTCTGGATGACTTCCTTCTGAAATCCTTCCTTGCCATCTTGTAGAACCTTTCGGCAAAGAGGCTCATGAGTTCTTCATTTGAAGTTGATGTCTCACTTTCTTCAGATGCTTTGAAGGCTATGCTGTGCTCCTTTCTAACTGGAGTTGTTGCCTTCTGTTCTGCTGCCTCTCTTGATTTGATCAGCTGCTCATAGGACTTCAATTTGCCTAGTAGAGACTCAGTTGATATCTCATTGAGGCTTCTGGCTTCTTTGATAGGCCAGATTCTGGAATCCCAAGAGCTTGGGAAGCACGTCAATATCTTGTCATTCACCTCTGTCAAGGTGATGTCCTTATCCAGGGTTTTGTGCTCATTGATGATTGTGCTCAATCTGTTGTACATTTCTGCCACTGATTCATTCTCATCCTTTTTAAAGTTCTCATACAGGGATATGAGATTGGATCTTCTGTCCTTTCTTTAATCTGCAGAGCCAGCTACCATTTGGTTGAGGGAATCCCAAATGGCTTTGGCTGAGGTACACTCAGCCACCTTCTGGAATATGTCATCTGACATAGTTTGTGCTAATATATTCATTGCCTTAGCATCTGCCATCTTGGCTTTCTTGTAGGCATCATTATTTTCTAGAGGAGGCACTGCAGTCATGTTGGTAGAAGTACTGGTAGAAGGTGCAGGTGCTGGAGGTACACCTGTCAAGATAACAGAAAAGATATCCTCATCAATAGAATTCATGTATAACCTGATTCTTGCCTTCCAGATGGCAAACTTGTTAAGATTGCACACTGGAGGTCTGATTCTTGCATAGTCTTTGTTTTGGGCCGTGTCTGTGAAGAGATAAATCTAATAACAAACTTAAAACAAACAGATCTAACTAGAGGGATATTTGTCGTTCAGGTGTTAGCCTGTACAACCAATAAGGTAGGGTATTTTAACCAACCTTCCTCTGATACCAATTAAAAGTGCAGGTTAGATCTGAAATACTCTAGAGGGGGGTGAATAGAGTATTGTGCTTACTTCAAAATGTTTTACAACTTTTGTTGTAAGCCTAGGTGAACAGGTCAATAAGTGAAATAAACTAAGCACAACAAACTAAATAATCAAAAACCAACAAGAACAACACAACCAAAACAAAAAGAAGGGCAGCCAGACGACACAAGAAATTTTATACTGGTTCCCCAACCTTGGTACATCCACTCTTCTACCACCCTGGTAGGAATCCACTCAGGTTTTTGATCAGGTGTCTGACACCAATGAGCTTTTGTTCAGGTGCTCAAAAACAAAATCTCAAGTCTTTGGAAGGAGACTTGCAACTATAATAATTTTGAAGGGAATTAAAACCTTGTACAGGAATTGGAAATAAGGAGATGGTGTCTTCTCTTTCTCAAAACAGCTGAGAAGACTTGTGGATTGATTGTAGCAGATTTTGCTCCTCCTGAGATCTTGAACTAATCAGGAATGCTGGAGCACTACTTCAGGGTGATAGGTCTTCAAAGACCTAGAATACCTTGACCATAATTAGCTTCAGAAACTTCTTTGACAAATACTGTTTGTTGTCCTTTGAAGTAGTCCTGTAGAGTTAGAAATAAGAAGACTCTTGATAGAATTTGATTGTTCTTCTTCTTCTTCTTGAAAATGTTCTCTGGTCAGGCTGATTGCAGTAGAACTTTTTGATTTGAGTATGATTGTTCTTCTGTGCAATCTGAGTGTCAGTCTGATTGTCTGTATTGCTGGTGTTGTGTTTTGTTACTCCTTCATTCTATTCTCTTCTGTTCTATTCTATTCTAACTGAGGAGCATTCAAAATTTGAATGTTGAGCAGTAATTATAGTCGGACTTGGAAGGAAGCGGCAATCAATAGTTTCCCTAACTGTCCCATGGAAAAATGGCATGTGATAATCCAAGATTAATGCGCGTTCCAACGGTAACATTCCGAGAAGATCTGGCATTAATTTCTCAGGAATCATCGCCAATAAACTGGACGGGAAACAGAAGAAGACCTAGTCTGGAATCGTCGACCGAAGAACACAATTCGTCGAGCTGAGTTTGAGTTCGTCGAGCTGAGCTTGAGTTCGTCGAGCTGAGCTTGAGAGAGTTCGTCAACCAGACAATCTTCATTCATCGAACAGACAATCTTCATTAGTCGAGCTGAGAACCATCATTTGTCGAGCTGATAATTATCACTGTTAGACAGTATTTTTCGAACTGAGTTTCAAATTCGTCGAGTGAAGAGAGTTTGTGGACTTAGCCAAATATTCTGTATCTGCTGATATCCAGTGTCGACATAAGCTGGTGTCGACTGATTGATCTTGGTGTCGACTCAAATCTTCTGGTGTCGACATGAACTGGTGTTGACTAATATCCTGGTGTCGACACAAATCCTCTGGTGTCGACATAAATTGACTGGTGTCGACACATGCCCTAAGTGTCGACACAAATACTCTGAGTTCAGATTTATTCGAGTAGAGTACTACATTCATCGACCTGGGAAGCTGACTTCGTCGACCTGAGAAGCTGAGAACTTGAGGTCTAAGTTCGTCGAGCTCAGAATCTAATTCGTCGAACAAAGTTTGAAGCTGGACTTAGAAAAATTCTGAAGTTGTCCTGACTTTAGCTTGATGTAGAAACTGAGAGTTCGTCGAATAGAGAACTTAGATCATCGAGCTCAGCACTGAGAATTGTCTCACGATCGTCGAGCGCAGAACTCCTTTCATCGAGCTGAGTTCAACGAACGTCGAACTCACTGTAATTAGTCTTGAAGTCCTCTAAGTCTGAAGTCTCTAATGGTCTTGTTGAAGGCTGGTCCATCTGAAGTTGAACCTAAGGACTTGACCTAGACTTTAAGACACAAACTTGACCCTGGATATACATGATGGGTCACATCCTAAGTCAGTGAACCTAGCCCAAATCAATTAGGGATCCAACACGAGGTTAGGACATCATTTAACCTTATCGCGGGAATGATGTCTATCCCTGAGAATCCTATGGATGAGGAATCCACCTCAAGACCTTCTACCATTATCGCGATGTGGGAGCCCAAGTGCGAGGTGTCCTCATGGCCAAAGTGTCGGCATAAGGAGTGCGCCCAGTAGCACATGAATGATGGCGATGAGGAAGGATCCGGGGTCCCATCCTCATACCCCAATTTTGTTCGTAGGGTCAGTGAGATAGACCGCTTCGGTCTCCCATTGGTCACCTGGGATGACAAGGAGAAAGTCATCCACTCGTGCACAATCTTACCTCCATGGTTGGAGGATAGGGAAGATAAGGGCGCAGGATTCCAAGTCGCCTTCAGTGTTTATGGTCATGAGGATGCAATTGCACTGCAGGAGTCCTCTCCTAACTCCTTGGCAAATAAGACCTTATGCTTGGCCCTACGAATGGTATATCTCGCACAATATATGACAAGGCAGCAGCTGGCAGCCGATGCAAAGATTAAGATCGTTAGCGACTTCAACAAAAAAACTTCAAAATTTGCTAGGAGAATCTAAGGTGAAGGTCATTGAGTGTTAGCCCTACGAGGTGATAGTGGTTAGCAATATATAATGACTGTGAGAAATGAGCGAGAAGACCACTAAAACAAATTGCACTTATAGTAAGGACCTAAATCGTTACAATAAGTACCAAAAATCGTTACAAAAACTCTTTGGTAACGAAAAAACTTTATGTAACGGTCGTACTCTAAAGCTCGACGCTAAAACTTCTTGTAACGAATGTATGAGTGTCGTTACAAATATATTAATTGTAACAAACGATATTTCATCACCCAAAAAAGATTCTTCCTCACAATAAATTAGTTACAGTAGTACAAATTTTGATAATAAAATAGTGCAAATTAAAGGTTTCAATTATTTTTGTATTGATGGCCTGACGCCCGCCCGCAGGCCCGCTCGCCCGCCCAGCTGATTTCAAACATTCATTGTGGAATGGGCAATATAAACCTGAAATTCAAGTTTTAACTGGCGGTGTGGAACTAAAAAGAGGCGAGTACAATAAGAAGTTGGGTTTTTAAAATTCGCTTTAAAATGCTACTCCTAGGAATCTGAAAGAATTGGTTCCTAAACACCTAGAGGGGGGTAAATAGGTTCAATTCTTTTTCCTTCTAAGGCAGAATATTAATTCAGTTAATTAATAGAAACATATAGTTCTACAGTTATCACAACACAGAAATAACAATACCATACACAATCACAGATGACACATTGATTTATAGTGGTTCCCCAAGGTCTGGGTACATCCACTTTTCCCCCTTCGCCTATCTAGCAGTGTGCTAGATTCGGCCTAACTTCTTTCCTTCTCCTCAGATCCGCAGATCTTACAGCTCAGAACCCAAACAAGGCTCCTACAACTCAGAGTGAGTCCACACTCCTACAGCTCAGGCAATCTGCCCTATCTCGGCCTTCAACAAGGCCTACAACTCAGAGATGAAAATCTTCTACAACTCAGGCTCTCAGCCTTACCTCAGCCTTCAACAAGGCCTACCACTCAGAGAACTTAATCTCCTACAACTCAGCCTTTATAAATCAGGCTTACAACTCAGATCTTAAAAAGATCCTACTGAAAATATATGTAAATTTGAAATTTACCACCACCCTGCTTGAGAGAGAAAGGATGGAAGGTTTCTTGATCAGTTCCTGAAAGAATCTGATGTTAGAGATCAACCTGTCTTAGCTTTCTTCAAAGCTTCTTGAATCTGAACACGGTAGGGTTGATCTCCTTTGAAGTTGATCTTCAATCAGCTTCTTTTTTGAAATTCAAAAATCAATCTGAATTCTTTTTGGCAGACTGTTTCAGAATCTGCACTTAAGAGACTTGTTGATGTAAGTCCCTTTCTTCACTTGAATAGATGGAGCTCTCTCTCTCCAAATTCTTCTAAAGATTCTTCTGAATTCTTCTTTGAATTCTCTTGACAAACTCTGAGTAGATCACCACTTAAGAATATCTTCTTAGATCTTCTGTTGAAAATCTTCTTCTGTTTTTCGTGTTTTTTTATCTCATCTATTATATATCATCTGTTGATAGAGAATGTCTTTATATAAACTTCCTCTATGGTAACCGGCTGATCCGATTTCTAACGAACTTCTGACAGCTCTGACAGCTTCAGTAGACTTGTTGAATATCACAGCTGTCAAGTCTTCAGTCACTTCTTGAAACTCTGTCTCTGTTAGCAAAGTGTTGAGACTGAACTTCATCATGTGTCGACACAAGTAGACTAAGTGTCGACACAAGCATTGATGGTGTCGACACAGCTCCCTTGGTGTTGACACTGCTTCTCGACACAGCTTCTGTAGAATGTGTCGACACTAGTTCTGTGTGTCGACACAGTCACTTCTTCTCTTCACAAAAAAAAATAACTTTGTTGAAACTCTGCTATGTGTCGACACAAGTCCTGTGTGTCGACACAGTTGATGTCGACAAAGTCTTCTGTGTATCGACACTGCCTCTGTGTGTCGACACAGTTGATGTCGACTAAGCTTTTCTGTGTGTCGGCACTGCCTCTGTGTGTCGACACAGTTTCTTCTGGTGTCGACACAGCCTTTCCAAGTGTCGACACAATTGACTACAGGTGTCGACACAGCTTTTCTCCAGTGTCGACACAAGCCTTCATAAGTGTCAACACAGCTTCTTCTGGTGTCGACTCATGGACTTAGAAACTTTTCTTGCATTCCTGTATTTTCTTAACCTGCACATATAAACTAAAAACAACATCAAATACATATTGATGCATATCATTGAGTAAGGTGAGGCTTATTCAAATCTGGTACATATTTTCCAATGTACCCAACAGAATCGAACCTGCATTAATGAGTATAAATCCAAAGCCCTACTCCACTAAGTCAACTTACCTTTGATGAAAATTACAGAAACATATTTTATATATAATATATCTAGTTATATTTATTAGTAAATAACATTAAACATTTTAATTAAAAAACTAATATTTATCTTTATTAATATAATACTCTATTACTCTTACTCATTTTTATTAGCTTATATACATTGTTATAATATTTAATTAATTTTAATTTTAAATTAAATTTTAATTAAAATTAATTAATTTTAATTTTAATTTATTAGCTTATATACTCTATTTCACGACACTGTTCACCCGCAAAATGTTTTATTTTTTTTATTATTTTATCAATTTAATTTTTAAACATTTTCAATTTAAATTTGTAATTATTTAATGTTTTTATTTAACTTTTTAATGTAAATAAAATTTAATTATTTTTCAATTCAACAAATTTTAATTTTATTTTTCAATGTAATTTTAATTTTAATTTAAATTAATTAATTTTAATTTTAATTTATTAGATTATATACTCTATTTCACGGCATTATTCACCCGCAAAATGTTTTATTTTTTTTATTATTTTTTCAATTTAATTTTTTAATATTTCAATTTAAATTTGTAATTAATTAATTTTCAATTTAATTTTTTAATGCAAATAAACTTTAATTATTGTTCAATTCAATAAATTTTAATTTTAATTTTTCAATAAATTTTTTAATTTAATGTAATTAATTTTAATGTGAAAAAACTTTAATTATTTTTAAATTCAATTATTAATTAATTTTTTAATTTAAATAAACTTTAATTTGAATGGCCATACAAAAGTAATTGAATATTTTGATAATAAAATAGTACAAAATTTGATAATAAAATATGATATATTTATTGTAACAAAATTTTAATAAAAAAATATTACTAATAGTAAAGAAAATTTGTTTGTCATAAAACATTTTCATGATGTGGTTACAATTGATACATATTGTGAGGAAAATTTACTATTTGTAACTTAACATTAATGTTGTTACAAATACTAACATTTATAGTAACAAATTAATTATTATTGTAACAAAATATAAAATATTCGTTACAAAAAATTACTAATTGGTAACAACAGAAAAAAAAATTGTTACTAAATATATCTATAAGTAACAAACTGTGGTTTAGTTATTTTTCAGTCTTTACGACAGGTGCAGTTTGTTGTAGTGGATGGCAAAAATAAAATAAATAGCAAATTTTATTGCTCCAAAAAGATAGATAATACATAGGTATGCCCCCATATTTATATGAAACGGGGAAGATGAGAGAATACAATAAGAGATGTGGGACTAAAAAAGTATCTGCCAATTCTCTCCGCCTGACTGTGGGCTAACCGCCAGATCGCTCTTGCTAACCGCCAGTCTGCCAGACCGTCGGCAATTTGTCTGTTGGCAGTAGCGGTTACAATCCTTTCCGCTCTACGACTAACCGCCAGAACGCTGCTGCGGTAAACCGACAGACCGTAGTTGCGGGAAGCCCTCAGACCGCTACTACAAAGACAAGCCCCCAGAGCAGTGTGCTGGACAATCTTCCAGACCGTATAACTAGTTGTCAGACCGACTGTAGCAGTAAACCACCAAATCGCAGATGCGGGAAGCCCCTAGACTGCATCTGCTAGGATTTTCTCCCAAACAACAAGACCGCCTAAACTAACTGTCAGACCGCCCGAACTGCTAGCCACCCGGCTCTAACACTCCCCCTCAAGCTGGAGCGTATATGTCAATCATGCCCAGCTTGCTACAAACATCTGTGGCCGAAACTAGCTTTGTGAAAAGGTCTGCTAGTTCTTTATCAGAAGTGACGAAGGAAGTACAGATCTGATTCTTCAACACCTCTTCCCTAATGAAATGGCAATCCACCTCAATGTGCTTTGTACTCTCATGAAAGATAGGATTCTTTGATATGTAAATGACGGCTTTGTTATCACAGAACATAAGGAGAGAATGATCGTACACTTCTCCCAAGTCAATCATAAGAGCCCGTAATCATTTCAACACACTGGTGGTTGAGTCCACGCTCTTATATTCAGCTTCAACACTAGACCTTGAAACCACTACATGCTTCTAACTTTTTCAGGCAACAAGATTTCCTCCTACAAAGGTGCAAAACCCCGATGTAGACTTTCTATATTCCTTGTTATCAGTATAGCTGACATCAGAGAATGCTTCAATCCTCAAATGACCATTCTTCTGAAACAACAAGCCCTTTCCTGGAGACCCTTTCACATACTCCAGAATCTTCATGGCAGACCGAAGATGACACTCTCTAGGACTCTACATAAATTGACTGATCTTCCCAACTGTATAACAGATATCTAGTCTAGTGACAGTCAAATATATGAGTTTGCCTACAAGACGTCTATATAAAGTGAAATCTGGAAGAAGAGGAGAATCTTTAGTCCACCTCTTATCATCTCTAATCATCATCGGGCAACGAGCAGGTTTTGTGCAAAGAAGATCGGTTTCCTTTAAGAGATCTAGCACATACTTTTACTGTGAAAGGACCACTGAGTTCCTCTTCCGTGAAATCTTAATTCCCATAAAGTACTTCGGAGTTCCCATATCCTTAGTAACAAAATGTTGTCAAAGATGTCTTTTGGCTAGATCAATGCCTTCTTTATCATCATCAATCAGAAGAATGTCATCAACATAGACAATAAAAACCACAAGGCCTTTAGTAGTCTTGTGTATATATAGAGAATGATCAGCAGAGCCTCAATTGAACCCAATAAAAGAAATAATTCCACTAAACTTGTCAAACCAATCTCGTGGATTTTATTTTAGGCCATAAATTGCCCTCCGCAGCTTGCATACCTGAGACTCCCGCTGAGCAACATAGCCTGGAGGTTCTCCATACAAACTACCTCTTGCAAATCCCCATAGAGAAAAGCATTCTTCACATCTAACTGAGATATCTCCCAGTTGCGATCAACATCTATAGAGAAGAGAACATGTATAGTGCTAATGCGGGCAACAAGAGAGAAGGTATCAAAGAAGTCTACCCCATATGTCTGAGTAAATCCTTTGGCACAAGTCGTGCCTTATAGCGATCAACCGAGCCATAGAGAAGATATTTCACCACAAATACCCACCGACAACCAACCACATCAATGCCCAAAGGTGGGGGTATAAGATTTCAAGTCTCTCTTTTAGTTAACATTTTTGTTTCTTCATCCATAACAACTTTACACTGTGGACTAGCAAGGGCCTCCTAATAAGTAGCTGGGATGACAGTAGAAGAGATAGAAAGAGCAAAATGCTTACCATTCGGTGAAAGCTGAACATATGAGATAACATCATAAATAGGATGGAGAGTACATTGTCGAATGCTTTTCCGCGGGGCAGTGGGAAGATCAAGGTCATTATTGACCGGAGGAGGCAATGCACTATCAGAAGAAACAGAAGGCCCTGGAACAGGTACAGAAGGCTCCAAAGGCAACACATTAGGCTCTAGAGAAAGAAACAGGGCAACAAGAGCAGATGAGGAAAGAATAGGCTCTGGCAGAGATGCCGAGATAATAGGCAGAGAAGAAGAAGCGTCGGAGGGTAAGAGAGAGGCAGTAAGAGACAAATATGAAGTATCTTCAAATAAGATAACATCCGTTGAAACATACTATTTGCGCAGAAGTGGATCAATACATCGATACCCCTTTTGAGTAGGATAATAGCTAAGGAATATGTGTTTAACCGAATGGGGAGAAGGTTTGTCACGTCTAGGAGAAGGGACGTGGACAAAAGTCGTACGCCCAAAAATTTAAGTGGCAAAGGAAATGGTTCGACCTCTGGATATAAAATAGAAAATGGAGTCTTTCCCTGAAGAACAGACGAGGAAATACAGTTAATAAGATAGCAGGAGAGAAGAACCGCATGACCCCAATAAGACCAAGGGACATTCATTTGCAAGGAAAGATTGCGAGCAACATCTAGAAGATGATGATTCTTGCTTTCAGCAAAGATATTCTGTTGAGATGTATATGGATAACTTGTTTGATGAACCAACCCCTTGCTTGCACATAAGTCATAGAATTGACGTCAGACATATTTCTTGGCATTATCAGTACCAATAACCTGAATATCACATGAAATTGTGTGGAAATCTCATTATAAAAGGTACCAAATACAGAGTACAGCTCAGAATGGTCCTTCAAGAGATATAGCCAAGTACTTCTAGAGAAATCATTAATGAAAGTAACAAAGTACAAACTACCTCTACCGAAAGTGGCAGTTGGACAAGGACCACATATGTCAGAGTGAACAAGTTGAAAAGGACGCGAAGAACTACGTCCCTTCTGAGCTGGGAAAGAATGTCGATGATGTTTACCAAGCTGACAAGCCTCACAATTCAGACGAAGATCCTTTGAAGGCAGGTTTGGAAAAAGTTGATGAATAAGGCGAGAAGGAGGATGACCAAGATGATGATGACATGGCTGAACAAAGGAAGAAGAAGAAAGAGAAACGTCTTGATCAAGAAAAAAGAGGCCACCACTTGCAGTCCCAGTAGCAATAGTATCTTTGGAGACAGAATCAGAAAAAGAACAAGTAGTGCCAGTAAAAGTAATCGTGCAATTCGTCTGAGTGCAGAGAGCATTAATAAAGAGTAAATTGCAAGAGAAAGTTGGGACATAGAGAGTTTCCTTGAGCAGCAAAGATGAGGAGAGATGCACAGTCCCACTACCATGAATAGAAGCAAAAGTCTCATCTGCAATAACAACATGAGATAGCCGGTTCTAGGCAGTCAAAGAGGAAAACAAGCAAAAGTTTCCTGTCATATGGCAAGCGGCACCAGATTTAATAAGCCACTTGTCAGAGGAGGCAAGGACACAAGCTATAGAGGAGAAAATAGAAACCATCTCCACGAGGAAAGAAATCAGAAAGAAGAGAGCTAACCGCTCGGTTAGAAATAAACCGTACAAGATCAAGAAGGCAAACCAGTCACAGTAAGAAAGAGAACAAACGGAAGAAACCAACAGAAAAATTCAAACCGCACAGTTTGAGAAGAAGCCGGAAATGACAACGTCGCAGCGAAAAGCGAAGGCAGCGAAGAAACCGCACGAGAACACCACACAGTCATGATGTCAACAAACCAACGGCAAGAAAAAGGATCCATAACCAAAAATACGGAGCCTGCAGCGGATAGAGATGCCACGGTGACAAGAAAAGGGGAGAAGCTGCCCAATCACGGTGACAACACACTAGCGGCAAGAAAGGTGTCACGACCAAAGGGCAGAACAATAGAGATGTCGCGCGAAGAAGATAGAGAGAATGCACGAGAAGAAAAAGAAAGATAAGGGAAAGATACTGCATAGTCAAGGTGACAACACACCAGCAACAAGGTAGATGACGCGACCTAAATGCGGAACTCCCAGCAGAGAAGAGCAGCAGCGAAAAACGGCGACAAAGACATGGAAACCGCGCAAATAGAGCACGCATAAAGAAGAGATCGCATGAGAGCGACAAGACAAGGAGGGAAGGGAGGGAAGCAAGCCGGAAGAAGCCACGCGGGAAGCAAAACGTGCGTTTAGAAAAACAAGCCGCAATCTTATTGGAGCAATGGATCAGTTTCCTCTGATACCATGTGAGAAATGAGCGAGAAGACGACAAAAAGTAAATAAACTACAAATTTTATTGCTCCAAAAAGATAGATAATGCATAGGTATGCCACCATATTTATATGAAACGGGGGAGATGATAGAATACAATAAGAGATGTGGGACTAAAAAAGTATCTGTCAATTCTATCTGCCTGACCGCCGACTGACCGCCAGATTGCTCGTGCTAACCGCCAGTCTGCCAACAAGTTGCATGTTCGCAGCAGTTGTTACCATCCTTTCTGCTATGTGACTAATCGTCAGACCACTGCAACGGTAAACCACCAGACCGTAGTTGCGGGAAGCCCTTAGACCGCAACTGCAAAGACAAGCCACCAGACCAGTCTGCTGGGCAATCTTCCAGATCGCATAACTAGTTGACAAACTGACTGTAGGGATAAACCACCAAACCACAGATGTGGGAAGCTCCCAGACCGCATCTGCAAGGATTTGCTCCCAGACAACAAGACCTCCTGGACAAACTGCTAGGCCGCCCGACCTGCTAGCCACCAAACTCTAACAATGACATTTTCTGAGTTACCGAGAATGCTTCACCCATTATCATACTAACGACTAGTAGTTGTTTTTTTACAGGAATCCGAGCTAGTTATTGTATTGTGTATATTGTAGCCTAAAGAGGAACTGAGGGAAAGCCAGGTCGTAATAAACGGATCCCAGATTAGGACCGTTGTACTGGAGTCGCACAAGCAATCGCAAACTCACCCTGAGGTGAGCACTACTAGCATGGGTAAGAAGATCCGGTTGGATTCCCTGGAGATGTCAACGTTGTGGATGGAGATCACCAGAACCACCGACAATGTCCTTTTTAATGAGCTCTATATCGATGGCCTACTTCCACCCTTCGTCGATGATCTAACCCCTGAGGATGTCATCCTAGAGCTTCACTTTGAAGAGGACGATTCTCCCGACCCTCTGAAGTCCTCAGGAGTATATGAAGATTAAGATTCAGAGGATGAGGATAAGGATGCCAACAAGGATACTGGTGATGGCGAGGATGGCAATTTGATGTCGGTGCTTGTTTGCTTTCTTAATGTGCGTCTATAGTAATACCTGCTAGGCTTTCTGGGCTCGATGGAGATGAGTGCCCACTAGGCTCATTGGCTTGACAATGATGAGTGTTTGCTAGCCTCATAAGATCATCAGTGATGAGTGTATGTTAGGCTCAAAGGCTCTCTTCGGCGATGAGTGTTCTTTGTGCTCATAGGATAGTCGGTAATAAGTGTCTGCTTAGCTCATAGGCTCGATGACGATGAGTGTCTACTAGGCTCATAGGCTGATCGGGGCTACTCGCAACACTTGCGGCTTCCAACATATGAGTAGTTATTCATACATGCCCCCTATGCTCGTATACTCTCCTACAAAGGTAGATAGTGTTAAGTGGGTCGTATAGGACTCCCACACTAAAGTATTAGCTCCTTCTCATTTTGAGACCATTTGCCCAGCTACTAAAGAATTCAACAAAGAGTTAATTGCATCAACTTTTTTGATGATGAATGATCTTTCTTTAACATGAAGAAGGTCTTCATTTCCTCAGGTTGGAAGGTTGGCTCTTAGCTCTCTCTCGATAACATTTATATCCAGATGAGATGTGTAATTGGGGGGGGGGGGTCATCGGTCAACATGCAAGGGGAAGCTAATCTCGGCCATCATTGCTGAGGCTTGGACTTAAAAGGATGAATTAAAATACCTGACGCACTATCTCATCATCTATTCTGAGTGTTATGAGTGTTGAGCTAGAGGCCCATTTCCTAACTAGATCGTGGAGATTGATCATCTACATCAATGAATTATCATTTGGATAAAACTAATTTTAATTTTTAAACTAATCTGCAAACCTTATTCACCCCCCCCCCCCCCCTCTAAGGTTGGTCATCCAATTCAACAAGACACACCACAATCCAATCAAAATACAAGCACACATTAATTTATAGTGGTTTCTCGAGATGGGTATGCCCACTCCCTCCCCCCCCCCTCCGCCTATCTAGAAGTGTGTTAGACTCGACAAAACTCCAACCAAAACTTAGATCCACAAATCCTACAACTCAGAGACCAAGTCTCCTATATTAGAGGCATAGGATGGCCTCCTACCTCAGGTCACAAAGACCCTACCTTAGATCCACAAGGAATCTTATCTCATAGATAAAGTATTTTACCTTAGAGTCCCAAACTGACCTCCTACCTCAGGTTATACAGACTCTACAACTCAGAGACAAAAGGCTCCTACCTCAGATCCACAAGAGATTCTACAACTCAGATTTTGTAGAGATCCTATAACATTTAATACATTTAGGTATAAACTATATTTAGACTAAGCTAGTTAATATCGAAAGCTCATAAATCTTCTTGAAGCTAGCGAGGCTTGCTTCTTCACTAATCTTCCAACATAGGGATTGATAAAAATCTTCTTCAATGAATGAGTTGCTCTCCGTTGATCTTAAAGAACTTCTTATTGATGATTGATTTAGCTTAGAATCTCTTTCAGTAACTGGGATCGATTGAACTTCTTAAAGAATAAAGATTATTCTGTTTATTAGTCTTCTCCAATACTTGAGCTTCAATATTCAGAAAGTCTGAATCAAAAGATGGTTGCGAGAAAGCTCTAACTTGTGACAATCGATTAGGGTTTACCAGTCATGTCCATCTTGTTTTATATGCCTCAAATTCCAAACAGTTGATTCTTGGACAATCTTCTGTCAAAAATCTTTTACTATAAAGGACGCAACTGATTGACTCTTTTGTGGCGCCATTAATGGACTCCACGACAAACCAATGCTTTAATTTGAATTCAGCCTAATCGCGATGTCCAACTTGATATCACGTTGAGTTCTTCTTGTTCAGTCTAATTTCTCCTTTAGCAACTCTTTTACTCAAATGGTAGACTTCCAGTCAAACCTAATAGTTGATTCTACAAGATGGTATAGTCAAGTTGAATCTACTTCATATTCAGTCGAATTGATTGATATCAAGATGAATAATTCATTTCTGATGGAATGGCTTGATATCAAAATGAGAGTTCAAGACAAATCTTCTTCATATTCTTCTTCATAAAGTAATCTAGCAAAATCTTCTTTATATCTAGTCGACACTTTCCTTCTTGAAGTCGAATGGAGAGTTTCATGTTGAATTTAGAACTTCATTATATGTGACTCTCATTTCTTTTTTTGTCTAGATGAAATGATCTAGTCAAGATACTAGATTCTAGTTAGCTTACCCAAATATACTCCCTTCTTGAAGTCGAATGGAGAGTTTCATGTTGAATTTAGCACTTCTTTATATGTGACTCTCATTTATTTTCTTGTTTGGATGAAATGATCTAGTTGAGATACTAGATTCTCAATTAGCTTATCCAGATCATACTCCCTTCAATATTTCAATAGTGCTTTGATCTTCAAGGAAATTCAGATCAAATTGCCTTATACTTTTTACTCGATCAAGTAGAATATCAAAGGTAGTCTTCAATATGCATAATTATCTTTTACACGATTTGTCTTGATTCAACTAGATTGGTGCTTTGAAGTTTAACTAAATCTTCATAGTCTTTGTATTTTAAGTTCATCAGCTCAATTGATCTTGATGGTTCAGCACTATAATCTTGATACCTCATTGAATCTGTTCTTTAAGCGAATTTTTGTCTCGAAGATACTTCAACCTGAATACATTTGATTCTTCTACATGAATGACCAGATCTTCAAGTTGAATAAGTACTTGACATTTCTCTGAAATCCATCTCCTGATTCTTCTAGATCCTTCTTCACATAATTCAATTTGATTGACCAGTTGAATCAGTGCATTAACAGAACTTCCGTATTCATGTTGATATGTGCACAATTCGACTAATTTGTTCATTGGATTTGGTTAGACCATCATTACGTTTGACAAAATATTAAGTCAAATTTTGACTTGGTTATTTTTGTCTCTTGAGTTTTATTTCCTTTTGATTGTTAAAGATTTTACATTGTTTAGTTGTCCTTTGAGAATAATACTAAATCCAACATAGTCTAGAGCTTATGTTGACATGGTATGTTGCACATTATGATATTACATGGGTAAGACTATGTTTGGTGACACATTCTAGCCATATGTTTGGCTTGTACTAACATATGTTTGAAATCATCACAACACTATAAAATAAATCAAATACTAGTGTGTTCATTTTTATTATAAGGTATTATTTAAATCAGGAACATTGCGGGCACTCTTCCCAATAGGGAACGACTCTCGGTAGGTGTTATAAGACACACGCTCGAGACCTCCATCCTACCGCTTACCAAAGAGTAGAAGAAACCTAGACAGGGAGTGGCACTCAGGGTTTCCTCCTAGATGCACACACTCGAATTCTTTATTCTGCCTCTGGATTACTCCACTTTGGGAGGTTCCTTTCCCTGTAACTCAGTCATAATGAGGGTAACCTACACCCATTATTATAAACCTCAAGTGATAATGAGTTTTCAATTTTTAAGACAATCTTTAATGTCATTCCAAGCTCATATCTCTTTCACGATATTAACAATGCTTTTAATGGCAGAGGATCCTCCCTCAAGGCACAATGACCTTCGCTTTGTCGAGTTGTGAGATTATGTAAGACCCCCCTCCCGAATCCCAAACCACGGCATGAAGGGGGGGTCTTATGCCCAAAATAGCCATCTTGTGTTAGCATTAGCACACAGGCTAACCTGTACCACAAGACGCCTATACCGCCGGTTGCAACCAATATCAATATAAACTTGCCAACTCAACCATAATATAAAAGAAGAAGTCAAATCCACACTAAGTAATAATGTCCAAATAGTACAACAAATAAGAAGCTAATAATAAGCTTCTATAAGTATCAGAGTACAGTTATAAAATTGCCCAAATGGGCTACATCAGAGTCGCTCAACACTCACATTCGTAACCGATGGTAGTGACGACACCGTCACTTCAGGCCCTGTCATCCTTGCCTGCTGTCCTGCTGCATGGTCTGCGGCTGCTCAACCTGTGGGGTGACCTCCTAAAAAGGAAGACGTAGCAATCGTTAGTCGAAAAGACTAAGTGGCTTCACATCCGCTCCCCCGGCGACTCCTCGGCACCGGGCGGAGAAAGGAACAAGGGTACAAGTATAATAAATAGTATAACAAGTACAAGTAGGTGGTGATGGTACAATAAGATTAATAGCATTATATTCTAGCAGTTCTACTTAAGCAATAGTAATTCAACAAGTACAAGTAACTACAGCAGGTAAGTAACATAACTTATAAGGATGCTCATACAAACTTATAAGTTAAGGATTGGTTTTCATAAAGTAACTCATCGTATAGGAGTGCCCATACAAACTTATACAATGAGGATCTTATTGTGTAATGTTATGAAATGGTATGTATGCTATGCAATGACTCGCCCATGATCACACACATGCAATTGTCATGTCGACACAGACTATAGTTCCCACTATTCGAGCAGGTAGCTAACCTCTCAGGAATCAACTGTCGTGGCCAGGCGATGATAGTAGAGCGGGCATCTCTACTACAAGGCGGGTATCCACACTACTTCACATAGGCCTCCGTATGCCTCAACGCTAAGAACATAATAGCAGAGCCCATGCGTACTATAGCCCAGCGGGGTCTCGGGTAGATGTGCACCGAGAACACAGCCCGAACTGGCCTGGTGTGACCCGGAAGGGGCCTCGGAAGAAAGCACGAGGACACATCCCAACCGTTCACTTGGCATGGAAGGGGCCCCGGGACGTGAACACCAAGGACACAGCCCAACCGCCCAAAGTCTAACTGTCAACTCCCGTCGGTGTGACGATCGGCGAGCCCGTAGACCTGCCACACTATCCTTAACCCAGGATTACGACACCACGTGTCGACTCACACCGCATGCAAATTTCACATCACCGTGGCATGGAAGGGGCCTCGGAAGTAAACACGAGGTCACAGCCCAACCATCCATTTATACCTCATCTCAACACTAACCAAACTAGTGAGGGTCAACACCACACTTACATCCTTCCACAATACTACTCGTAGGGAGACTACGCTCTAAGTATTGGACCACTAAATTTCATTCCAACCATCAAACATACTCATGGCCACAGTTTATCCTTCTATATGTCATTTCAAATGATTTCAACATGGTATAATATAATGTGCATATATAATAGTCTACCAATTTCTAACAAGTCATTTCGTTTAAGTAAGCTTGCTTCACAATTCAGTTATATGAAAACCAATTAATAATCTTCATCATTCATAGTACTACGGTGGTTAACATAAAATAGTTCACCAAAATCTTGAGTTAGTTTGCAACATCGATTCCACCGAATCCAAATCCATATTATATAAAAACCCATAATTTAAGTGCAGAATAAATCTGGACAGTAACTTCAACCTGCGATTTTCGAAGCTACAAGAATCTGATGAAGACGGTAACCCCTTGATGGAAAGGTCTTTCCAAGGTCTACAACTTTTATGTTCACACCACAACCCAGATTCAAAAGTTTCATACTTGAAATAGGCCTTGAAATCAGCTGGATACAGAACACAATTACTGCATGCAGGATTTATCGGACATCATATTCATTCAGACTTTACCATGGCTACATACTTCGCCTGAAGTCGTGCAACTACTCGTTGGAAAGGTATTTTTAAGAACTTCAACTTCCATGTTTAGTCAACAGCCCAGATCTAGACATATCACACCTGAAAATAGCCAAGAAGATTGATGCGCGCAGAACACAGATTCTGCATGCCTCTTAAAGAGGAATGACCGGCATCGGTTCTTCTTCCTCCTCAAGTCCGTCTTCCAAAATCACACCAGAAATTCATCCACCCTTATTCACCCTCATTAGGCCTTTACTCTTCACGAAACCGTCCCCCATCATCGCATAGAAGGTTGGAGAGGTAGAAGACACCACTAACCAAGAGCACAAGCCCTAGATCGGCCTCATCCTAGAGAAATCACCATCTCGCTAGTCAAGACTCTTTTGAGTCGACATCTCACCTAGAAATCTACAGATCTAGCACCAAGGGAGCGGGGAGGAAGCTCACCTCATTTTTGGCATTTCCACTATTTTCGGTCATAGTTCGTGTAACTCTTCTCGGCGGCATCTTCTCCTTCACGATGGCGGCGGATCTCCTCCTCTAGAACTAGGTCCAGCAACTTCCTTCTCTCAACAGGAGTTTCTCTCAGAAAATAGGGGATGAAATGAGCATGAAAATGGCTAGGGTTTTCACTTCCCCTTATATACGAAGAGTGAAACGGGTAGGGACACGCCCGTGTCCTTACCCGTGTCCTGCTTGGGCGAAGCGTCAACGACGATTTTAGTGTCGGTTCAATACTCGACAAGGGTAGGGACACGCCCGTGTCGGGCATGTCCCGACCCGTGTCCACATGACACGGCCATGTTCCCTGACCCTGTCCTTCTATGGATACATTTCGACGAACTCAACTCGACACAACGGCACACGGGTAAGGACACGCCCGTGTCTCTACCCGTGTCATACAATTCATCAATCTCGACACGTAGTTCGTCAATCTTGACACACTCTGTCGAGTTTAACTCGACACACATGGGTAGGGACACGCCCGTGTCGCTACCCATATCATACGATCTCGACACACCTCATCGATGTCGACATGCCTCGTCGAGTTCAACTCGACACAACGACACACGGGTAGGGACATGCCCGTGTCTCTACCCGTGTCATAAAATTTGTTGATCTCGACACACAGTTTGTCGATCTCGACACGTTGTGTCGAGTTCAACTCGATGCACACGCACACGGGTAGGGATGCGCCCGTGTCTCTACCCGTGTCACTTCATACGGGTAGTGACACGCCCGTGTCACTACCCGTGTCCTTCTCTGGATATACTCGAGTTATTGACTCAAGAGCTGGCCACTCCCACACGGGAAGGGACACGCCCGTGTCTCTACCCGTGTCCTATGCTTGACGGATTTATTATCCCAAAAAGGTAACAATTACAATGGTATAGCCTCCCTTTTATAGAATGGAGGAGAAGAGAGAGATTACAAATTAGCAATGTGGGACTAAATATTTACAAGTATATGCGGCTTTACAAAATAACAAACTGGACAAGCCGTGCAGTTAGACAAACCGGCTAACCGCCCGACCACAACCAGGATGAGAGAACAAGCACCGCAGAGAGTAAGTCGCCACAGGAGACCGCTAGACCGCGCGGTCTCCAAGTCATCTGAGACAAGCCACCTGACCACTGGGACACCAAACTGCAACAGCCCAGCACACAGACCGGCTAGGAGAAACTGGCAGACCACCCAGTCTCCGAACAGCAACAGACCGCCCTGTCACAACCCGCATTTCCTCAACGAGTACATCATATCAGAGTAAGAGGAACTACGGGTTATGATGCCACGTCGTGCAGTGGATAACTGTACACGCTCAGGCAAAACCTTGACGCTTACTTAGTAGTTGAAAATTATCAGTTATATGCAAGAAACCGTTTAGTTTGATGGTCGTATCCCTCGGCCTTATGGATCAAAACGTGTGTTTGTACGCGGCGGAAAATACTTTAGTTTACTTACCTATATGCATTCTAGATTTATCATAATATAAGAAATCATCTTTTTACGTTGTTTGGAAAATACTTGTTAGGTGACCAAAACATGTTATGAATAAGATACAATAATAGATTTTGTTTAGCTTAAAAATATGTAATGCAACCTACCATAAACCCTTCCCAAGAGCAAGTAGACATCATCTCATTTAAATGATTCATAGTAGCAGTCTAACATTCATATGTAACAAGTAAAGAAAGCCACCAATGGGCGCCAACAAGCTGACACGAACCCATTGGGGCGTATGTATGTCTGTACAACAAAGTAAAGAACTACCTCGCGAAGTAAGCTCGGCTAGCTCCAAAGAGACTCTACCCAAGCACTAGCCGCTCGACCGGCTACACCCTGCACCTAAGACATTCAAGAAAGAACACCTCAGCAATCATCAAAGCTATGAAAAGAGAGCATTACGTTCATAAAATATAACAAAAGGGCTTACCGACCCCGTAGCAATTTTTCATGTAAAACAAGTGAAAAGAACTGGGTGGAAAACAAGTGTCAAACACTGCCAATCCAAAGTGTAAAACGCACCAAGTGCGTGAAAGTCTCATCAAGCCCTGCTCAACCCGCAGGAGCAAAAAGGCAATACACATGCCCATTCCATCATCTTTAGAACAAGAAACAACTATACTAGTGAAACATAAGCAGCGGTTAAGTTCGATTCCGCAAGGGTCTTTTGGTGGCGGCCCTAAAGTGGAACGCACCAATAAAAGCCAGCCCAAATCGGGGCCAAAACGGTGCTCTACACCACAAATCAAAACCCAGTGGCCACCAAGGCTGAAACCACACCACCCCTTACCGAATCCTCACACCAACGCTCCTACCATGGTTCACAATTCGCCTCGCAAAACTCACCATAATCCAAGCTAAACTTGTTTCCTTTCATCGTCCTCACTCATGACTACAAATTACCCAAGTTATGTCAAATTTGAGAGAATTTGGATCTCTACTTCACCATAAGCCAACCCCATAAGTAACAACGTCGGTGAAACCTAACAAGCTCGTGAATCATAGGAACAAGAAAGGTAGCTAATAGAGAAATATAAGATAAAACACGAAAAAAATGAGATGAACAATAGGTAAGCATATCGATTGGGAAATTCTTGAAAGACAAGATTATTTATGCTTGTGAATCCTAAACAAAAGAGTAACAAGGCTAAGCTATTTTGACCAAAGTGAGGTGCAAAACAAGAAGAACAAGCTATTAAAATTGAAAGGACTTGCATAATCAAGGAACAAGAAAACAAGATTGGCAAGGGTGAAGAACACCGCTAGCCTGAACCGAGATGACACTGCGATGGCTGCTCCTCTTTTTCTCCTTCCCTTTCCTTAGCTTCTCTCCCTTGCTTTCACTTTGAGAATGAAGAAGAAGGTGAAATGACGTGGAGGAATCTCTTTTTCGGCCTTATTTCCACCAGAACAGAGCTGGACCATTTGATCCAGAATCAAAGAAATGAACGGCACAAAAAACTGGAAAAAATTGATTTTCGGCCCTGTCACGCCCTGTGATACGCCCGTGTCACAGGGCGTGTACATTAAGCGGTACAGAATCAGACAATTTCCAGTTTATCCACAAGGTACACGGCTGGGTACACGCCCGTGACGGGTCGGTCATGCCCGTGACCTAGGGCGTATAGCCCGTGTCTCGACATCTCGTTGACCAAAAGTGTCGACACTTTGACAAAGCTGGACACGCCATGTGACACACCCGTGTCACAGGCCGTGTCCCCTCTCTCGACACCCGACACTCGACACTCGACACTCGACATAGCGGGACACGGCCCGTGACACGCCCGTGTCACGGGGCGTGTACCCCATTCATCGAGCTCAACTCGCCGCAAGAAAATTCGTCGAGTCAAGGAGGTCACGCCCCAGGTCACGCCCTGGGTCACGCCCTGACACGCCCATGTCGGGGGGCGTGTTCCGCCTGCAACTTCGTCGAACGAATTTCGACGACCACAAAGCCAAACCGCATCCCGAGCTAGACACGCCATGCGACACGCCCGTGTCCCAGGCCGTGTCACGCACAAAAATGACCATTTTTCACTGTTTTGAAAAGTGTTTCTGTTTCGTCCTAGACCATTTCTTCCTTCAGAACTTTTTACCCCTTTTTGTTTTTTGTACACATACAACCCGTTGTGAGCAACCTGACCCAGGCTCGCAAAAGTGCAAGCATTCCATAAGAGGCCTCACCGAGTCCCCAAAATTGGACTCCGGCTTGCTGGGGAATCGTGCAACTAGGCTACCAAAACAGCCACTCGAAAGCCCGTGCAAAACCATGCTCGAACAACGGCCAAAGCCAACGTAACGCCCATCAAGCGTATGCAATCATTCGACGAAAATTACGGGGCGTTACAGTCACTCCCCCTAACAAAAAGTTTCGCCTCGAAACTTTTCAATCATTCTTATATAAATTAAATGCGTAATCAAACAAAAACACCAATTCACATACCAGCTTATTTATGGGAACAAATGAGGGTGAGCCGCCCTTATCGCTGACTCGAGCTCCCACGTCGCGCTTTCCACATTCTGATTTTTCCATAGCACCTTGACCATAGGAATCTTCTTTTTCCGCAACATGTTCTCTTGGGAGTCCAAAATGCGTATGGGCATCTCCACATAAGAAAGGTTCGGCGCCAACTGCGGCACAGAGTCCAAAACTTGCTTGTCATTACGCACACACTTGCGAAGTTGGCTGACGTGAAACACGTCATGAACACCAGGAAAATTTGCGGATAATTCTACTTTGTAGGCAGATGCACCAACTCGCGCAAGAATCTTGAAGGGACCCACAAATCTTGGGTCTAATATGCGCTCTTTTCCAAACCTTTTCATTCCAACCATTGGGGAGACTTTCAGGAAGACGAAATCCCCCACTACAAACTCTAACTCTGACCTTCGCCTGTTGGCGTACTTTTCATATCGCTCTTGGGCGATCCGGAGCTTCTCCCGAATAAGTCGTACGGCAACTTCCATGTCCTCGAGTGCCTCTGGGCCCAACAAGGGCCGCTCGCCAACCTCAGCCCAAAATAGGGGAGTCCGACATCGTCGCCCATATAAAGCTTTGAACGGAGCCATTTGCAAGCTTTCTTGATAGCTGTTATTATATGCGAATTCCATAAGGCGCAAACATTCATCCCATGCTCCTCCATACTCAAGAATGTAGCATCGAATCATATCTTCCACGATTTGGTTTACTCGTTCTGTTTGGCCATTCGTCTGAGGGTGGTAAGCAGTGGAATACCTCAAATCCGTCCCCAAACCCTCTTGTAGACTCTTCCAGAAACGAGAAGTAAATCGGGAATCCCGGTCTGAAATGATATTGACTGGCACACCATGCAGTCAGATGATCTCGTTCAAATATAGCTCCATTATTATCTCCATTGGGTAGTTGATCTTAAATGGTATGAAGTGAGCACACTTGGTCAACTTATCCACGATCACCCATATAGAGTCATGTCCTCATGGAGATCTTAGTAAGCCTGTAATAAAATCCATTGAAATGTTTTCCCACTTCCATGTTGGAATCTCCAATGGCGTCAACTTGCCACCAGGCCTCCCATGATCAGCTTTCACCCGCTTGCAGGTATGTCATTCAGATACAAATTGCGCTATATCTCTTTTCATTCCATACCACCAGACAATTTGTTTCAAATCACGGTACATTTTAGTTGAGCCTAGATGGTAGGCCATACTTGAGCCATGTGCTTCCCTACACACCATCTCGCGAATGTCTCCAACTGCGGGGATACAAAATCGACTGCGATACTTTAACGTGCCCGCGTCATCAATAGCAAAATCTGGTAATTCGCCCTTTTTAGTCCGAAGAAATAAATGTAAAAGATCAGGATCATCCTTTTGATATTGTCTTGCAAGCACCATCCATGAAGGTTCTTCTACTTCCGAATGACTTTGTGGTTCATATCTTCCCACGACAATATCCATCAATAGAAATTCCTCCACTAGACGGTCGGTTGAAAGATGAAATAATTTACCTGTCTTCCGAATCAAAGCATCAGCCACAACATTAGCTTTCCCGGGATGATACTGAATTTCACATCATAATCAGCTACATATTCAAGCCATCGCTGTTGGCGCAGATTATGTTCCTTTTGCGTGAAGACGTACTTCAAACTTTTATGATCCGTAAAGATTTTACACTGCACGTCGTAAAGTAAGTGTCTCCACAACTTCAATGCAAATATCACCGCTGCGAACTCCAAATCATGCGTCGGGTAGTTCTTTTCATGACTTTTCAACTGTCGAGACTCATACGCAATCACCTTTTTGTCTTGCATTAAAACACATCCAAGTCCAACGTGCGACGCATCCACAAAAACTTCATAATCTATCCCTTCTGTCGGTAAGATCAACATAGGAGCGGTACATAACCTGTTCTTGAGTTCAAGGAATGATGCCTCACACTTGTCATTCCAATCAAACGCCACATTATTCTGGGTTAAGCGAGTCAAAGGTGCGTCCAACGTAGCAAAACCTTCTACAAATCTGCGATAATAGCCGGCCAATCCCAAGAAGCTCTGAATCTTCTTGGGTGTCTCCGGTCTCCTCCACTCCATGACTGCAGCAATCTTTTCGGGATCCACTGAAATTCCATGTTGATTAATAACATGACCCAGGAATGCAACCTGAGGTAACCAAAACTCATATTTGCTTAACTTGGCGAACAAATTTCGGTCTCGCAAAGTGGCCAATACCAATCGCAGATGTTGTTCATGCTCCTCAGCACTGCGGGAATAGACAAGAACGTCATCAATAAAAACCACCACAGACCTAGCCAAGTAGTCCTTGAACACCCGGTTCATCATATCTATGAAGGCTGATGGTGCGTTGGTTAAACCAAACGACATCACAAGAAATTCAAAATGGTCATGTCTCGATCGAAACGCAGTCCGCGGAATATCAGACTCCCGAACCTTTAGCTGATGATAGCCCGAGCGGAGATCAATCTTCGAAAATACTGAACTGCCACGCAGTTGATCAAACAAATCATCAATTCTTGGCAGTGGGTACTTATTTTTAATCGTCACCTTGTTCAACTCCCGGTAATCGATGCAAAGCCGCATCGACCCATCTTTCTTCTTCACAAATAACACTGGTGCACCCCAAGGTGATGAACTTGGCCTGATAAACCCCTTTGCCAATAAGTCATCCAGCTGTGTACGCAACTCTGCTAGCTCACGCGGGGCCATTCTGTACGGCGCTTTTGCAATAGGCCGCGTACCCGGCTCCAAATCAATGACAAACTCGAGATCACGATCAGGGGTAAGACCAGGAAGATCAGTAGGAAAAACATCTGGAAATTCACGCACAACAGGAATCTCCTCCAAACGCGGCAAAACAGCACTAGTCCCCACAACTGAGACTAAACAAGCAAAACAGTCGGAAACAAACAACGTCCGAACATATACTGCCGAAATCCCTGGAGGATCCTAGCAAGAATCACCATAAACACTTCCCGGCTGACCATTGTCCTTGATAAAATCCAAGCGCTTTCCTTTGCACTGGATGACGGCGTCATAGCGGAATAACCAGTTCATGCCCAAGATAACGTCAAAATCTTCCAAATCGATCACCTTAAAATCAGCCTTCGCTAAGAAATCCCCCAACAAAATGGGACAATCAAGAAGACCCCAGTCTACAACCACAGAAGCACCGGAAGGAAACTTCACCAAAAAGGCATTCCCCACTCGATCTGGTGTCAAATGATACCGATCCAGAAAGGTTCGAGCCATAAATGAATGGGTCGCGCCAGAATCGAAGAGAACACTCGCCCAACGGTTATTTACCTTAAAGTTTCCTATAAGGGTACATATGTAGCTAAGAAGTACGCGTAAGCGTCATAAACAAAATGTGAACCAGAGAAAGGAAGCGAACCTGAAATAACCTAAGGTGACATATGAGCTTCCCCTGAAGAGATCACATTTAACTTCCCCTTTCCTTTGTCCAAACGCGGAGGCGGAGGCAAAGCCTGGAGTGGCATTGGTTGCAGCACGGGCTGGTTTTGTGGGCACCTTGCCTTGAGATGTCCCTGTTTGCCACACTGAAAGCACACCTTGTCTTTGACCCAGCAGCGGCCCACATCATGACCTCTTCCCCCACAACCTGTACACTCTAAGTCTCTGGTTGGCGCACCCTGGATGGCGTGCACCTGCTCCTTATTCTGCATCCCCAACCGCGTGAAACATTTTTCAAATGGGTGACCTGACCGGCCACAGAAGCTACATGTCTCCTTACTCTTCTTTCTCCCAGCTTCTTGGGAGCTTTTCCCTTCCACGAGCTTTATTTTGACCTGCCTCATCAACTGCCCTCTTTGTTTTGCATTGTCTATCGCTTCAACCTTCAAAGCAGCCTCAACCACAGTGGTGTAACTCGTCGCTCCATAAGCACTTGCGAACTACTGCACGTCGCTGCGGAGTCCGCCAAGAAATCTCTTTACTCGGTCAGCTTCCGTAGTCACCAAGCTCGGAGCGAACCGACTTAGCTTGCTAAACTCAATTTCATACTCACTAACTGTGAGTTTCCTCTGCTTCAGGTACAAGAAGTCATTCATCAGGCGGTCCCTTTCCACTGACGGCAGAAACTTGCGCCGTAACATTTCTTTGAAGGCTTCCCACGAACATCCCGCCCCTAGGCTTTCCTTTTCTTGCAACCACCAACCTTTAGCTAACCCTTTTAGTTGATAGGCAGCAAGCATCACCTTCTAGTCCTCGGTAATGCCAGAATAGACAAACATCTCTTCCAACGTGATCACCCAATCATCCAAGATCACAAAGTCCGCTTTTCCATCATAGGTAGGTGGTCCAAGTCGCTGAAACTGCGAGATAAAAGTCATCGCAGGAGGAACCACAACTGCGGGTATCACTGCCACGGAAGGAGTAGAAATAGTGGGGCCTCTGACAGTCTCTTACACTCTTGGAGCCAGCCCAGACATCGCTGATGACATAACTTGGAGCTGGGACTGCACTTCCTGCACCTGCCTCGTCAAAGCCTCATTACTGGACGCTTCGACATCCTATAAACCATTTCACTTGATATCAAACTCAACCCAACAAGCAACACATAACGACGCTGTACAGACAAGACATATATAAATATGAACATCAACTGCTAACTTGCTCTGGGAGTTTGAGAATGATGTTATGCCTAGCCTAAAGATGACTCACCGTCATCCCACTAACTTGTGCCTAACCGATGAATGCATGACTATGTTTGACCCAAAACCATGTGTGTACAGGTGTCATCATGTAGATCTTTAGCTTGGCATGTTGTGCTCATGCAATGTTATGTTATGCGTGTTGTGCTATGCATTCTAGAAAAGGCCTTAATGCATGCCATGAGCGGTCGTACGCATCACAATGTTATGCATCCCATACTACATAGCATTGCATGCAACGAATAAAAGAAAACGTGCTAGTCGCATCCATGTGGTGAGGTTATGCATCTCATACTACATAACCCGCACATGTTGCCCCTATGGTTGATCCATATACAACCATATATTATGCATCCCATACTACATAATATGCCTCGTATACTTCTGTTCATGTCATGCGTGTAGTGTACGTGCTTCGGCCAAGACGTACTGGTGGCACCTCGATGTGTGTATGATATGATGCTTACTACGATGACAAAAAGGCAAGTTTGCCCGACCAATTGTCAAGCAAACCTCCCTCTGATACCAACTGTCACAACCCGTATTTTCTCAACGAGTACATCGTATCAGAGTAAGAGGAACTACGGGTTATGATGTCACGTCGTGCAGGGGATAACTGCACACGCTCAGGCAAAACCTTGACGCTTACTTAGTAGTTGAAAATTATCAGTTATATACAAGAAACCGTTTAGCTTGATGGTCGTATACCTCGGCCTTATGGATCAAAACGTGTGTTTGTATGCGGCGGAAAATACTTTAGTTTACTTACCTATATGCATTCTAGATTTATCATAATATAAGAAATCATCCTTTTTACGTTGTTTGGAAAATACTTGTTAGGTGACCAAAATATGGTATGAATGTGATACAATAATAGGTTTTGTTTCGCTTAAAAATACCTAATGCAACCTACCATAAACCCTTCCCAAGAGCAAGTAGACATCATCTCATTCAAATGATTCATAGTAGCAGTCTAGCATTCGTATGTAGCAAGTAAAGAAAGCCACCAATGGGCTCCAACAAGCTGACACGAACCCATTGGGCGTATGTATGTCTGTACAACAAAGTAAAGAACTACCTCGCGAAGTAAGCTCGGCTAGCTCCAAAGAGACTCTACCCAAGCACGAGTCGCTCGACCGGCTACACCCTGCACCTGAGGTATTTAAGAAAGAACATCTCAGCAATCATCAAAGCTACAAAAAGAGAGCATTACGTTCATAAAATATAATGAAGGGGCTTACCGACCCCGTAGCAATTTTTCATGTAAAACAAGTGAAAAGAACTGGGTGGAAAACAAGTGTCAAACACTGCCAACACAAAGTGTAAAACGCACCAAGTGCGTGAAAGTCTCATCAAGCCCTGCTCAACCCGCGGGAGCAAAAAGGCAATACACATGCCCATTCCATCATCTTTAGAACAAGAAATAACTATACTAGTGAAACCTAAGCAACAAAGAGATGAACAATAGGTAAGCATATCGATTGGGAAATTCTTGAAAGACAAGATTATTTATGCTTGTGAATCCTAAACAAAAGTAAGAGTAACAAGGCTAAGCTATTTTGACCAAAGTGAGGTGCAAAACAAGAAGAACAAGCTATTAAAATTGAAAGGACTTGCATAATCAAGGAACAAGAAAACAAGATTGGCAAGGGTGAAGAACACCGCTTCCCTGAACCGAGATGACACTGTGATGGCTGCTCCTCTTTTTCTCCTTCCCTTTTCTTAGCTTCCCTCCCTTGCTTTCACTTTGAGAATGAAGAAGAAGGTGAAATGAGGTGGAGGAATCTCTTTTCCGGCCTTATTTCCTCCAGAACAGAGCTGGACCATTTGATCCAGAATCAAAGAAATGAACGGCACAAAAAACTGGAAAAAATTGATTTTCGGCCCTGTCACGCCCTGTGACACGCCCGTGTCACAGGGCGTGTACCTTAAGCGGCGCAGAATTCGACAATTTCCAGTTTATCCACAAGGTACACGGCCGGGTACATGCCCGTGACAGGTCGGTCACGCCCGTGACCTAGGGCGTGTAACCCGTGTCTTGACATCTCGTCGACCAAAAGTGTCGACACTTCGACAAAGATGGACACGCCCTGTGACACGCCCGTGTCACAGGCCATGTCTCCTCTCTCGACACCCGACACTCGACACTCGACACTCAACACTCGACACTCGACACTCGACACTCGACATGGCGGGACACGGCCCGTGACACGCCCGTATCACGGGGCGTGTACCCCATTCGTCGAGCTCAACTCGCCGCAAGAAAATTCGTCGAGTCGAGGAGGTCACGCCCCAGGTCACGCCCTGGGTCACGCCTCGACACGCCCTTGTCGGGGGGCGTGTTCCGCCCGCAACTTCGTCGAACGAAGTTCGACGACCACAAAGCCAAACCGCATCCCGAGCTAGACACGCCCTGGGACACGCCCGTGTCCCAGGCCGTGTCACGCACAAAAATGACCATTTTTCACTGTTTTGAAAAGTGTTTCTGTTTCGTCCTAGACCATTTCTTCCTTCAGAACTTTTTACCCCTTTTTGTTTTCTGTACACATACAACCCGTTGTGAGCAACCTGACCCAGGCTTGCAAAAGTGCAAGCATTCCCTAAGAGGCCTCACCGAGTCCCCAAAATTGGACTCTGGCTTGCTGGGGAATCGTGCAACTAGGCTACCAAAACAGCGACTCGAAAGCCCGTGCAAAACCATGCTCGAACAACGTCCAAAGTCAACGTAACGCCCATCAAGCGTATGCAATCATTAGACGAAAAATACGTGGCGTTACACGTCCGGTCTCCATTCTGCAACACTCCCCCTTAAGCTTGAGCATAGATATCAATTATGTCCAGGTTATCACAGATGTGGAAAAAGGAAGCGGACACCGGCTTGGTGAAGACGTCTGCCAACTCGTTGTCGGAAGTGACAAACGGAGTGCAAATCTGCTTCTTAAATATCTCTTCCCGAATAAAATGACAGTCAACTTCTATGTGTTTTGTTCTCTCATGAAAGATCGGATTTTTGGAAATATATATCGCGTCCTTGTTGTCACAGAACATAGGAAGAGGATAGTTGTAAACCTCTCCTAAGTCAAGCATGAGAGCCCACAACCATTTCAACTCACATGTAGTCGACGCCATACTGCGATATTCCGCCTCTACACTAGACCTGAAAACCATAGACTGTTTCTTGCTCTTCCAACTCACAAGATTGCCTCAAACAAACATGCAGAAACCTGATGTCGATTTGCGGTCCCCTTTGTCATCAGCATAACTTGAATCAGAGTATGCTTCAACCCTTAGGTGACCATTCTTCTGAAAGAGGAGTCCTTTCCCTGGTGCTGCTTTAATATACTCTAATATCCTTAGGGCAGATTGTAGATGACACTCCCTAAGAGCTTGCATGAACTGGCTCACCTTGCCAACAGCATAAGCGATGTCGGGCCTAGTTACTGTGAGATAAATGAGCTTTCCCACCAGACGCTGGTACCTCGTAAGATCGGATAGAAGAGGTGAGTCATCTGTCCAAGTTTTGTCTTCTCCAGCAGTCATAGGACAACGGGCAAGTTTAGCACCAGTCAATCCTGCCTCCTTTAAAAGATCAAGGTCAATCGTGCCTCCTTTAAAAGATCAAGAGCATACTTTCATTGGGAAAGGACCATGGAGTTGGGCTTCCTAGAGATTTCAATCCCCAGAAAGTATTTCGGGGACCCCATATCCTTTGTGACCAGGTGTTGACGAAGGTGTTTCTTTTTCAGCAATACCCCATCCTGATTATCGCCAGTAAGAAGAATGTCATCAACATAAACCACAAGAACAACCAGACCAAAGCCGGTTTTCCGAACAAACAAGGAGTGATCTGCTGAGCTTCTCGTAAAACTAATTGTCGCAACAATGCCACCGAACTTTTCAAACCAGGCACGAGGACTCTGCTTGAGGCCATAGATAACCTTCTTTAGCTGATATACTCGTGTCTCCCCCTGAGCAACATACCCAGGAGGTTGCTCCATGTAAACATCTTCCTGTAGATCACCGTAGAGGAGAGCATTCTTAATATCCAGCTGCGAAATGAGCCAATCCCTGTTGACAGCGACAGAGAGAACGACCTGAATGGTACTGAGATGAGCCACATGAGAGAAAGTATCAAAGTAATCAACACCGTATGTCTGAGTGAAACCTTTAGCCACCAGGTAGGCCTTGTAGCGATCCACGCTACCATCGGGACAGAATTTCACAACAAAGACCCAACGGCAGCCAACAACATCCGTGCCCAAAGGTGGGGGAACCAGGGTCCAGGTCCCCCGTTCACTGAGGGTAGCAATTTTCTCATCCATAGCAGTCTTCCAATGAGGAATAGTGAGAGCCTACTGGTAGGTGCGGGGAGTGGCGGTCTCAGAGATAGCCAATGCAAATGTCCTGTGAGAAGGAGTCAGACGATCATATGAAACAACAGCAGCCAGCGGGTGCTGGGTACACATCTGCACCCATTTGCGAAGAGCTATGGGTAGATCCAGGTAGGTATGTTCCTCAGCAACCGGAGCATCCGTGGCGGAGAGAGCTGGCCCGGGAGGAGAGTGCGACAGCGACGAAGAGGAGGGAGATGGGGGAGAAGAGGCGGTAGAGGGTGGAGATAGTGGAGATGGTGGAGGTGGCGGAACAGTAGTAGGAGTAGAGGGAATTGTGGGGTTGTGGGGAGAGGTAGGATCAGCAGGAGTAGAGGAGGAAGAGAAGTAAGATGCATTTTCAAAGAAGGTGACATCCGCAGAGTCAAATTGCTTGCGGGTAACGGGGTCAAAGCAACAATAACCTTTTTGAGTGGGAGAGTACCCCAGAAAGACACATTTAGTGGACCGCGGGGAGAGTTTGTCGCAGGTGGCAGAGGGAGCATGCACAAAGGCTGTGTAGCCAAAGATACATAGAGGAAGAGGAAAGGGTTCTTTGCCCGGATAGAGAATGGAGAAAGGAGTTTGACCACGGAGAACGGTGGAGGGAATGCGATTGATGTGATAGCAAGCGATGAGAATAGCATAGCCCCAGTAGGAGCGAGGGACATGCATTTGCGTGAGCAGAGTGCCAGCGACATCAAGAAGGTGACGATTTTTGCGTTCCGCGACTCCATTTTATTGGGAGGTGTAAACGCAATTGGTATGATGAATAATCCCATGTTGCGTGCAGAAAGAGGAGAAAGCTTGACTGAGATATTCTTTTGCATTATCCGAGCGTAAGATTTTAATGGAGACATCAAACTGAGTTTGAATGGAATGGTAAAAGGATGTTCATACATCAAAAAGTTCAGAGCGGTCGCGTATGAGATATACCCAAGTACAGCGAGAAAAGTCATCAATGAAAGTAACAAAATAGGAACTACCCTGACCAACAGTAAGGGTAGGAGCAGGACCCCAGATGTCGGAGTGAACAAGATCAAACAGACGGGTAGAACCACGATCTTGCTTTGGAGGAAAGGAGGAGCGGTGATGCTTGCCAAGTTGACATGCGTCACAATTAAGAGGAGGATGATGCAGAGGGAGGTGGGGTAGAAGATGGCGAAGAAGCCGGGGAGGAGCATGACCAAGGCGAAGATGCCATTGTAGAAGATCTATAGAGGAGGAGGAGAAGGAGGATAGAGCAGAGACGTTGTAGAGGAAGTAGAGGCCGCTTATCTCAGTCCTTGTAGCAATCGTCTGTTGGGAGTCCGGATCCTGAAAAGAACAATAAGTATGAGTGAATGTGATGGAGCACTGTGGTTGCTTGCATAAAGAAGTAACCGATAATAAATTGCAAGGAAACTGGGGCACATAGACGTTATCTGCCAGGCAAAGAGAGGGAGTGACTTGAACCATGCCCGCCCCATTGAACGGGGAGGGAGAGCCATCAACAACTATGACCAAGGGCAACTGATCATGTGTTTCTAGATGAGAGAAAAACTGAGAATTGCCTGTCATATGATTTGTAGCACCAGAGTCGATCAACCATCGTCCACGAGTAACAGCGTGGGCACTACCAGAAGAGGTGACCACCAAGGCAGATAGCTTGGAGGTGGAATCCATTGAAGAGAGACGATGAGGGAACAGGAAGCAGCGGCGACAACAACAAGTCACAAGCCTGGCGAACAGAAGCAGGTCGGGCGGCTAAGAAGGCTGCAGGCAGGAAAAAACAAGTCGGACAGCAAAAGAGAGGCCACAACGACTAGTAAGCAGGAGCGGCTAGAAGGAAACAGGTCGAGGCGAGGAGCTAGGGCGGTTAGGAGAGGAGCAACAAGGTCGCGGCAACTACTAAACAGGTCATGGAGACTAAGAGGAGGAGAGCGGTTAGAAAAGGTCGCTGCGACTTAAGGACATGTCGCGGCAACAAATAAGAGCAGCTAGAGAAGAGAATCAAGGAGAAACAAGCCGCGCGAACAGGGCAGCGGTCAGAAGAGAAGGCAAGCCTCGAAGACAGGTCGCGGAAAGCAGAAACAAGCCGTGCGAACAGGGCAATGGTCAGAGGAGGAATCATCCGCGAAGACAGGTCGCGGAAAGAAGAATCAAGCCGCGAGAATCAGAGAGCGCACACAATCAGGAGGAAAGGATCGTTTTTTCTGATACCATGTTAGAAACGAACAAAAACAAACCGGAAGTGGTTTAACATAAACTTTATTATCCCAAAAAGGTAACAATTATAATGGTATAGCCTCCCTTTTATAGAATGGAGGAGATGAGAGAGATTACAAATAAGCAATGTGGGACTAAACATTTACAAGTATATGCGGCTTTACAAAATGACAAACCGAATATGCTGTGCGGTTAGACAAACCGGCTAACCGCCCAACCACAACCAGGATGAGAGAACAAGCACCTCAGAGAGTAAGTCGCCACAGGAGACCGCTAGACCGCGCGGTCTCCAAGTCGTCTGAGACAAGTCGCCTGACTGCTGGGACACCAAACTGCAACAGCTCAGCACACAGACCGGCTAGGAGAAACCGCCGGACCGCCTGGTCTCCGAACAGCAACAGACCGCCCGGTCTCCATCCTGCAACATTTCTCCATTAGTCCTTCCCGAAAGTGGACTCCTTCTTCCTAAACACCCACTTGGAGCCGATTACCTTAGCACCTTTCAGTAGGCTAACCAGATCCCAAGTCTGGTTCTTTTGAAGTGAGTCCATCTCCTCCAGCATAGCAGCTTTCCACTGAGAGCGGTCATTGTTCTTCATAGCTTCTTGATAAGACCGAGGGTCGGAGGAGATCACTTGAAAAGCATATGCTACAGTGTCATGTAGCCTGAGAGGCAGTCTGACCTCTCTCCTTGCCCTTTCTCTGGCAATGGAGTACGGCTCCACTTCAGTAGGTTGCACAGCATCAGCATCCTCCGAGTAGGGGAAATCACCATGGTCGTCAGCCTAGTCACTCCTTTCCAGCTCCACCTCCAGGGGTGTGACTGGAGTCTTCACAATTTCTTTAGGCTGAGACTGAGACTTTTTCAGCATAGACGCGTCATCGAAAATAACGTCGTGTCTGATCTCCACCTTCTTTGTGTCAGGGTTTCATAGCTTGAATCCCTTTGTACCGGCCTTTCTGCCCAGATAGATGCACTTCCTGGACTTACTATCCAGCTTTGTTCTTTTAGAGTCTTGCACTAGGGTGTACACAAGACAGCCAAATATGTGAATATCAGAATAATCGACCAGCTCGCCTAACCAAACCTCCTGTGGCGATTTCAGATTCAGTGACATCGATGGGGATCGATTCATTAGATAACACGCCGTGCTAATAGCTTCGGCCCAGAAGGACTTTGGTAGGCCGGCGAACAGTCGCATGCACCGAGCTCTCTCTAACAGCGTCCTGTTCATCTTTCTGCAACGCCGTTCTGCTGGGGTGTACCTGGGATAGTAAGGTGGAGAGTGATGCCCTCCTGATCACAGTAAGTCTGAAACTCGGCTGAGGTGTACTCGCCGCCTTTGTCGGATCTGAGGTACTTTACCTTCTTCCCAGTCTGCTTCTCCACCATAGTCTTCCATATTTTGAATTTCTCGAAGACTTCAGATTTGTTCTTGATGAACTGTAAATATACGTATTTTTATGCACATTAATTTAGTCATTTTCATTTATTTTCGTCATTTTTACTTATTTTTGTTCAATAAAATGTTCCTATTCTTGTAAATTTGCTTCTAACTTGTTTTATTTTATTTTGCAGAAAAATTCCAAAATCTGCCAAAATTTGGGAAGTACACGCCCGTGACACATTGGTCACGCCCGTGACCGGGCCGTGACTGCGCATTTCCCGTGAAATCGGAAAATTTGTGAAGTAAAAGCTCGACACGCCTGGCGACACGCCCGTGTCACCCGACACGGGGCGTGACCCAAGCCCGTGTCCTCTCCTCTCGACGAATTCATCTCGACGATCGTCGAGTGTCGACATCAACAGTCACGCCCAGTGTCACGCCCGTGACCTGGGGCGTGACTCAATTTCCGCTGGACGATTTCGACTCGACACTTTCTACTCGACATTCGTCGAGTGTCGACACCAACTGACACGCCCAGCGTCACGCCCGTGACCTAGGGCGTGACCTTTCCAGCTGGCCCGACAAGATGCTGACAAAGACTTTTGACGCAACCCGCGCCCGGTTCTACCTCCCTGACACGCCCAACGTCACGCCCGTGACCTGGGGCGTGACTGCTGCGAACTCAGCCCGAAGTCAACTTTCCTGTCCAATCGCCGGCCGCCTTCATGAATAGTACTGTCACGCCCCCACTACACGCCCGTGACCGAGGGCGTGTACTTAGAAATTTTTTCCTATAAATAGCCCAGTTCTGTAAGGTCCAAGGGTTCAGATTTTTGGGGCAATTTAGTGTCTTTTTGTGGGCTTAATCCGTGGATACTAGTGCTATGTAAGGAGATTTCTCCCTTCTTATTTCATGTTTTATTTTGCTTTATCTTCTAGCTTTGTAATAGTTTGATAATTTCAATAAAAATGTTAGATTTTCTCTCTCTATATAGCATGAAAATTCATTTGGATGGCTCACTTCTTCTCCCTTTTTTATCCTTGGTTTCATCCTTGTTCTTCATTTATGAAATGTGTGTGTGTGTGTATGAGTGTAATTTACTTTACTTTACATGTCTTTAACTTGTCTTCATGCTTAGAATTTTGATTTCATTCTCATGAAGTTATAAAAGAGATTCAAAAAGTGATTTTGTTCCCTTTTTACTTAGTTTTCTTTTAGGATTGTAAAACCTCTTTTTGTTCTTTTCATCTTTTTTTTACCTTTTTTATCACTTTCATAAAGTCATAAGAATGAAAATGTTGGCATTTTAATTTTCCAAAAACTTTGGTTTTTAATTTGTTTTGAAAAACTTTTGTCTTCTAAAATTGAAATTTCCTCTTTTTATTTGTTTTTGGCAAAATCTAAGCATGAAAAAGTTAAAATATGTTTAGGTAACTTTCATTTTGCTTTTTATTTGTGTGTGTGAGTGTATGAGCCTAAATTTCCTTTTGTTCTTCTTAATCTTCATGAAGTGTGTGTGAGTGTAGGTGTATAACTTTTATGCTTTGATTCAAATTGTGTAGAGTGTGTGAGTGTAGGTGTTAAATCTTTTATGCTTTCTTTTAATTGCTTTCTTTTAATGCTTTGTTCAAATTATGTGGAGTGTGTGAGTGTAGGTGTTAGCTTTATTACTTTCTTGAATTTCTTATGGAGTGTGTGTGTCTGTGTGTATTTATTTTCGCCTACTCGTTAAGAGTTAAATGGCGCACCGTTTTCATTTTCAGTCCTACTCGTTCGAGTAGGACTTGTAATTTTTTTTTCTTTATTTTTCCGCCTACTCACTTGAGTTTAAATGGCTGGACTTTATTTCCCGCCTACTCGTTTGAGTAGGATTTGTAATTTTTCTTTCTTTATTTTTCCGCCTACTCACTTGAGTTTAAATGGCCGGACTTTATAGCCCTGTAATCGCATTTATTTTCTCCTACTCATTTGAGTAGGACTCGTTTTCATTTCAGTCCTACTCGTTTGAGTAGGACTTGCAATTTTCAGCTTTTATTTACCGCCCCCACTCGTTTGAGTGGGACTCGCAAATTTGAAATATGCAAATTTCTTTTATGTGTAACTTAGTTCCTGTTTAATTTATAATTTGGAGTGTGCGTGAGTTCTTGTTTTAGCTAATTTTTCAGCTTTCTAAATGTTCTTTTATTTTTCTTATGTCCCTTCTTATAATAATTTAGCGTTTAATTTCGAACTCACGCCTCACTAAATTATAAGCCGTCCCCATACCGATGTGTGGCTAATCGCTATTAGCCTCGGCATCGAAGAGCATTGGGACATTAAAATGATTTATAATAATTAAAGCTCTTTATTTTCATTTTAATTTAAGCACTTAAGGTTTACCCCGGGTTTACGACGCGTAGGACCACATATCGATGTGTGGGCCCTATTTCCGTAGTCCATATGCTAGATAGCCGAGAGGCCGTGCATATGGACCGATCCCCCCTGGGTAAATAGAGTTGCGTGCATACCCTCGAGAGAGGACAAGCGTAATTCTACCGGATTGGGTTCCCCACCCAATAGCGGGGTTCTTAGCGTAAAGCGGGCGTTAAGAGGAATCCTTCGTCGGACTAACGTTCGGTCGAATAGTCTTAACGTTTAGGTGAGCGATATCCCTATAGCTAGGTGAGCTCACATTTGTGGAACCTCCACGGCCAAGTTGCCTTATTATTAATTTGAAAACTAAGTCTTTTTATTATTAAAAATTGTTTTAGTCTTAATTCGATTCGATGCCGAGCGTTAACCCTTCATCGAATATTTTCTAAATCGTTCTTTTTTTGCTCCTTTGCTTTTCCGTCTTTTATTAAGTAAAAAAATCCACCTTACTTTCAGTAAAATAATAGTCCTCCCGGAGGAGTAAGAATAGTCAACACGACCCCGAGAACAATACGACCTCGGTATTCCCCCGAATATCGAGTACTACTTGCGATAGGTGCACTTGCCTCTATTAGCACGCCCGCGGTGATCGACTCACCGAACCAACCACAGTAAGAGTCTGTTCGCGGGTGCATCAAGCTTTTGGCGCCGTTGCCGGGGACTCTCTTTTCGAGTTGCTATTTCGAATTCCGGAGTCTATTAATTTTACTTATTTTCTAAAAAAAAAAAACTAAAAACTTTATTTAAAAAAAAACAAAAAAAAAGAGTTTATTTTGTTTTATTTTTGTTTGGCTGTATGACCCGAGGACAACCCTCAGAGTCTGAAGATTTTGACTTCGACCCTGAGATCGAACGCTCTCTTGCGCGTATTCGATCTCAACGCCGAAATCCTTCTTTAGATCCCGAGGAATCTATCGGACAACCTACTGTTGTACTTATGGCCGTGCCTAACCCTCCCCCGGCGGCCGAGCGTACTATGTCTTATTACGCCCGGCCTAACCTGGATGATTCTGGGTCGAGTATTGTTCGCCCTGCGGTGGCCAATAATAATTTTGAAATAAAGTCGAGTGTCATTCAAATGGTCCAAAATGCCGTGCAGTTCGATGGACTGCCGGATGAGGACCTGAATGTCCACTTGTCCAATTTCTTGGAGATATGCGACACCTTCAAGATCAATGGCGTCACTGATGACGCCATTCGTTTGTGCTTATTTCCTTTTTCCCTTAAGTCCAAATCCAAGGCATGGTTGAATGCCCTCCCGCGAGGATGTATCACCACGTGGGCTGAGTTGACGGAACGGTTCCTAACGAAGTACTTTCCGCCCGTAAAAACTGCAAAGTTGCGGGCGGACATTTCTTCGTTTGTGCAGAACGATCCTGAGTCTCTATACGAGACTTGGGAACGGTTTAAGGAATTCCTCCGCCGTTGCCCGCACCACGCGCTGCCAACGTGGTTGCAAGTTCAAATTTTTTATAATGGGCTGAATTTTCAGATGCGTCAAATGATTGACGCGGCTGCCGGGGTACGCTTAACAACAAAACCCCCGAGGCCGCCCAAGCTTTATTCGAAGAGATGGCTATGAACGCCTATCAATGGAACGTCCCGCGGGGACGGCCAAAGCCGGCGGCTGGTCTTTTTGAAGTGGATGCCACTGCTCTCTTGACCCTTCAAGTTGAAAGGTTAACAAAGCAGGTGGCGGAGATGTCTGCTGCCTCCTCCACTCCGCCTTGTTTTATTCCCCCTAATGTCTGTGTGGCTGAAGAGTTCGTGGACTTCATGGGAAATTCGGGTCGTCCTCCCTTCAACCCCAACAACAACCCTTAAAGTAATAACTATAACCCGGGTTGGAGGAATCACCCCAACTTCTCGTGGAGCAACCCGAATAATGCTCAGCGTCCCCCTATTTCTTTTGCGCCCGGATTTCTTCCTCCTCCTCCTCTTCCGAAACCCTCCCCGATGGAGGAAAATTTTTCGAAGTATATTGCGTCCAACGAGTCAAATATCCGGAACATCACCGGATCGCTAAAAACACTCGAACAACATGTTGGACAGCTGGCAAGGATGATGTCCGAGCGCGCGCTCGGGGCATTGCCGGGAAACACGGAGCCCAATCCGCGGGAGAACGCCAACGCTATAACCCTCCGTAGCGGAAAGGAGGTGGTCGATCCAAAACGGACCGACCCTCAGGGTTTCTGATCGGCCTCCCCCTACGCGTTTTAGGGAAGCTTCTACCCCCTTCCCTTTCTTTTCTTTGTATATATTGTCTTTCCTTTCTGTTCCGCATACTTACGATACAACATTGGGGACAATGTTGGACTTAAGTATGGGGGTATTTTCGTGCTTTACTTTCCGCACTTCATTTTTTTTTCTGCATTTCAAAAAAAAATACAAAAAAAAATACATATAACAACAAAAAAAACAAAAAAAAATTAAACAACATCTTAAAATGAAACAAAAAAAAAATTTAATGAAAAAATCCAAAAAAAAATTTTTGTTTTGTTCTCTTTCTTTCTTTTTTCCAAAAAACTTAAAAACAATTAAAAAACAAAAAAGAGAAAACAAAAAAAAATATATTTAGTTTCACTTTGTAAATATTTTTTTGTACTTCCTCTTTTCTCTCTCTCCCTTTCTCATTCTTGTACAAACCTTTTTATTCCCTTATTTTTGTACATATTATGAAAATTCTCTTAAAACAAAAATTCAAAAAAAATTGAGAAAAACAAAAATACAAACAAAAAAAAGATAATAAATGAAAAACAAAAAAATAATGATAACAAAAACTATAAAAATCAAAAAAAAATGTTTTGAAATAAATAAATTAAATATTTCATACTTAACTTTTCTGCTATCCAAAAATTCAGTTTTAAGTTTATTTATATGCGAATTTGATTAATTCTTTGTTCACTACCCGTTTATTAATTATTGATTGAAAAATTTAAATAGCCGGGGTTAAGTTTTAAAGAATATTTTATGTTTTGTTAAAACTAGCGAACTTGTTTTAGGCACTACTTCTAATTTTTCATTAATAGGAGCACGTATATTATGTTAGGAAATAACGACTATAGAATTCAATTATACTTACTTTTAGCTTTCTGAAAAAAATTGGAACGTACAAATTATTAAGGTTGCTCTCAAAAATTTTTAGGATTACAATCTAGTTTTCCTTTCTCCCCTTACTTTTCATGACCTACTTGGCATGATAAAATTTTTTATCCTTAAAAGATCCTATGTCAATGGGAATAAGATTTCGTTCTGTAAACATAGGCACCCAATAATTTTAAAAGATTATATATGGAGTAAGAGGATAAAATTCATTACTCCTACAAATATACATTGGGTTAATTTTATTATTATTAAGTTGAAAAACAACAATCATATTAGGAAAATAAGATTTCGTTTTCCTAATAATCCAAAAGAAAAAAAAATGGAGGTTCGAGAAAAAATTACCTCACCTCAAATATCAAAACCCTCTTCATAAACCCACTACCCCCTTAGCCAATTACACGATTCTAGAATTAATTCAAAAATCTTTTTGAGAGCATAATTAGTAAATTGTATTATTTCCAGTAGCACTCGTATAAGCTAGAGTTCTTATAATTCCAAACTATTTTCGTTAATCTAACCATTTCAAATGTTGCCTTCTATTTGATTACATCAAGAAGTCTTTTGGCCAAAACTTTTGCGCTATTTAAATCATCTACATAATTTTAGGACTTAACTCTTACACCCCGTATATTTATTTCGATCTCTCTTATAATTGATTAAGCGGTAGCTAAAACTTAGAGTTTTTTTTATTCCTTATAGATTCACCTCAAACTTTTGCCCTGGAATAGCAAAAGCCTAAGTATGGGGGTATTTGATGAACTGTAAATATACGTATTTTTATGCACATTAATTTAGTCATTTTCATTTATTTTCGTCGTTTTTACTTATTTTTGTTCAATAAAATGTTCCTATTCTTGTAAATTTGTTTCTAACTTGTTTTATTTTATTTTGCAGAAAAATTCCAAAATCTGCCAAAATTTGGGAAGTACACGCCCGTGACACATTGGTCACGCCCGTGACCGGGCCGTGACTGCGCATTTACCGTGAAATCGGAAAATTTGTGAAGTAAAAGCTCGACACGCCTGGCGACACGCCCGTGTCACCCGACACGGGGCGTGACCCAAGCTCGTGTCCTCTCCTCTCGATGAATTCATCTCGACGATCGTCGAGTGTCGACACCAACAATCACGCCCAGTGTCATGCCCGTGACCTGGGGCGTGACTCAATTTCCGCTCGACGATTTCGACTCGACACTTTCCGCTCGACATTCGTCGAGTGTCGACACCAACTGACACGCCCAGCGTCATGCCCGTGACCTGGGGTGTGACCTTTCCAGCTGGCCCGACAAGATGCTGACAAAGACTTTCGACGCAACCCGCGCCCGGTTCTACCTCCCTGACACGCCCAGCGTCACGCCCGTGACCTAGGGCGTGACTGCTGCGAACTCAGCCCGAAGTCAACTTTCCTGTCCAATCGCCGGCCGCCTTCATGAATAGTACTGTCACGCGCCCACTACACGCCCGTGACCGAGGGCGTGTACTTAGAAATTTTTTCCTATAAATAGCCCAGTTCTGTAAGGTCCAAGGGTTCAGATTTTTGGGCCAATTTAGTGTCTTTTTGTGGGCTTAATCCGTGGATACTAGTGCTATGTAAGGAGATTTCTCCCTTCTTATTTCATGTTTTATTTTGCTTTATCTTCTAGCTTTGTAATAGTTTGATAATTTCAATAAAAATGTTAGATTTTCTCTCTCTATATAGCATGAAAATTCATTTGGATGGCTCACTTATTCTCCCTTTTTTATCCTTGGTTTCATCCTTGTTCTTCATTTATGAAATGTGTGTGTGTGTGTATGAGTGTAATTTACTTTACTTTACATGTCTTTAACTTGTCTTCATGCTTAGAATTTTGATTTCATTCTCATGAAGTTATAAAAGAGATTCAAAAAGTGATTTTGTTCCCTTTTTTACTTAGTTTTCTTTTAGGATTGTAAAACCTCTTTTTGTTCTTTTCATCTTCTTTTTAACTTTTTTATCACTTTCATAAAGTCATAAGAATGAAAATGTTGGCATTTTAATTTTCCAAAAATTTTGGTTTTTAATTTGTTTTGAAAAACTTTTGTCTTCTAAAATTGAAATTTCCTCTTTTTATTTGTTTTTGGCAAAATCTAAGCATGAAAAAGTTAAAATTTTAATGTTTAGGTAACTTTTATTTTGCTTTTTATTTGTGTGTGTGAGTGTATGAGCCTAAATTTCCTTTTGTTCTTCTTAATCTTCATGAAGTGTGTGTGAGTGTAGGTGTATAACTTTTATGCTTTGATTCAAATTGTGTAGAGTGTGTGAGTGTAGGTGTTAAATCTTTTATGCTTTCTTTTAATTGCTTTCTTTTAATGCTTTGTTCAAATTATGTAGAGTGTGTGAGTGTAGGTGTTAGATTTATTACTTTCTTGAATTTCTTATGGAGTGTGTCTGTCTGTCTGTGTGTATTTATTTCCGCCTACTCGTTAAGAGTTAAATGGCGCACCGTTTTCATTTTCAGTCCTACTCGTTCGAGTAGGATTTGTAATTTTTCTTTCTTTATTTTTCCGCCTACTCACTTGAGTTTAAATGGCCGGACTTTATTTCCCGCCTACTCGTTTGAGTAGGATTTGTAATTTTTCTTTCTTTATTTTTTCGCCTACTCACTTGAGTTTAAATGGCCGGACTTTATAGCCCTGTAATCGCATTTATTTTCTCCTACTCATTTGAGTAGGACTCGCTTTCATTTCAGTCCTACTCGTTTGAGTAGGACTTGCAATTTTCAGCTTTTATTTACCGCCCCCACTCGTTTGAGTGGGACTCGCAAATTTGAAATATGCAAATTTCTTTTATGTGTAACTTAGTTCCTGTTTAATTTATAATTTGGAGTGTGCGTGAGTTCTTGTTTTAGCTAATTTTTCAGCTTTCTAAATGTTCTTTTATTTTTCTTATGTCCCCTTCTTATAATATTTTAGCGTTTAATTTCGAACTCACGCCTCACTAAATTATAAGCCGTCCCCATACCGATGTGTGGCTAATCGCTATTAGCCTCGGCATCGAAGAGCATTGGGACATTAAAATGATTTATAATAATTAAAGCTCTTTATTTTCATTTTAATTTAAGCACTTAAGGTTTACCCCGGGTTTACGACGCGTAGGACCACATATCGATGTGTGGGCCCTATTTCCGTAGTCCATATGCTAGCTAGCCGAGAGGCCGTGCATATGGACCGATCCCCCCTGGGTAAATAGAGTTGCGTGCATACTGTAATAACCCCATCCGTTCATATGATATATTCTAGAAGGTCCGGCCGGGGCCCCACAGGATATACCACAAAACAGTCGGTGAAGGTACAGGATGATACCAGAGTAGCGCATCGCACCTATCAAAAGCATTCTAGCGGAAGCCTAAACTACTTGAACTCCTCATGAATGTCCAAACATAAAACTCCACATTTTATATACATATAGGAATGTCTTACAACATGTCAAAAGAGTTGGCCTTATGGCCTACATGGCTTTTAAACAGTGGCCTAAACCAGATTGGCGCGCAGGCCGGCCACAATAAAAGAAAACATTCGAAAGAACATATTTAGCCTTCGAGGGCTAACAGCAGCAGTAGCAACACCAGCAGGAGCATCAACCTCTATGCGTCCCGCTCGGCTCTCCAGCACCTGTGCAAGGGACAATCCACCCACCGGTGGCAAACAAAAGCAACGGTCAGCGTTCAGCTGACCAAATTATAACGACCCTACCCCTTCTCTCAGGGCAGCGGTATTTTTCCCTGCAGGCATAGCATATCACAAGTATGGCAAGCTATATCATCAAAAGGTGCTTTCATGCACACAAGCCATCACAACCGTTCGCCACCCGGCCCAACGGTCCGTGCACTCAGGGCACATTCTTGGTGTTCTGGCAACCTCTTGCCCACCACCGTATCAGGGTTATCACCCAACGGTAAATCTCTTGAGCATTTACTCCATGGCGTGCAGCCGGAGTTAGTCTTCGGACACCGGGATGGCCCGTAGCCCCCCATTGTGTCATGGCGCGCAGGCCGAAGACTCTTGCTATGCGCTCCAACAGACCGCACTTTTTGGTCTCACGTCAGACGGACATAGCGCAGGTCGGATCCTCCACCCCCCCGTTGCTCAAATCGCCTTGCCTTTTCCGCGTACAGCGTACTCATGGCTATATCAAAGGCGCGGGTCGGTCTCACCAATCCTGTTCTTGGCATTCAAGCCTAGGTATTTCACTATACCCATATCCTCACAGCAACAGCGGGTCTTTCCTGGGCGCACCAGTACTTCCTGTGACTCTCTCCACAGGTGGACACCGCACAAGCACAAATGTCAGGGGTCTTTCCTGGGCACACCAGTACTTCCTGTGACTCGCTTCACAGGTGGACGCCCTATGACATCAAGCATCACAAAACGGGCCTTTCCTGGTCCCACCAGTACTTCCTGTGCCTCATTCACAGGTTGGACCCAAAACATCACATGGCTATTTTCCTGGGCTACCACCCCAGTACTTCCTGCTACTCATTTTCGCAGGTATAACCCGTAGACTCCGTACACTACACGTTTATCACGGAGTCTTCTCCGGTTCGTATGCAACATCACCAATCCAGACCAACCTGTCCAGATGGGCTTCACACAGCATGCCTATTCCATACTCCATTTCCGGATCTATATGCACAACAAAGGGGATTTCAAGAATCACTCAAACGACTCCCAAAAGCAGCCACCTCTTGGTGGGGGAATCAAAAGATATGCCAAAACGGAAGCCTTCACATGGCTAGGAAGAAAAGTCGTTACCCTTGACGATCGCTTCGGTGCCATGGCCTCCAAGCTAGCTTGCAAGACTCGCAAGAGCGTTTCCTCCGCAACGCTGGCTTCGGATCTCTCGTCGGTAAACCGCAGCACCACCAGCAGCAGCCCCCTTTCCTCTTCCTCCTCCTTTCTCCCTCTCTTTCTCTCTTCACTTGAAGAAAGTCAAGGCTAAGGAAAATGAGATTCCTTTCTCTGATTTCGGCCTTGAAGGAAAAAGAAGAAGAAGCTTCAGCCCTTGGATCCAGACTGAAGGAATGGATGGCCACGATTCTGCCAAAAACACATATTTTGACCCGACACGGCCTCGAACACGGCCGTGTGCCAGGCCGTGTGCCTCAAGCGGTGGTCAACCGACTTATCCAAACCAGTGACACGCCCACGGGACACGCCCGTGTCATGGTCCGTGTCACCAACACGCCTTCAGACACGCCCGTGTCTGTGGCTGTGTACCTGGGTGAAAAAAATCCCAAATCATCCAGAGACTTCACACGGCCTGTGACACGCCCGTGTCCCAGGCCGTGTGCCCAGACACGGCACAAAGACACGCCATGTCGAAATCCTTCGGCGGGCTGAGTTCGTCGCCTGATTTGACACGCCCTGTGACACCCCCGTGTCACAGGCCGTGTTCAACACTCGACACGCACTTCTCGACACTCGACGATCGTCGAGTAAAACTCGTCGAGAATGCGACACGGCCTTGGACACGCCCGTGTCCTGGGCCGTGTGCCTTCCTCTCGACGCATCGTCGAGAGAAAAATCGTCGAGACAAAGCCCAATCGTCGACACAACCTCGACACGCCCTGCGACACGCCCGTGTCGCAGGCCGTGTCACCTGACACGCCTTGGGACACGCCCGTGTCCCAGGCCGTGTCACCCAAATGTTCCTGTTTCAGAACTTTGGGCTGTTACAATCCTCCCCTCCTACAAGAAATTTCGTCCTCGAAATTTAGAGACAGGAAAGCAACAGACTGAGCAAGAAAAATGTAACAACATATATCTATATATATCTAAACGTTTATGTTACAATATTCTCGCTCCAAATTACAGAAACAACTCAGGGAACTCTTCTCGCATGGTTTGCTCGCGCTCCCATGTCAGCTCTTCACGGCCGCAGTTGTCCCATCGGACTTTTATCATACCGACCGTCTTGTTCCGCAACTGTTTCTCAGCTCGATCTTCGATCTGAATGGGTCTAACTCTCGTTGTTAGCCCATATTCCACCGGCACACGATCACCCGTGATCACTTGAGCTGGATCTTTCACGGCTTTCCGAAGCACCGAGATGTGAAAGACATCATGTTACCCACCCAAGTCCGCCGACAGAGCTAGCCGATAAGCCGCTTCGCCAACTCGCTCAACCACTTCAAAAGGACCCAAATATCTTGGACTCAACTTTTTCAAGCGTCGAATCCTGGAGACACCTTTGAATGGCTTGATCTTCAAGTAGACCCAATCGCCAACCGCAAATTCGACATTCCGGTGCTTGGCGTTGTAGTACTTCGCTTGTCGATCTTGAGCAATTAGCAATCTCTCTCGAATAGTCCGAATGGTTGAGTTTGCTTCATCCACCTCATTTGGTTTAACAACCCGGGCTTCACCCGCTTCTACCCTAGCCAAGGGAGTACGACACTTCCTTCCATATAGGGCTTCATATGGTGCCATCCCAATGCTTGCTTGGTAGCTGTTATTATATGCAAACTCGACCATATAGAGATGATCTTCCCATCTCTTTCCGAAGTCAAGGGCGCACATTCGGAGCATGTCCTCCATTGTTCTGTTGGTACGTTCAGTCTGGCCATCCGTTTGGGGATGAAAGGCCGTACTGAAAGTCAACTTCGTGCCCAACAGTCGGTGAACTAGCTTCCAATCATTTGACGTGAATCGCCCATCTCGATCACTTACGATGCTCCGAGGAACACCGTGAAGCCGCACAATCTGATCAACATATAACTTTGCCAAACTTTCAACCGAATCATCCCGCCTGTTCGGGAGAAAATGTGCTACTTTTGTTAGCCGGTCAACTATCACCCAAATGGAATCATTTCCTCGCTGCGATCTTGGCAATCCATGCACAAAATCCATGGAAATATCATCAAATTTCCACACTGGGATCGGCAGTGACTTCAAATAACCGCCCGGCTTTTGGCATTCCGCCTTCACCATCGCACATGTTTGGCATTTGGCTACATAAAGGGCAACATCTTTCTTAAGCCCTGGCCACCAGAAAAGCTTCTTCATATCGTTGAACATCTTTGTGCTCCCGGGGTGAATGGAATACTTCGTATAATGTGCTTCATACATCAGTTCTTCCCTCAACTTCCCCACATTCGGGACGCACAAACGGCACTCTTTGCGCAAAAGACCATCATTCCAGGTGAATTTGCCCTCTGGCCCTTCATTCACATAGCGTAAGAGATCTTCATCCAACTCCGTTGCCCGTCGAACTCGGTCCGCAAGGTCACATTGCACCTCGATCCAGTTCAAACATGCAGTGGCAGTGGAATTCTTGTCAACACAATAGATCTCCAACGCTTCCAACTCCTGGATAAGACGTTCATCATGCCTTTGCAACCAATTTGCTCTAGCCGGAACTCGCCGACTCAAGGCATCCGCGACAACATTCCCCTTCCCGGGTGTATAGTGAATCTCGAAAGTGTAATCCCCAAGGAACTCCAACCACCTTCGTTGTCGCATGTTCAACTCTTTCTGCTCCAATAGATACTTTAGGCTCTTATGATCAGTATAGATATCTATCTTCACGCCATAAAGGTAGTGTCGCCACAGCTTGAGTGCAAAAATCACCGCCGCTAATTCCAAATCATGGACGGGATAGTTTCGCTCGTGCACCTTCAGCTGGCGTGAGCCATAAGCAATCACATTTCCATTCTGTAGAAGAACGCAGCCTAAGCCGCTCCCTGAGGCATCACTATAAATCACAAATCCGTCGGTTCCACATGGCGAAGACAACACCGGTGTCGTGGTCAACCGAACCTTCAGCTCTTCAAAAGCTCGTGCGTACTCTGGCGTCCAAACGAACTTCTGATCCTTTCGCGTCAGTGTGGTTAGCGGCAAAGCGATCCGCGAGAAGTTCTCCACAAATCTTCTATAGTAGCCCGCAAGTCCAAGGAAACTCCTGACCTCGGCCACGGAAGACAATATTGGCCATTCTTGTATGGCTTTTATCTTCGCTGGATCCACTGCAATGCCCGCTCCACTCACCACATGGCCCAAAAATGCCACTAACGATAGCCAAAACTCGCACTTCGAGAACTTGGCATAGAGCTGATTTTGCCTCAACGTGTTCAACACTAACCGCAAGTGAATCTCATGCTCAGCTTTTGACTTCGAGTACACCAGGATGTCATCAATGAACACTATCACAAACAGATCCAGGTACTCGTGAAAAATACGGTGCATTAGATCCATAAACACCGAAGGCGCATTACACAATCCAAAGGGCATGACTGTGAACTCATAATGCCCATAACGCGTTCCAAATGCGGTTTTGGGAATGTCACCTTCCCGAATTCTTAACTGGTAATAACCATATTTCAGGTCCAACTTCGAATAGACGGTAGATCCCACCAGCTGATCGAATAACTCATCAATCCGAGGTATAGGATACTTATTCTTCTCGGTCAGCTAATTCAATTTACGGTAATCAATACACAACCGTAACCCACCATCTTTCTTCTTTACAAAAAGCACAGGCGCGCTCCAAGATGACATACTTGGGCGGATATAACCTTGCTCTAGCATTTCTTGTAGTTGAACCTTCAACTCAGCCATCTCTTTAGGCGCAACGCGATATGGCGAGCGGGCCACGGGTTTCGCACCTGGCACCAACTCAATTGTGAAGTCAATCTCCCGCTGGGGTGGTAGCCCAGGGAGATCCGCGGGAAACACATCCGTAAATTCTGCCACAATCGGAACCTCACACAAAGTGTCCTTAGGATCAACAGCCTGAATTAGTGCAAAGTAACACTCCGCACCCTTCCGAACAGCTTTGACTACCTGGAGTGCAGACATCAACGTCCCGCCTACTCCTCGCATACCTGCGAACTTGGTCTCCTGTTCGGTATTCTGGCCCAACGTGATTTCTTTGGACTGGCAATCAATCATAGCATGCTGCTCCGCCAGCCAATCCATCCCAAAAATCACATCGAATTCCGAAATTGGCAAAACAAATGCGGTTAAACAAAAATCCCGACTTCCTAACTGAACCGCCACATCGCAAGCTTGATCCGCAAGCATCCAACATCCATTTGGCAACACCACTCTGACGCTATCTGTCTTTGCACGACTGGGTATCCCAAGCCGCGTAAGAAACTCACGAGACAGAAAAGAATGCGATGCCCCTGTATCAAACAGTGCTCGCGCCAGCGTGTCCCGAATCATCACAAAGCCTATGACAAACATGTCACACACACAAACCACAAACATATGCGTACGAAGCTAAGCATACAAACAATAGCATATGCAAAACTAAACTCATACCTGTGACCACGTCACTCTGCTTGATGGCCTCTTGCAGGCCAAGATTGTAGACTCGGGGTTGCGCCTGCGAGGCAGAGGAATCCACCACCGCCTTTCCTTTCTCCGCATAAGATGCTCCCGCCTTCTTGTCACTCTTTGGCGGCATCCGACAATCTCGCGCAATATGCCCCATCCTACCACAATTGAAGCAGGTACGAGTGTCTGGCTTGGAGGTTGCCCCTGATGTTGCTCCCGTTGCAACTGATGAAGGCGCTTGTCCACTAGGCTTGGACTTCTTGCCCCATCTCTTCTTATAAAACGATTTTCCCGATCGGGGCACCTTCCACTCCGGTTGCGACACAACCAAAGCTCTCTTCCCTTGCACCCTCTTCATATCCTTCTCCAACGCGGTTGCGGTGTCAACCAATGCTTGGAAACCTTGGTTCACAGAACTGGACACAAGGAACCTCAGCTCGTCCCTCAGTCCTTCATAGAACCGATTAGTCTTCCTCTGCTCATCAGCAAAAATGGAACTCGCATACCGCCCCAAGCGAGTAAACTCATGCAGGTACGCGTCAACACTGCCCTCACCTTGAGTCAACCGTTGGAATTCATTTTCCATGGCTATCCATTGAGCCACAGGAAGGTGCTTCGCTAGGAAGAGCCGAGAGAATTCTGCCATCGACACTTGGGTTAACGGACGACCCGCCAAATGATGCAACTCCATCTCATCCCACCATAAACGCGCTTCTCCTTCAAGCAAGAAGGTGGCTAAGGTAACTTTCTGATGTTCCGCCGTTCCTATCGCCGTCATCACTCGCTTGACGCGCGATAACCACTCCTCAGCCTGTGTCGGGGTTCCCGCTCCCGAGAACGTAGGCGGATGGAAACTCATAAACCGCGTTAGCTGCTTCTCAGCCGCTCGAGGTACCACATCCATGACAGGTTCCGGCCTTGCCGCCACCTGTTCTGTCCCCACAGCCGCTTGCTCCTGCCTAAGTGGCTGACCTTGGATCATGGTAAATAAGGCCTCCGCAACTAAACGGACATGTTCTGCAGACGGTGGAGGTGTAGGCACCGCGGCTGGTGCCGTACTTTCATCAGAACGCTGGGGCTCAGACGGCCCAGCGCCACTCCGTGTCACCTAAAGGTGGACAAGACACACACATTAGCGGTCGTTCCCAAGCAAACAACACAAAATAGGAACACGCAGGTTCCTCAAACATACAAAAATGCATTCCTATCATGGACATTCAGGAGTTCATTCGTAGACTTTGGTGTGCACAAACACGTGCTCGCCACCCCACAAAAGAAGTCGGCCACGACTTCGAGAGGGAAAGACCAAGACAACTGATACCAAAAATGTAACAACCACATCCGTTCATATGATATATTCTAGAAGGTCCGGCCGGGGCCCCACAGGATACACCACAATACAGTCGGTGAAGGTACAGGATGATACCAGAGTAGCGCATCGCACCTATCACAAGCATTCTAGCGGAAGCCTAAACTACTTGAACTCCTCATGAATGTCCAAACATAAAACTCCACATTTTATATACATATAGGAATGTCTTACAACATGTCAAAAGAGTTGGCCTTATGGCCTACATGGCTTTTAAACAGTGGCCTAAACCAGATTGGCGCGCAGGCTGGCCACAATAAAAGAAAACATTCGAAAGAACATATTTAGCCTTCGAGGGCTAACAGCAGCAGCAGCAACACCAGCAGGAGCATCAACCTCTATGCGTCCCGCTCGGCTCTCCAGCACCTGTGCAAGGGACAATCCACCCACCGGTGGCAAACAAAAGCAACGGTCAGCGTTCAGCTGACCAAATTATAACGACCCTACCCCTTCTCTCAGGGCAGCGGTATTTTTCCCTGCAGGCATAGCATATCACAAGTATGGCAAGCTATATCATCAAAAGGTGCTTTCACGCACACAAGCCATCACAACCGTTCGCCACCCCGGCCCAACGGTCCGTGCACTCAGGGCACATTCTTGGTGTTCTGGCAACCTCTTGCCCACCACCGTATCAGGGTTATCACCCAACGGTAAATCTCTTGAGCATTTACTCCATGGCGTGCAGCCGGAGTTAGTCTTCGGACACCGGGATGGCCCGTAGCCCCCCATTGTGTCATGGCGCGCAGGCCGAAGACTCTTGCTATGCGCTCCAACAGACCGCACTTTTTGGTCTCACGTCAGACGGACATAGCGCAGGTCGGATCCTCCCCCCCCCCCCCCCGTTGCTCAAATCGCCTTGCCTTTTCCGCGTACAGCGTACTCATGGCTATATCAAAGGCGCGGGTCGGTCTCACCAATCCTGTTCTTGGCATTCAAGCCTAGGTATTTCACTATACCCATATCCTCACAGCAACAGCGGGTCTTTCCTGGGCGCACCAGTACTTCCTGTGACTCTCTCCACAGGTGGACACCGCACAAGCACAAATGTCAGGGGTCTTTCCTGGGCACACCAGTACTTCCTGTGACTCGCTTCACAGGTGGACGTCCTATGACATCAAGCATCACAAAAAGGGCCTTTCCTGGTCCCACCAGTACTTCCTGTGCCTCATTCACAGGTTGGACCCAAAACATCACATGGCTATTTTCCTGGGCTACCACCCCAGTACTTCCTGCTACTCCTTTTCGCAGGTATAACCCGTAGACTCCGTACACTACACGTTTATCACGGAGTCTTCTCCGGTTCGTATGCAACATCACCAATCCAGACCAACCTGTCCAGATGGGCTTCACACAGCATGCCTATTCCGTACTCCATTTCCGGATCTATATGCACAACAAAGGGGATTTCAAGAATCACCCAAACGACTCCCAAAAGCAGCCACCTCTTGGTGGGGGAATCAAAAGATATGCCAAAACGGAAGCCTTCACATGGCTCGGAAGAAAAGTCGTTACCCTTGACGATCGCTTCGGTGCCATGGCCTCCAAGCTAGCTTGCAAGACTCGCAAGAGCGTTTCCTCCGCAACGCTGGCTTCGGATCTCTCGTCGGTAAACCGCAGCACCACCAGCAGCAGCCCCCTTTCCTCTTCCTCCTCCTTTCTCCCTCTCTTTCTCTCTTCACTTGAAGAAAGTCAAGGCTAAGGAAAATGAGATTCCTTTCTCTGATTTCGGCCTTGAAGGAAAAAGAAGAAGAAGCTTCAGCCCTTGGATCCAGACTGAAGGAATGGATGGCCACGATTCTGCCAAAAACACATATTTTGACCCGACACGGCCTCGAACACGGCCGTGTGCCAGGCCGTGTGCCTCAAGCGGTGGTCAACCGACTTATCCAAACCAGTGACACGCCCACGGGACATGCCCGTGTCATGGGCCGTGTCACCAACACGCCTTCAGACACGCCCGTGTCTGTGGCCGTGTACCTGGGTGAAAAAAATCCCAAATCATCCCGAGACTTCACACGGCCTGTGACACGCCCGTGTCCCAGGCCGTGTGCCCAGACACGGCACAAAGATACGCCATGTCGAAATCCTTCGGCGGGCTGAGTTCGTCGCCTGATTTGACACGCCCTGTGACACGCCCGTGTCACAGGCCGTGTTCAACACTCGACACGCACTTCTCGACACTCGACGATCGTCGAGTAAAACTCGTCGAGAATGCGACACGGCCTTGGACACGCCCGTGTCCTGGGCCGTGTGCCTTCCTCTCGACGCATCGTCGAGAGAAAAATCGTCGAGACAAAGCCCAATCGTCGACACAACCTCGACACGCCCTGCGACACGCCCGTGTCGCAGGCCGTGTCACCTGACACGCCCTAGGACACGCCCGTTTCCCAGGCCGTGTCACCTGACACGCCCTAGGACACGCCCGTTTCCCAGGCCGTGTCACCCAAATGTTCCTGTTTCAGAACTTTGGGCTGTTACACATACCCTCGAGAGAGGACAAGCGTAATTCTACCGGATTGGGTTCCCCACCCAATAGCGGGGTTCTTAGCGTAAAGCGGGCGTTAAGAGGAATCCTTCGTCGGACTAACGTTCGGTCGAATAGTCTTAACGTTTAGGTGAGCGATATCCCTATAGCTAGGTGAGCTCACATTTGTGGAACCTCCACGGCCAAGTTGCCTTATTATTAATTTGAAAACTAAGTCTTTTTATTATTAAAAATTGTTTTAGTCTTAATCCGATTCGATGCCGAGCGTTAACCCTTCATCGAATATTTTCTAAATCGTTCTTTTTTTTGCTCCTTTGCTTTTCCGTCTTTTATTAAGTAAAAAAATCCACCTTACTTTCAGTAAAATAATAGTCCTCCCGGAGGAGTAAGAATAGTCAACACGACCCCGAGAACAATACGACCTCGGTATTCCCCCGAATATCGAGTACTACTTGCGATAGGTGCACTTGCCTCTATTAGCACGCCCGCGGCGATCGACTCACTGAACCAACCACAGTAAGAGTCTGTTCGTGGGCGCATCAGTTCTTCAGAATATAAATACAGACCTTACTCGAGAAGTCATCAATGAAGGTCACGAAGTACTTAGCCCCTCCAAGCGAAGATTCTGGGGCAGGCCCCCAGACATCTGAGTGAATATACTCCAGTACCTGCTTAATCCGCTTTCTTGGTGTCACGAACTTTACCTTGTGTTGCTTTTCGAGAATGCAGATCTCGCAGAATTCTAACTTGCATGTCTTGACCCCCTTCAGTAGTTCCTTCTTGTGAAGCTCCAGCAGTCCTCTCTCGCTCATATGGCCATGCCTGGCATGCCATAGCAGAGATGAGTCCTCATCTGATGTTGTAGCAACTGATGCTGTAACAGGCTAAATTTCTGAAACAGGACATTTTTGGGTGACACAGCCTGGGACACGGGCGTGTCCCAGGGCGTGTTAGCGGACATGGCCTGCGACACGGGCGTGTCGCACGGCGTGTCGAGGTTGTGTCGACGATCAGCCTTGGTGTCGACGATTTTTCGCTCGACGATGTGTCGAGAGGGGGCACACGGCCCAGGACACGGGCGTGTCCAAGGCCGTGTCGTGTGCTCGATGAATGTTACTCGACGATCGTCGAGTGTCGAGTTTCGAGTGAGGACACGGCCTGTGACACGGGCGTGTCACAGGGCGTGTCAGTGGTCGTCGAACTCAGCTCGACGTCCTGAGCCAGGGCGTATTTGCGGGACACGGGTGTGTCCAGGTGCACACGGCCAGGAACACGGGCGTGTGCCAGGCCGTGTGAAGTCTCGGGTTGTTTTGGGATTATTTTCGTTGAGGCACACGGCCTCAGACACGGGCGTGTCTGAGGGCGTGTCGTGGACACGGCACGTGATACGGGCGTGTCACACGGCCGTGTATTGGCTGGATTGAGTCGGTTGACTGCCGCTTAGAGGGACATGGCATGTGACACGGGCGTGTCACAGGGCGTGTCAGGCCGTGTTCAAGCTTTTCTGGCCAAATATGAGTTGTTTGTTTCCCTCTTCCTGGATCCAGTGGTTGGCCTCTGTCCATGTTTTATGAAGGCCGAGAAAAAGAGGATAAAACCCCTCTTTTCTTCTTCTTCTTCTTCTTCATCTTATTCCAAGAGAGAGAAAGAAAGGCCTAAGGGAAAGAGAGAAGGGAGAAGACTACCAGCTACTGGAGGAGCTGCGGAGTGCGGAGCGAAGATCCGAGAGCGGATTCGTGAAGGCAGAGCCGAGGCGGTGATTGCCATCCGGCTACTTCATGGCGCCGAAGCGATCTTCAAGGGTAACGATCTCCTTCTTGGACATCGAAGTCCTTTCTTTATGCATGTGCTTGGAATCCTCAACCAAGAGGTGGATTTGCCGAAGAGATTCCTTTGTTGAGTTTGCATTTAGAGCCGGAAATATGGAGTACGGCATAGGCATACTGTGTGAAGCCCATCTAGACCGGTAGTCTGGATTGGTGATGTTCATGGGTAAACCGGAGAAGACTCCGTGGTTTTGATGATATGTAAATGGATTTCTTGTGATGAATGTATGGATGTGATGCTGCATGTGAGGAGGCTTTGGCAAAGCTCCTGGTTATGATATGATCAATTGGTAGCACGCCTGGGGAGCTCGAGATAAACCCGGCCTGTTACACCACTAGGGTGGGTTGATCTAGTTAGGTAGGGATCGATTGGTGGCAATGCCTGGGGATCCGAGTTAAACCCGGCTTGCTGCACCACATGGGTGGGTCGATCGGATTATGAGGGGGGTCGATTGGTGGTCATGCCTGGGGAGCGTGGATAAACCCGGCTTGCCACACCCCATGGTGTTGGTCGATCTGCTCTGGTTGATATTGGATGCTGTGAGGTTGTACCTCTGAGTGGTTTGGGCGGGATGTCGCCAGCTTGCGAGACTGGTGGACTAGGGCCGGTCAACCAACAAGTTAAAACCTTTGATCAGCGGTGTATGACTGGTGGATTCCGGTACGCCAAGAAGGTGCCCTGAGTGCACGGAGCGTCTGGTGGATTCCAGCGTTTGTGACGTAATGTGTTTGCTAGCGGGATAAAGAAAATGATATACGTAGCATGTTTGATGATACTTGATGATAGAGGATAGCACTGTATACAGGGAAGGAACCACTACCCCGGGTAGGGGGTAGGGTCGTTATAATGGGTCAGCCAAATGCTGACCGTTACTTTGTTTTGCCGCTTTTTGGTGGATGTCTCATTGCAGGTGCCGCGGCTTGAAATGACTAAGTGGAATGGCTAGCTTGCTGTTGTTGGCCCTTGAAGGCCATGCGAATAGTTGTGTTTGGATTTCATGTGTGGTCGGCCTGCGTGCCGAAGTACGAAATGATTGATGTCTAAAAGAGGAACCTGTAAGGCCATAAGGCCAGGGTGTGTGGGTTGTATACATTCCTGGTGTTGTTATATAAATGTGGTATTTATATATTGGTGGACATTCTGGTTTGAGTTCATGCTAAAATAAAAATGTTGCGCTAGGATGAATGAGTTAAGGATACACATAGAGTTTGATTTCCACACGTAGTTCCTTCGCTTGTCTGTGATATATGGCGTGGGGCCCCGGCCGGACCCACCGTTATATGTCATGTGACAGGTGGGCGTGTTACAGATGCATCCCCGGCAATTGTGGTGCCGATCAGTCTGTGGAGAGTACCAGAGCGCTCTCCTTTCATAACCACCAGAGCGCCTCTCTTGACCTTCAGATATCCGTCTTCGCCAGTGTATGAGCATTCGATCGCCTCCAAAGTTCCTAGGGATATCAGACTCTTCCTTAGATCAGGCACATATATAACGTCAGTGAAAGTCCTAATCGTCCCGTCGAACATCTTGATTCTAACTCTCCCAATTCCCAGTGTTCTACACTCCGAGTTGTTTCCCGTCAATACTCGACCGTCGTCACACTCCCTGAATGTGGCGAACCACTCCTTGTAAGGACACATGTGATATGAGCATCCGGTGTCCATGATCCATGCGTTAGTAGTATCGAGACTGGGTGGGACGTGTAAGACATCATCATCGCTATTTGGGTCTGAAGCCACGGCAGCCTGTTGTGGCTGTCTTTCCCCTTCAGCTTCCTCTTCGAGCAGTTGATCTTCCAGTGTCCCTCCTCCTTGCAGTAGTGGCATTTGTTATCCTTGCTCCTGGATTTGGACCTAGAACGATTTTTCTTCTTGCCCCTATCCCTCGATCTACCGCGGGCTGGTTTGCTGCTCTTAACGAACAAACCCTCGCTGATGCTAGGACCAGATTTGCTCCTCGTTTCATTCGAGAGCAACGTCGTCATCACCTCCTCCATCTTAAGGGTGTCTTTTCCATAAAGGATGGTGGTGACCAGATGGTAATATGACTTAGGTAGGGAGGACAATAACAAAAGAGTCTGGTATTCTTCTTCAACCTTCACGTCCATGCTCCGTAGTTGGGATATAAGCTTGTTGAATACGTTCATGTGCTCCAACAGCTGATTTTTCTCGGACATCCTCAGGCTATACAACTGTCTCTTCACGTAGAGCTTATTAGTGAGAGACTTCGACATGTATAGTTCCTCCATTTTCTTCCATAGTTCTTCTGTGGTCTCAGCGTCAACTACGTTGTACATCACTTCATCAGCTAAACTCAACTGAATCGTGTTGATGGCCTTCAAATCCAGTTCTTCCCATTCATCATTCTTCTTACCGAACTTCTCCTTGCCGAGGAGCGCCTTATGGAGACCTTGCTGAATGAGAATCGCCTTGATTCGCTTTTGCCATAAGCCGAAATCGATCTTGCTGTCGTACTTGGAAATCTCGAATTTTGCCGTCATTGCTTTGCTCGCAGGGCTACTAGGTAATCCAATTAAGTTCGCGGATCAGATCTAAGAAGATAGGGAGCGGATTGATGGTCGTCACCTACCGTTGACCCAGACCTAAAACGGAACGTACAATCGATCACCTCCGCGGAAACTCGCTCTGATACCAATTGTTATGCAATCGGACCGAGTACCGCTGTAGCGCAACGGAATTAAATCGAGCAAAACAATCGCGCAAAATGAAGATAATAGAGCGAGATTCCAAGCACACAGACGACACACAAAATTTACGTGGTTCGGAGAGAAGCTCCTGCATCCACGGGGAGAGCGCGCCGGAGAAGATCCACTATAAGGTATGGAGATACTGATTACAACAGAGACCGTAAAGGTCGAGCAATGAAGAAAAACCGAAAAAAACTAAAACCGGACTATCGACGAGCGATAGTGATGTCGTCGGGCGACAGGGATACTGTTCTCCTTCTTCGCGGAATCGCCGCCTGGTCTGCGCGCCTGAAGCCGATCGGCCGCCTGATGTCGCCGCACCGCCTGGTGCCTCCGGGATGAGAATGGTGGATGGCAAAGAACTACTCTCTCCGGATTGCTGTAGGTTTTGGATGATTTAAGATCACAGCCCTCCTCCTCCATTTTATAGCTTTAGAGAGGGCCGTCATTGCCATGTTTGGCGAGAACAAAGGGGGAAAGACAGCCTGGAGAATAATCTCCCTTAAAAGATCTTCCTAAATATGGCTTAGCCTTGATTAGGAAAATGGGATTCCCACGGATCGGTGACATGGCGTGATCCTAACGAACCGGGGGCGATGAGGTGTCATAATCTAACAGTCACGGCGCCGCAAGTCTTTATCTGGAGGCGGAGAAATATCTTTCATAAGCACGTCGTCATCGTCTTCAACATGTTGAGGGTCGTCGTCTCCATCAGCGATTTATCAAATCATTTGTTCCACGCTCACCACACTAAATTCTATTGGATCAAAAAAAAAGTCAACAACTCTTTGCGTGCTATCCCGGAGTGGGGTGATCGGCGGAGGAAATAGTGGTTTGCAAACGACCGATTACTGACCTCGTGGGTGGTAAGAGCAGTTGAAGATACTGGGAGAAGGGAGTGTCGTTGGCAGCGACGAAAAACAGAATTGACCCACCGTGGCGAATGCTTTTCTTGCGACGACCCTCTTGATTATTTGAAAAAGGAAATTGCAAGAGTGTTCGGGCGGACACGAGGAGAATAAAGCTTGACCATACTTAGTGTCTGCACCAGCAACTAGGCTAGTTATGAGCTAAGTCTGCGTATCTCATCCAAGCCTCCCTGGTCCCTATTTATACGCAAGGGTAGGCGGCTCGGACGATTCATGAACCGACGGGTTTTTAACGCTTTATTAACTATGACATTAAATGCGCAGCCACCCGAGGTACACGAAGAGTCGGGCGGCGGGGGTTGAGAGAAGAGACTGTACTTAACCGCGTGGTACCACTGAGGTTGATTCTGCAGAGACGAGTCCGCACGAGCTTTAGGAGGAGCGCCTGCTGCAACCTTTGTGCCGGATCCATGGGTCTGCTTTCTGAGAGTCCGCCTACCATACGTTCGCCCTAGGATTGCCTGATGAGTGCCCGCGTCGAACATAGTCATGAACCGGATAATGTCTGCGAATATCAAAAAACACTCGCCAGAAGACCCTGCGAACTCCGAAAATGAACATCGGATAAGCTTCCCCCTATTGTCTATGCTTGCCTCAACCATCGCAGCAGGATTTGGGTTAACAAAGATCTGATAAAATCATTCGGTTCTCATTAAGATCAAGAAGAGATCGATCCAAACTAATCATTGGAGAAGGAGCCTGTGCATCGCAAAGCTCTAATTAGACTTAAAATTTTGAAATATCTACAAATTCATCTATACTGTATGAAAAGCCAAAACACATTTCCGTTTAACAATTACTTTTAAATTTTACCAATGTTTATTAAAAAAATATCAATTTTTAAAATTTGTGTTTTCTCTTTTGATTTTTTTTAAATGTGCTCTTATATAGACAGTCATCAAATTACAACAAAAAATGTGTTCTCCCTACCGCTCGCAAATCTCTTACACATCGTAAAAATGACCGACGAGTAAAGATAACACTCAAGGATTTGCGAGCGGGGGGAGTGCCGTTGTGTCGGGACATTATCATGGCCGAGATAATGCCGCGCGGGGCACGCCCCCCCCCCCCCCCCCAACCCCCCCCCCCCCCCCCCCCCCCCCGGGATTCGGGTGGTGTGTTGTACTTTATGACGCAGTGCACAGTTCAATGGCTGCGAGTGCATCACATCGCGATTTGAGATGTGGGCGCAACTCCGCGCGAGATGTGATGCGCTCGCAGCCATTGGATGACTGCACTGCACCATAAAGTACAGAATCTGCACTTTACACCCATCATTCCCCCCTCCCTTCACTTACAGTTGAGGCACTGTCGCGATTGACTATAGAGACAGATCCTTGTGTCTGTCACTAGCATTAATATAAATTAAATATCGTTTCATATAATGCTATGAATTTTTGAGTACTGTATTTCTAATAAAAAAAGAAAACAGTAACTTATTTAATTCCCTAAAACATTTTCAATTAAACATAATAAGAAAACATGCATGATAATTAACTAATCTTGCTATTAACGTTTCTAAAAAACTTCACAAAATCAGAGAAGTTATCAGAAAAACATTTCAATTAAAGAAGCATGTTCAAATGTAAAAAAAATATTTTTTAATTGTTTACTTTTTTTTTTCCTATTTGTTGGGATTTTGAAGGATGAAGGTAAGATCAACGCCACATATTATGCATGATCAATGTTGCAGATTACCTGTTTAAGAAACGCACTTCTTTTCCATATTTTAGTAAATATTATAATTTAAGTCAAAAGAGTTTCAAATCCTTATATTTTTTATATACATAATTCAATCAAATTGTTATTGATATCTCATAATTACATATTTATAACTCATTGATATTTATATCCCTAATAAATATTTGTATCAATACACAGTAATATTAAGAAAACTGATAGGGTCTTTGAGAGGCGTTAGCCGCGCCCACATCACGCATAAAGTGCGGATATCCGAACCTCCCCCAACGTAATCAAAATCGTCGTCGCCACAAACCGTCATCACCGCCGTCGCGCCAACAACCATCATCGCCGTTGCGCCACCTTCATCGCCGTCGTCGCAAACCACCATCGTCGTCTCCGCAAACTGCCTCGCCGACGCACCAAAACCGTCATCGCCGCGGATGCGTCAACCGGTATCATGTGTCTTCGGCTTCTAACTTGTGAACTTGAGAGTGTGTTATTGACAAGCATAAGACTTGAACACAAGACCATAAAATTAGATATCATACACTCTACCAACTTAGTCAAGATACTTATTGCTTGAATTTATACATAATATATATATATATATATATATATATATATATATATATATATATGCCAAATAAATAAATTGCGCATTCTGCTATTGATAAATGATATTTTTCAAAATCACTGTGGGTAGCGGCCCAAGCTGGGCCCTATGTGGGTCCGCCCCTGCTTGGCCTGCTCTGTTGTTATGATAGAACATACACATACGACTTAAAACGAACTATTTATAGGTTGACCGACCAAGTTCTATATTTATTGCACATGTCCATATGAGTTGCTTGTCGTGCGACTATTCTCAGAGCATTTGGTCAGTCAAAATAACTATTTTAGCATATTTGATAACTGTTTGCTTGTTTTCGTGACAATAATCACTACACATTTTCATGCCAAATGTGGGTGCTTTTGTATTTCTCTGATGTATGTATTTCACTCATATTAAGAAAAATATTTTTGCATGTTCATTGGTAGTCAGGAATGGCCGGAGGGCTGTGTCAAAATATAGGGGGCGTCGGGTGTCGAAGTTGAAAGGAAGCGCCAGCGAGGAGATAGGTGGAAAGCGCGATGGAATAGAGGGCGCCTACGGACGGCGAGATAATATCGGACCGCTGGCGAGAGATTGCGAGCGGAGAGGTGAAGGTTCAGCTGCGGGAGTTTAGAGTTTGAGAGAAATAGAGGCGAAGTTTGTGTTTGGTGCAAATATTAGGTAGGTTTATGGAAAACAATGTTAAAATTTGTATTATTTTGAGTATGAATATCCAACTGTTAAATACGAATAATAATTTCCAAATTCAAATAAGGACAGAATAGAGTAAAACAGAACAAAGAATATGAACCCAAATGAAAAGGGACTTTACATCCTCAAGAAAAATTTCATCTTCCTCATCTATCCGCCCAAACTTAATCAGGTGTAAAAAATTCAGACGTGAAGTTCATGCGATGCACCGGTGGCTCGTGAGCCCGTCACTGTCACTGATGCAAAAAAAAAGTGATAAAATATTAATGTTAAAAAAATAAACATGAATCAAGAAACAGGAGTGTTAATTAGTCAGGTATACTTGGTATTGTTAATGAATATTTATATAAATGGTAACGAGTTTTTAATGAGTTTGGTTTGGATCCGATAGGTATTCAATAATTTGTCGAAGATTTAGGATTACATCTAAACACCTGCTGGGGGCAACGTGAAAATCATTTCAAACCCGGCGATCACACGGAATGCATTGAGCATTCTAACATATTAATTTTCACCGCCCATTTTCAAGGAGAGGGAGCTGAGAAGATGAAGAAGATGGAGAAGTGCTTTGGCTGCTCACAATTCACAGGCTTTTGCTAACTATTTATAGTTGGGTTGAATTTAACTCTTGATAATATTTTTAGTAAATATAAATTTAAATGTTTTTCTCTTTCATGTCAAACAAAATCCGTAAGGATCCGTTCGTTTGCACGAAATTGGAATTCGATATTGGAATTGAATATTGATGAATATTATTAAATTAAATATTTGTGATTAATTTTAATTCCAATATTCGCCTAATAAAAAATATTGTTGAATATTATGTAATTGATCAGTTATTTTGTTCGTTTCTTAAATAAAATTCAATATAAGAATTGAAAAATATTACGATGAAATTACTATAAACAAATGTGCGTTATAACCGGGACTTTTTTCGCGCTTGAGCGATATTTTTGTCCGGGCGAGATTTTTTTACATCGCCACAATTTTTTCGCCCAGTTGCATTTTTTCGCTCGGGTGCGATTTTGTCGCCTAAGCGTGTTTTTTCGCCCGGGGAAAAAATCGCATCAGGGGGAAAAATCGAGCCCGGGTGAAAAAATCTCGTGCGGGAAAAATAACGCGCCCGAGCGGAAAAATCGTGTCTGGGTGAAAAAAAGCGGTCGGGTTAAAAATTTCATGGTCCGACAAAAAAATCGCGTCTGGACGAAAAAGCCGTGCCTTGGAGAAAAATTGCGCCCGAGCGAAAAAATTGCGCTTGGGCGAAAAAATTCGCGCCCGGGAAAAAAATCGAGCCCGGCCGAAAAAATCGCGCCCAGGCGAAAAAATCGCACCCGGGCGAAAAATCACGCCCGAGCGAAAAAAGCGCGGCCAGGCAAAAAATTTGCGCCCGTGGGAAAAATTTGCGTCCGGACGAAAAATTTGCGTTTGGTAAAAAATAGCGTCCGTGCGAAAAAAGCGCGGTCGGGCGAAAAATTTGAGGCAGAGCGAAAATTTGTGCACGTGCGAAAAATTTGCGCTCGGGCAAAAAAATTGCGCCCGGGCGAAAAAATCGCGTCCGGACGAAAAAATCGTTTCTTGGCGAAAATAGCGCGGTCGGGTGAAAAAATTTGCGTCTGGGCAAAAAAATCGCGGCTGGGCGAAAAAATGCGTGTCAATGCGAAATACACCGCCAAGACGAATAATGCGAGCATTGGCAAAAAATTTGGGCTCAGGCAAAAAAATCACAGTCCGGCAAAAAAAGCGCGGTCGAGCGAAAAAATCGCTCTCGGGTAAAAATTACGCGCAAGCGAAAAAATGCGAGCCCGTCCGAAAAATCGCGCAAAGACGAAAAAAAATCGCGTCTCTTGTCAAAATCACGCCCTGACAAAAAAAATCGCGTCCGGCAGAAAAATCGCTCCCGGCGGAAAAATCGCGCACGGGCAAAAAAATCGCGCCGGAGTGAAAAAAATCGCGGTCGGGCGAAAAAAATCGTTCCCGGGAGACAAAATCGCACGCGAGTGAAAAAAACGCCCTTAAGGGAGAAATACGTCGTCCTGATAAAAAAGCGCGCCACCTCGAAAAACGCGCTCAAGTGCGAAAATGAGGGCCCGTGCGACAACATGATCTCCCGGGAAAAAATTGCGCGCTTAACTTAAAAATGTGTCTCGCCCGGAATTGTTCAATTCTTATATTGATCGAAAAGAATTGTGTTTAGTTCAAAATGAATTTCACGGTATTTTATTAAAATTCAAATTCCAACGTCAGGCGAGCAAATGAACGACCGAATTGAAATTAGAACTTCAATTCCAATTTCAAGAGCTCAATTCCGTGTAAACGAACGAACCCTAACTGAGACTAACTCCATTATATCGATATTCTCCTCGACTCCTCCCGCAAGGACGCCGCACATATAACTTATACATAAATTATCGCTGCTTGAAGTATTTTTGGTCCATTGAATATATATAAGTATATAACTTATACACATATAAAATAGCTAGCATTGCATGGCACTATGACGGTACAGTTCATTTCATAAGACCAACCATCAGTCTATCCTAAAAATAAAGACTACCCAAAATACATTTCACAAACCTCACATGACCAACCTAAACCAGCCCACATACATCTTAAACTTTAAAAAATAAAACACTCCTAATCAAGCCATGAATCCACTTTATATATACATGAGCATGCAAACCGAGCATAGAATAGCAGACTTTCCGAACATCATCAGCCGCCAACCCAACAAAATGACAAAAAGGACTAGCTTCTCATCACTTACAATGCTGAAGCCCTACTGGGAGACTAAAACATAGAAACTAAATGCTAATGATTAAACTGAAGTTATACACTTTGGCTCCGTTTGGAGCAACTTAGAGGTCCGATTTATGCGGTCGTAATCGCTTGACCGGTGAAAATAAGTCCCTCAAACTGAGCCTTTATTTTATCTACTATTAAATTTGTGAAATCTTTGCAATGTGTACAATTATATCATAAAGACAATACCTTGATGATTACATCCAAATTTCACCTTCTTCCACATCATCATCAGGGATTGTTGTTGGCACATGATATTTTAGACGAATGTCATAATCATCCTCTTTTAGATACAAACCCAAGTGTCTCAACAATTCCTTGTCATCTTGGGTGAATTCATCAATTTTAACTGATGCTTCTATCTACAAATTATAAAATAAAATTTTTAATATTCTGCAAACTATTTAAATTTGATGGTATGGATCGGAAGGGATGCGACAAGAAATAATAACAATGAAAATATAATAAAAATCACCTTCTCCAGAGCAGCTAGAGATGCTTCTCTCTCTTTCTTAATTGTCTCATGATGATTAAGTTCACGGACTGCATTGACTTGCCCTTTATTTCTTGGTTTCTCTGTTCATTAAACATTGGTTATAAAAGAAAACACATTTAAGTATAAAACTAATAATAATTGATCAAGTATGCTGATTAGAACTAAGAGGTTGCATTTATAGTTTAACATATTAATATTAATATAATGATGTTCTCTCAAACATCATTTTTTGTCATCAAACTCACTTAAACGGTGGTGGCGGTCATTAACATGAGAGTAAAATTGTCATTCACTAACGTCTGCTTAAAGAACTTCATCCACTTTTATGTTCAAACTGATGATGTTTGTTGTTGGGTGTGGCCCGCCATCCAGGTGTTGGATGGAGTGCCTCCCGGGCGCACCCGAGTTGGCTCCGGGCATGAGTACATGAGAGTTTCATGCACGGTTTAAGTGCGAGGGAGTCATGCGAACAGTTTGACCGGTCCTGCAAAAATAATATAAAGGAATTGGTAGCGCTCTTTCTAACACTCCGGGGTTTTGGGAGTGTTGGTAGGCGTCATTTCTAACAGTGGTATCAGTGGTATCAGAGGAGGGGGGGGGGATGTCATGAGTTCGATCCCCCTGAATGACATTCCAGGGGGAAGTTTGTTGGGTGTGGCCCGCCATCCGGGTGTTGGATGTGTTGAAATTTGTGAAGTGGAAGTGGGTGACGGGACAGGCCGGGCGGCCTGGGCGGACAGCATTGGCGGATTCGGCGGACTGCGTTGTGCGGCCTGGTGGAAAGTCTGGTGGAAGCCGGCTGTTTTCTGAGCGGGTTGTTGCATGGAGTCCGCGGTTTGTGCGGCCTGGTATCTGCGGATAGAGAGGCTTGCGGACTGGTGCTTTGCTCAGTGGCCGTGGTGCAAGCTTGTGCTGATAGGCGGGTTGGCTTGTGTCCGCGGGAAGCTTGCGGACTGATGTGTCCGCGGCATTGGCTGTTGCGGACTGAGCTTAGAGCTTGGCTGAGGCCTTGTCGAGCTCTGGTGTTACAGCAGGTGTTTGCTGTGGAGATCGTTTGGCGGCCTAGTTTTGGAGTCCGGGATATGACCGCTGCGATGGGGCAGGAGTGCGAGGAGCTCGCGGACTGCTGGCGGTCTGTGCTTTGGTGTTTTGGCGGACGAGGGTTTGCATCTGCCATGCTCGCATTGGCCCTTGATGGTTTTGGGCTTGGTCACACTTTGTGCCATGTTCAGTGTGTCCGCCGTATCCGTCAAGTCCGTTATGACCGGGCGGACTGTTGCTAGCTGCCTTTGGTCGTGGACTTGTGGCGGATTGAGGTGTGAGTCTTGCGGACTGCCTCGGGTTGGTGCGGACAGCCATTGAAGGGGGTTTGCTGTCCTGCAGTGGTTAGAGCTTTGCGGGCTGATGCCTTGTCCGCTTAGCTTGGGCGGACTGGAGAGGGTTCGTCAATGGTTGCCTTGCTCCTGGTGGTTTTCCTTGGTAACCGGCCAAGTTCTTGCGGACTCGGCGGACGGTGTTCTGCGATCGCGCGGGCTGGGGCGGTGTCTCTATCTCTAGGGTGGTGACCACACTCCTCACCTCGCCTATAAATAGGACCCCACTGGCAGGTCTACAGTAACCTAAGTAACTTGAGTGAACAGTAAGTTGGGTTGTGCAAGGAGCTGCGGTCTCTGTTTGTCAGTCCGCGCGGATTGTTTCAGTGCTGACATTTGCTGTGTGCAGGTCGCGCGGTTTGCTTCAAGGAGCCAGGAGTTTGGCTGTGACTTCGGTCAAGTGCTTGGAAGTGTGCGGTCTCTGCGGACTCAGCAGGAGGTCACTCTGCGGCTTGTCAGTTCTGTTTCATCTTTGCCAGCTTGAATAACCTGTCCGCCGGCTTCAGGCGGGTAGAGGTGTTCCTCAGTTCAGGTTCAGCAGGAGACGAATAACGGTGTGTCCGCGCGGCCTCGCGGCTTCGGCGGACTCCGTGGCTATTCGGCGGATTGCAGCTTAGTTCGGGCGACTTCGGCGACCTCGGCGACCTCGGCGGTCTCGGCGGACTCCGGTTCTGTCCGCCCGGCTTGAATTTTTTGGTGCTTTCTGTTTACAGCTGTTATACTAGCGAAATCATGTCTCGCTATGTATGCCTCGTGATGTAAAGAAGTGAATGAATAAAAGACCTGCTTGAGCTTCCATTGTTTGTTGGGTGTAACCCTTGTTCCTTAGTTTTCCGCTGGTTCAACGTGAGAACTGGGTAGTTCCGAAGATATTAATTTGGTGTTTGGGCTATCTTGCTGACCACGTTGAGAAAATTTAACATGGTATCAGAGGGAGGTTAAGTTGCGTGAGCGGAAGTCAACCAGCGTTGTTACTCAGTGACTGAGTGGTGCTCAACCTGTGTTGTTGGTCGGAGCTTCTGAAAGGGTGCCAACAGGTGTTTGCAATGGAAGGGAGTTTTGCAAGAGGTCTGGGCATTGAACTCTTAACGCCGACTAACTTCAAGAAGTGGAAGTCGTGCATGAAGAGTTATCTTCTTGGCGAGGAGCTGTGGGAAGTCGTCGGTGGTGACGGCAGACAGGAAGTGATTGCTGCTTTCGGTACTGCTGAGCAGGTGAGGCTCTGGAGAAGAACAAATGCTAAGGCGGAGTTCATTCTGAAGAGAGTTGTGTCTCCGGAACTGTTTGATCACATCGTTGGGTGTGAGTCAGCTGCTGATATTTGGACGACCATTGATGAGTTGTTCAATAGGAAGAATGTGGCGCGGCTTCAGTTCCTGGAGAATGAGTTGGCCAGGGCAACTCAGGGAGACCTTTCCATTTCCAAGTACTTCTTAAAGATGAAGAGCTTGTGTGCTGAGCTGTCGGCACTGGATCCTGATGAGCCTATCTCTGAGGCTAAGATGAAAAGGCACATTATCCGCGGCTTGCGGAAGGAGTATGTGGCCTTTGTTACATCTGTTCAAGGGTGGGCTACTCAGCCGTCTTTGCTGGAGCTGGAGAATCTGCTTGCCTCGCAGGAGAGCTTAGCAAGGCAGATGGCTGGAGTGAATCTGAATCAGGAAGGCAGCGAAGCTCTCTTCTCAGGCCAGAAGAAAGGATGGGAAGGGAAGAAGAAGAAGGTGCAGGCCGCTGGTGAGAAGGAGACTTCAATTTCATATCCGCCGGAGAGGAGCAATGCTCCTAAGGACTGGAAGAAGAACCTGAAGTGCTATCGGTGTCATCAGCGAGGGAACTTCAAGCGAGACTACAAGGTCAAACTGCAGCCTGGGCATGCTGCGGGAAAGGAGGAAGCTTGCTCGAGAAGTGAAGAAGCAGAATGGGGCGGAGCTTTTATGACGGGCACTTGTGTCTGGGCCTTGTCTGCTGAGGACTTCAACGGCGAGTGGATCGTGGACTCCGGGTGTGGTCATCACCTCACCGGAGACAAGTCAAAGTTCACCTCCATGCAGGCGTACTCAGGTAATGAAGCTATTATCATTGCTGATAATACTGTTTATGCAGTAGAGAAAGAGGGGGTCGTGTCTTTGGGTAGTGATCAGGGGCCACTCACGTTAAGGAGTGTGTATCACGTGCCGGGCATGAAGAAGAACCTCTTCTCGGTGACCAATGCGGTGGACGCTGGGTATCACGTTCTATTTGGGCCAATAGACGTGAGGTTCCTTCGCAACGTATCAGCAGTGAAGGCTGATGTTGCTCATGTTGGGAGGAGGGTGAAGAACTTGTTTGTTCTTTCCATTAATGCTTATGTTGATAGAATGAGAGCCAATGATAGTGCTGCTATATGGCATGAGAGGCTGGGGCATGTTGGCATGGACAAGCTGAAGGCGATGGCTAGTAGAAGTCTGGTAAGGGGGTTGCCGAAGTTGTCCTCCTTTGGTGATGGGCATGTTTGTGCGGGTTGTCAATATGGTAAGGCACATCGCCTTCCATTTGATAAATCACAAACAAGGAGCAAGAAACCATTGGAGTGTATTCATGGCGACCTGATGGGACCGACGGTCACTGCCAGCCTTGGTGGAAGTAGATACATGCTTGTCTTGGTTGATGACTACTCAAGGTATACTTGGGTGTACTTCTTAAAGGAGAAGTCGGAAGCATTCTGTTTGTTTGTGGAGTTTAAGGAGTTGGTAGAAGGCCGGCTTGGCTTGCGGATTAAGAAGCTTAGAACTGATAACGGGTGTGAGTTTGTCTCCTCCGAGTTTTCTAACTTCTGCAGGAAGCACGGGATCCAACGGGAGCTTACTTGTGCCCACACTCCACAACGAAATGGGGTAGCGGAGCGGAAGATCCGTCATTTGACGGAGACCTGCAAATGCTGGCTTCATGCGAAAGATATCCCAAGGTCCTTTTGGGCGGAGGGAATGTCTTGTGCTGCTTATGTTATCAACCGGATGCCACTCAGCCCTATCAACATGAAGACTCCAGTTGAGCTGTTGCTGAAGGAGAAGCCGAGTGTGGGACACCTTAGGGTGTTCGGTTCAACTTGCTACGTGCATGTCCCGGATGCTTCACGGACAAAGCTGGATGCGAAGGCAAGGAAACTTGTCTTTGTTGGCTACGATGAGCGGAAGAAGGGATGGAAATGCATGGACCATGTGACGAAGAAGTTCGTAGTATCAAGAGACGTTGTCTTTGACGAGCTGACGTCATATGGAGGTAGCTCGGTGGAGCTAACCAGAAGTAGCAAAGTTGAGGAAGCACCGGTGGTGGCTGCTGAAGGCTTGAAAGAGGAGATTGTTGTTTCACCAGCAGCTCCTGTTGCTTTGAACTCCGAGGCTGAGCCTTCTGGCTCAGGAAGCAGGGGGAGCACTGCCCAATGCTTGCCCCAGGTAGGAGTGGAGCCTGAAGAAGCAACAGAATGTAACACCTGATGTAGGCCCGTCCTAAGAGATCCTACACGGACGGCGTGACGACGACGCTCGCAACTCTCAACGCTCTCTATTCCACACGTTGACGAAAACGCAGCCACAACAATTATTTTATTTAACGCTTGCGCTAACGATACGGATCGCCGTTCCGCAAATAGATCGAGTGTTGGCTATAGGCCAAACTCTTTCCGGCTAAATGAGATAATCTTGATCCCGAACGAGCTTTTGGGTTGTACCAAAATAGATCCACCAAAAACAAAATGATTCGAAAGATGGTAGGATCTATCCCAACAAAAAGATAACGAGGATCGCCAATCCTCTTACGAATCTTTCGGAAATCCAAACGAAAAAAATACCGATCTATTAGGGGATTAACCGCGAAGAAAAACGAATCGGAAAATAACGCAAAATTCGTCCACCACAAGAACTATCTAGAGAAAGAAAACTCTTGGTAGAAATTTTCGTTACCCCTCTCGGATTTGTAGATCCGTGATGCGTGGATCCACCAAGTTTGATCGCTCCTCCGTTGAAAGTCCACGGGAAGCGCGCTACGGATGACGAACGTGCTAATCTCCTTCACTTCACGCCGTGGAGGAAACCCCTATCTTCTTCCTTGCAAACAACCTCTCATGCATGGGCCAAAGTATCCTTGGAGAGAGAGGATCTCGGGTGGCCGTGAGCAAGAGGGAGAGGAGAGTCGCCGAGCGCTAAAGAGAAGGGGGCGGCCGAGAGCAAGGGGGAGAGAGGAGATGGCCAAACTCTTGAAAGAGGGAGCCTTGAGGCCGGCGGTTTGGAGGAAGGAAGAAAGAGGGGGGCGGCTAGGAGAAGAAGAGAGGGAAAAATTAGGGTTGGCAAAATTCAAGTTTTGATTTCAATTTCATTCTACCATCAAATGAAAAGTTCAAGGCCTCATATAGGCCTACATCTCAAAGAAAATAACAATGGCTAAAGGCACACCACATAAAGAAAATGCAGAAATTAAATAAAGTTTTTTTTTAAAGAGGCATCATGAAATGGCTATTAGCACACCAAAGCTAAAATATCAAATATGAGTCTTGTTGCGAGGGCGAAGCTTGTAACTATGACCGCTACGACGTCGCACGTCCTTTGCCGGCACATCTTCAACATAGTCATTCCCAAGTTGGCCGTCCTGGTGGCCGTCGTCATCACCGTCGTCATCACCGTCGCCATCACCATCGCCATCACCGTCGCCATCACCGTCGTCATCAATCCTCCGCCGCTCAAAAGGACTCATCTCCGATGAGCGGGCTGAAATATAACGGCGTACGAGGTCCGCGTCAAGAAGATCCACCTGTGCAGCAGAGAGCCAAGAGTCGTCCGAAGCCGGACGACCACGCCAACGAACCAAAAACCTGTGAGTGTCGCCGTCGGGAGTGGGAAACACATCATCCTGCAAAATCCTGTCAGGCAAGAAATCCGTCCGGGGAAACCTCGGAAAAACGTTAGGTGAAGCAGAAAAACAAGTTTCATCATCAATAGACGGCATACCTCCCGTAGATTTCGAAGGAGAAAGCGATCCAGAATTGAGCTCACCCCCCACCCCATTAGATTGTATAGTGGAATTATTAAATGGAGAGACAGACAGTTCAGGTGGTGGAGCAACAAAAAGCGTTAAATCCGAAATGTGAAACACAGGGGAGATTCCCCAATCAACGGGTAATTCTAACAAATAAGCATTTTCGCCTAATTTCTTCAAAATTCGAAAAGGACCGGCTTTCTTGTTCGCTAATTTTTTTATGGTGCCCGAAGGCATCCGTTCAGGGATAAGACGAACCATAATCAAATCGCAAATGTTCAAGGAGACTGCTCGCCTATGTACGTTAGCATTCGATTGATAGATAGAATATTGCTTAGCTAACGTCTTGCCAATATGCTCATGGAGAGTGTGAACGTGTGAAGCGAAGTCCTGTGCAAATTGACTTGACTTAAAAGAAGGCGATAACGGAACCAAGTCAAGAGGCACTGGCGCCTTATAACCATGCACTATCTCATTCGGAGACAACCCAGTGGACCTGTTCTTAGAATTATTGTACGCTAGTTGAGCATGTGGAAGGATTAGGTCCCATGAACCGTGTGGGGTGAACCCATGGGCAACATGACTTGAGTTAACAGTAGAAAATAACGGGACTAAGTCTGGTGGCATGGGTTCTTTAAATTCATTAACGATTTCCGTGGAGTCCAACGCCATAGTTTTAAATTTAGATTTAAATTTTGATTTAAAAATTTCACAAAGAAATGCCTGCGGAAAACGCTCATCACCAACTATAGAGTTGGATGCTCCCGGAGTTGAAAGGTAGTGCGGGAGACACAACTCAACATACCCAACTACGTTCACTAACGTGTGCATGCACGGATCATCAAAAGGCGGAGGAAAAATGCAAGCGACCGGGCTTGGCAAATAATTGTGTCTGGGGGACACCACATCAAAACATACCATCGCCATGGAATCACTAGCAGTCCAAAAAGAAGCCTTACCCAACGCCAAGCGGTCAGATGAACGGTCCATCCTAGGAACAATATAGTCAGATCTATGAAAAGTAGTGGAAAGACCGAACGCGATAACTAACAAATCGCTCGCACACATCCGTCTGGGTAAGTCGAATGGGGAAGCTGGATAAATAAACATCTCCAAATATCTCGAGCTAGAAATGACAAGCTCGTTCCCTAACAAGTCATCTAATCGAGTCAAGTGAACCGGAGGAGGAGTCGACATGGGCGATTCCGGAGGAGGAACTAAATCATACTCACCGTCAAAACATGGATTTAACGTCCAAGAAAAATCCTCCGGGTGCAAGCCATCAAAATCAAAGGAAAAATCAAACAGTAGATTCGTCCTTACCGAAAACTCAGCCGGATCGTCATCATCTAACTCACTATCAGATAAACATTCATCACGGGGTGACTCTACCAAATCAGCCGACATGTCTTCCAACCCACTAGATAATTCGTCCAAATCAGAATCAGTATTGGTCTCAAAAGTAGGAAAGATCGTACTCGACAAAATTCCTAATCCATTTTGGGCTTCTGGCGAAGGAGCTAACATCAAAGAAATGTTTATCGGGTCCTCAGTGCTACCGTCATCCACAAATAGTCTTCCCACACAGGGTAACTCTTCCAAAACGTCACATCCTTCGCTAACCAAATCTTCCCACGAAGTAGGTACATTGTCTAAATCATGATGGAGGGTTGGGCAAATCGAATCCCGGGAAGAATCTAAATTACTATGACCCTCAAGCAACGATGATAATATCAATGAACTATCTCGCGGATGTGCACTACTAAGATTATCCCAAGATAAACATCCATCCCAAGGTGACTCTTCCAACACCGTTGAACCATCGACCAAACCGGGATCAATCATTATAATATTGTGATCCTCACTCGCACTGATCCGACTGGATTGACCTATCGGGGAAGCTAAAGAAATGGGCACCTCAATATGTTCCGGGCTAGAAGGAACTAGCTCGTGTTCAAGCAGGTCATCGCCTAAATCAGTAATAGGTAAGCTCTCAACATAGGGTGACTTAGTCGGAATGTCTTCTGACTCAGGGTCATCAGAAGACTCCATAACTGTCAAGGGAGACGCCTCAGAAACATCGTCGAAAGGAAGAGGAGACGATTCCTCAGAGGAGAAATCCTCGTCCAGGTCACTAGGGTAACCAAACTCCTCATCGTCACTCAAATCGCCAGCGTATTCAACCTCGTCCTCAGTGACAGGCACAGTCCTAGACACCGCCTCAGACTCAACAGGAGAGTCAACGACTAATTCAGGCAACTCGGGGAAAGACTTAAAAGCGTCTATGGCCGTAATCAGGGTAGGATACTCAATATAGCCATGGTCAGATACGCCGCTAGACTCACAAGTCATAGTCGTCTGTCTGCCCCTACAGATAGGACTACTCTCACCCCGCGGGCTCATGACAGTCCTCGCAGTCACATGTACCGAACTCGAGATAGGGGACCTCACTATTTCCTTTCCTCTATAGGTAGGTGCAGGTGTGTTGTGGGTAGCTCCCCCAGCCCTGGGAAAGGATCTGTCCTGGGTGAATAGGTCACCCCTATGATCAGGCTTGGATAAGGTGCCATGACTATACTGGTTAGTGGATGTCGGGCTAGTAGTAAGGCAGTAGGGGGAATCAAATTTCTCCGAGAGTATTCTTCGCATGTGGGGCCAGGCATATGGATAGCTACCAGCTCCGCGCTCTTTGTTCAGCCAAAACACACGAGCTCGACCTCTTAACCGCTCTCAGACTACATTAACCTTTTGGTAGTCGCCCAATTTGTTATAATCAAAATAGGTTTCTACCCCCTCAAGCCAGTATCTAAAATACTTGGGATCCCCATAACCATCATAGGTAGAAATATTAGTGTGTAGATAAGTCAGGGGACGATTGGAAGCGTTAACGTCGAAAGCCATTTCAGGGTGAACCGGAGAGGACACTCGATCCGGATTTTATGCGAATGCAAAGAAAGGGTACCTGAACAACTAATTCTAGGAAAGATAGAATTATTCCCGCTTAGCCACTAAGATTATAATTATATAAAATAGATTTTCTTGCTGGAAAAAATATGAGGATTATTAAAAAAAATTTATTTTTGAATTTTGCTGAAAATATAAAAATATAGGCCGCTATTTGCAGACCAACTATTAAATTTTAAAATAACTTAATAAAAATAATGATTTAATGAAAAATATATATATTTTTTTGGATTTCTGAAATTGGAAATTTAAAATTTGAAATTTGAAATTTGAAAATTTGAAATTTGAAATTTAAATTTTGAAATTTGAAATTTGAAATTTTGAAATTTGTAATTTGGAATTTAAATTTTGAAATTTGAAATTTGAAATTTGAAATTTTGAAATTTGAAATTTGAAATTTTGAAATTTGAAATTTGAAATTCAAAATTTAAATTTTGAAATTTGAAATTTGATATTTGATATTTGAAATTTGAAATTTGAAGTTTGAAATTCGAAATTTGAAATCTGAAATTTGAAATTTAAAATTTGAAATTTATTTGTTTTAATTTGAAGAGGGGGAGGAGTGCCAATTAGGAAATTGACGAAAACCTCCCTCTGATACCAAATTGAAGTAGGCCCGTCCTAAAAGATCCTACACGGACGGCGTGATGACGATGCTCGCAACTCTCAACGCTCTCTATTCCACACGTTGACGAAAACGCAGCCACAACAATTATTTTATTTATCGCTCGCGCTAACGATACGGATCGCCGTTCCGCAAATAGATCGAGTGTTGGCTATAGGCCAAACTCTTTCCGGCTAAATGAGATAATCTTGATCCCGAACGAGCTTTTGGGTTGTACCAAAATAGATCCACCAAAAACAAAATGATTCGAAAGATGGTAGGATCTATCCCAACAAAAAGATAACGAGGATCGCCAATCCTCTTACGAATCTTTCGGAAATCCAAACGAAAAAAATACCGATCTATTAGGGGATTAACCGCGAAGAAAAACGAATCGGAAAATAACGCAAAATTCGTCCACCACAAGAACTATCTAGAGAAAGAAAACTCTTGGTAGAAATTTTCGTTACCCCTCTCGGATTTGTAGATCCGTGATGCGTGGATCCACCAAGTTTGATCGCTCCTCCGTTGAAAATCCACGGGAAGCGCGCTACGGCTGACGAACGTGCTAATCTCCTTCACTTCACGCCGTGGAGGAAACCCCTATCTTCTTCCTTGCAAACAACCTCTCATGCATGGGCCAAAGTATCCTTGGAGAGAGAGGATCTCGTGTGGCCGTGAGCAAGAGGGAGAGGAGAGTCGCCGAGCGCTAAAGAGAAGGGGGCGGCCGAGAGCAAGGGGGAGAGAGGAGATGGCCAAACTCTTGAAAGAGGGAGCCTTGAGGCCGGCAGTTTGGAGGAAGGAAGAAAGAGGGGGGCGGCTAGGAGAAGAAGAGAGGGAAAAATTAGGGTTGGCAAAATTCAAGTTTTGATTTCAATTTCATTCTACCATCAAATGAAAAGTTCAAGGCCTTATATAGGCTTACATCTCAAAGAAAATAACAAGTGGCTAAAGGCACACCACATAAAGAAAATGCAGAAATTAAATAAAGTTTTTTTTTTTAAAGAGCCATCATGAAACGGCTATTAGCACACCAAAGCTAAAATATCAAATATGAGTCTTGTTGCGAGGGCGAAGCTTGTAACCATGACCGCTACGACGTCGCACGTCCTTTGCCGGCACATCTTCAACATACTCATTCCCAAGTTGGCCGTCCTGGTGGCCGTCGTCATCACCGTCGTCATCACCGTCGCCATCACCATCGCCATCACCGTCGCCATCATCGTCGTCATCAACACCTCCCCTGTAGTGGACGTATAATATGGGTCCGGCCGGGGCCCCACAACATACGAACGCCACAGCTTTAGTATTATAAGTTGATATAGCTACCCAAACTCAAAACACTTGCACAACACAGCGGAAAACCAAGCACAACTAGAAGTTATCCACTAACCAAAAGAGTAAACAAATGACCTTAAGGCCTTACATCAAATGTCCAAAAGTAAAAAGTACATCAAACATGAATGTGCATAGCACTCCTAGTCTACCTCGGCATACAAGCCGGACAAAAGAGTCTCAAACAATCATCATCAAAAATGTAGTGCTACAAAAGAGGGAAAAACACTTCATGGGGCTTAGGCCTTTCTGGCCGGCGTGCTAGCTTCTGCATGCGATCCTTGCCCTGTAAAAATTATTAGTAACGTGGGTCAGCAAAGGCTGACCTCAAACTGTGTAACAACACATCTCCTCCCGGCCGCCCCTAACGGACCCCGGGGAACCCTCCAACCTGCAAGTCAGCACTTCATATGCAAATAAACATCTATAAATAGAAAAGCATTAAAACAGGCTTGGGTGTCTCAATCATCAAACATGTTCTCTATTGGTTGAGCATATAAAGTAAGGGGCCTACTATGCAACATGAATGCAACACTCGGGCTTCACCCAAGGTACCCTACAACGTATGCATCTAGCACAACATCACATCATTTGGGTACTCACGTTTCCCCAATTGGCATAAAGCCGCAAACACTAAGGGAGTCACCTCTCCCTTAAGCGGCACACAGGCCGCCACAAGGAATTCTTGCCAAGGCCCCACCCGCTCGTGGGCTTAGCCCCGGGCTTGCCTGCAAGCTCTGACGTCTCATGTCAGGATTCCAACAAACACAGACCGACTGATTCTAAGAAGCCTTGCTGGACCCCACCCGCTCATGGCCTCTTTGCCCGGGCTTGCCCCAAGCTTGGCATTCTCGTCAGTCTCACAGAAGGGGACTAGTCTCGCCGGGACACTCTCCACACATGACGCACATGTCACGGGATAGCCAGCCGACCACGGAGACATAGCCACGCCTTGGCACAACACAAACCAAGACTAAATACATCGTAATCCCTCGTTGTACTGCAGCGTTCCCGCGTACCAAGGAAACCATCTCCAACTCGTGCGGAGCTAACCTTGTTCACCAAGGAAACCATCTCCAACTCATACGGAGCTAACCTTGTCCCTCAAGGAAACCATCTACCGCCACGAGGAGCTAACCTTGTCCGGGTTCGACTACACGTACCTTTTCAAGCAAACGGGACAATCACCACCACCACACAAACGGCATCTTGCCGCAACGGAAAATCTCTATGAATCCCTAAGTTCGTATGCAACATCACCGAGTCGGACTAACGGTCGCGACTACGGCTTCACCCACCATGCCTAATCCACTAGCGAAGCGGATCTCTAATGCAAGATATGCCGGGGACGGACTCAATCAACCCAGAGGTTCCTCTTGAACCTTGGCAAACCAAAGCCCCTCTCATTTGAGAGTTTGGTGCCCAAAAATCTAGAAGAAAACGATGCGAAAAACGTGCATCCTAAAGACCGAGAGGAGAGATGTCGTTACCTTCCGACTCCTCTTCCTTGCCATGGCAAAAATGGTCGGATGGAAATCTTCGTAACGCTCTAAGCTTCACGGATCCGGACTCGGCTCGCGATTTGGAGCTCCGAAACCCCTCCTACAGCCCAAGACCTTCTTCTTCTTCCTCCTTGCTCTAGTTTCTCTCAAGAACTTAGAAAGAGAAGACTTGAAAAAAATGAGGATCTGCAACCCTAACTTCGGACTTAACTTCCCAGGAGATGGTCTGAACCGTTAGATCCCAAAACCAGAAAACGAATGGCCGCGATTCGCCTGGAAAACAGAAGACCTGGGCCGAACACGGCCTGGCACACGCCCGTGTCCAGGGCCGTGTGCCCCATTCGCCGTCTCAAATCGACGCGCCTGGAATCGCACACGGGCATCCGACACGCCCGTGTTCCATCTGACACGCCCGTGTCCCCAGTGACACGGCCGTATGGCTAGCCGTGTGCCTCCAACTACACGGCCCCGAAACCAACCCGAGAGGTGACACGGCCTGGAACACGCCCGTGTCCCAAGCCGTGTGCCAAGTCTCGACACCCGTCGACAGGCTTTATGTCGACACCGCGGAAAAACGTCGAGCGAAGATCGTCGACCAAGCGGGACACGCCCTGTGACACGCCCGTGTCACGGGCCGTGTGCCCCAGTCTCGACACCTTGTCGAGCAAAAGTGTCGACACTTGGGACGAGTGTCGACACGGCCTCTACACGCCCTGCGACACGCCCGTGTCGCAGGCCGTGTGCCACCCTCTCGACACTTTGTCGAGCGAAAGTGTCGACACTTGGGCCGAGTGTCGACACGGCCTCGACACGCCCTGCGACACGCCCGTGTCGCAGGCCGTGTTCTCCACTCTCGACACTCTGTCGAGCGAAAGTTTCGACACTTGGGCGGAGTGTCGACACGGCCTCGACACGCCCTGCCACACGCCCGTGTCGCAGGCCATGTGCCTCCTGCCAGAAACCCAAAAATTTTTTCTGAACTGCAGACTGAGCCTCTTGAAAAACTGGGGTGTTACAACTCTCCCCCACTTAACAGAATTTCGTCCCGAAATTTCAAAACAAAAGAGGTACAAAACTTAAATTGTACCTGACAAAAATAGTTCTGGATAGTCTTCTAGCATGGCCTGTTCTCGCTCCCAAGAGAACTCCTCACGACCGCAGTTGTCCCAACGAACTTTCACAAGTTTAACTTCTTTATTCCGCAACTGCCGAGTCTCCGAATCTTCTATAGCGATTGGAAGGACTCGCGTCCTCAAGTCTTCCTCAATCGGCACCGATGCCGGCTCAATCACCACGCTAGCCTCCACCAAGTCTTTCCTCAAAACGGAGACGTGGAAGACGTCATGTAATCCACTCAAATCTGCGGACAACGCCAACCGATAGGCTGCTTCTCCTATCCGCTCAACAATTTCAAAAGGCCCCAAAAACCTTGGCTCAACTTCTTGAGTCGGCGAATCCGTGAGACGCCTTTGAACGGCTTAACCTTCAGATAAACCCAATCACCAACTGCAAATTCCAACTTCCGGTGACGAGCATTAAAATATTTTGCTTGCCTGTCTTGCGCCACTTTCATACGCTCTTGGATGGTCCGAACCAACTCACAAGCGTCAACTACCACATCCTTTCCCAAGAGTTTGGTGTCTCCCGCCTCTGCACAAGACATTGGCGTTCGACACCGCCTCCCATACAAAGCTTCGTATGGCGCCATCTTTATGCTTGCTTGAAAACTGTTATTGTACGCAAATTCTACCATGAAGAGGTGATCCTCCCACCTCTTGCCAAAATCAAGAACGCACATTCTCAACATATCCTCCATAGTACGGTTCGTTCTCTCCGTTTGCCCATCTGTTTGAGGATGGAACGCCGTACTGAACTTTAGCTTCGTGCCCAAACTCTTCTGAACCAGTCTCCAGTCCTTGGACGTAAACCGTCCATCGCAATCACTGACTATGCTCTTAGGAATTCCGTGCAGTCGCACAATGTTGTGAACATACAACTCCACCAGCTTCTCCACGCTGTCCTCTTTCTGATTCGGGATGAAGTGAGCCACTTTGGTTAGGCGATCCACGATCACCCAAATAGCATCATTATCATGCTGCGATCTAGGCAAACCATGCACAAAGTTCATGGAAATGTCCTCAAATTTCCACTCAGGAATTGGAAGGGGCTTCAGGAACCCGCCCGGTTTCTGACATTCGGCCTTCACCAAGGCACATGTTTGGCAACGACTCACATACAAAGCTACATCCCGCTTCAACCCCGGCCACCAAAAGGATTTCTTCATATCCAAGTACATCTCTGTACTGCCTGGGTGAATGGAGTACTTTGAGAAGTGAGCCTCAAACATCAACTCCTCACGGAGATTGCCAAACTGCGGTACACAAACCCTTCCATCCTTTCTCAAGATTCCCCCGATCATCTCCCAGGTGCTGCTCTCGCCCGTTTGAGCCTCCAACACAAAAGGTTGAAACTCCACATCTAATCGAGTCGCTTCCCGAATATGATCAGACAAGTCGTTTTGCACTTCAATCCAGTTCAACCGAGCCACGCTAGACTCGCCTCTCGCAACACATTCCAATCCAAGGGACTCTCATTCTCGTACCAACCGCTCATCATGAGCTTCGATCCAATTTCCTTGCCCCGAGTACTTTCTACTCAACGCATCCGCCACCACATTGGCTTTACCCGGCGTATACTGGATCGCCACTTCGTAGTCTCCAAGAAACTCAACCCATCTGCGTTGCCGCATGTTCAAGTCCTTTTGATCCAAGAGATACTTCAGGCTTTTATGGTCCGTGAAGATCTCCACCCTTGTGCCATACACATAGTGTCGCCAAATTTTCAATGCGAAGATTACCGCCGCCAACTCCAAATCATGGATGGGGTAATTCCTCTCATGAGGTTCCAGCTGTCTAGACCCAAAAGCTATCACCTTCCCATGTTGCACCAAAACGTAACCCAAACCGCATCCCGATGCGTCACTGAAAATTTGAAATCCATCGGTCCCTTGCGGTAAACTCAGGATCGGAGCCATCATAAGCCTCTCCTTCAGGGCCTCAAATGCTTGACCGCACTCTTGGGTCCACACAAATTTATGGTCTTTGCGAGTGAGAGAGGTGAGGGGTAGAGCTATCTTCGAGAAATTCTCCACGAATCTCCTATAATACCCGGCTAGTCCAAGAAAACTTCGGACTTCCGCCACGGTCCTCAACACCGGCCAATCTCTGATGGCCTCCACTTTCGCTGGATCCACTGCCACCCCATCACCACTAATCACGTGGCCCAAAAATGCCACCTTCTCCAACCATAACTCGCATTTGGAGAATTTTGCATACAACTCATTCTCCCTCAACACTTGCAAAACCATTCTTAAGTGGGTCTCATGCTCCACTTGCGATTTGGAATACACCAAAATATCATCAATGAAAACAACCACAAAAGAATCCAAGTATTCCCGGAATACCCGATTCATCAGATCCATGAACACCGATGGTGCGTTCGTCAACCCGAACGGCATCACCGTAAACTCAAAGTGTCCATACCTTGTACCAAAGGCAGTTTTGGGTATGTCCTCATCTCGAATTCGCAGTTGATAGTAGCCTGACTTCAAGTCCAGTTTCGAATATACCACTGACCCCACCAATTGGTCGAACAAATCGTCTATCCGAGGGATCGGATACTTATTCTTGACGGTCAATTTGTTCAGCTCTCGGTAGTTTATGCATATGCGCATGCTACCGTCCTTCTTCTTTACAAACAACACCGGTGCGCTCCACGGTGAAGAACTGGGTCTAATATACCCTTGCTCCAACAGTTCCTGTAACTGTACCTTAAGTTCCGCCAACTCCTTGGGTGTCATCCTAAAAGGAGGACGTGACACCGGTCTAGCCTCTGGCACTAACTTGATCGAGAAGTCGATCTCCCGCCGAGGAGGCGCTCTAGGAAGTTCATCCGGAAATACATCCTCGAACTCTGCCACCACAGGCACTTCCTCAATAGACAGTTGGGAGAGACGAACCTCCAATAACGCTACAAGCGCTACACCACCCTGGTTAACCGCCCGCACCAACTGCATGGCCGAAATCAGGGAACAGGCCACTCCACAAAGGCCCTCAAATTTGACTTCCGTTTGCCCCTTACTCCTTAGAGTCACTACCTTGGATAAACAATCAATGCTGGCGCGCTGCTCTGCAAGCCAGTCCATGCCCAAAATGACATCGAACTCTACTAAAGGTAACACTGCTGCTTCCAGAGCGAAGACAACTCCGTCTAGCTCCCAACAAATGCGCCCTTTAGCCCCGGTGGTCATAGATGACCCATTGGGCATGCGCACTTTCAGCTCTGCTCCCGACGAAAAAGACTCAACTCCTATTCTCCGGATGAAGCTCTCCGCAAGAAAGGAGTGCGATGCTCCCGTATCAAACAATACCCTAGCGGGGTATCCGGAAACTAACACGAAGCCTACAACATAGACATTCCACAAAAGTCTAAAAGGATGAAGCACAAAATTTAAACTTAAATTTTCTTCATACCTGTCACCACATCAGTCTGGTGGATCGCTTCCTGCTGTCCAAGGTTGTAGGCCCTTGGTTGCACCGGTTGGAACCGAGAAGTGCTCGACTCCGCCATCTTTCCCTTCTCTGCAGCACTGGGGCCGGAGCGCACAGTCTGCTCCTGCCTTGCCTCTTGCCCCGCTCCCCCTTGCTGACAAGCACGGGCTATATGCCCAACCTTCCCGCAGTTGTAGCACGTCGGCGGTCCCCTAGAGTGAGAACCCCCAGGCGTCCAGTTGCTCCTCTCACCAGATCTGGGAGTGTGAGGCTTCTTCCTCCACCTACTCCCATCAGACTTTCCATGAGATTGGGAAGGCTTCCCTTCCCCTTGCTTGGGGGTAAAACCCTTTCGACGCTGGGTTGGCTCCAGATCATTCTCCAAACTCCTGGCGGCTTCAACTAGATCATTAAATCCCGCCCTCTTCATGGAGATGATGGGTTGTCTCAGATTTTCCCTCAACCCTTGGTATAAGAGGTTATCCCTCTCTGCATCATCAGCCATTATCGTTCCCGCATAACGACCCAAACGGGTGAACTCTTGCACGTACTCGTCCACCGTCTTGTCTCGCTGCATTAGATGCAGAAACTGCCTCTGCAGGGCCAGCCGCGTAGAAACTGGTATATATCTCTTTAGAAAAGCGTCCACAAATTCCTCCACCGACGGGGTGCGTCCAGGGAACTGGCGGCCACTAAGGCTCACCCACCACAACTTGGCATCTCCTTCCAACATGAACGCCGCATATTCAGCTTTCTTTTCCTCTGGCGTCTCTGCCGCCCTTAGTAGTTCTTGAATACGAACCCACCAATCCTCCGCATCCGTTGGCATTCCAACACCCTTGAAGGACGGGGGATGGAAACTCAGGAAATACTTCATGTGTCGGTCTCCATGTCCTACCACCACCCTTTTTGCCAAAGGCTCCACTCGCCTGGCTTCTCCGCCCTGCACGGCCGTCGCCGTGTCCGGTGCAGCAGGGGTTGCTACCTGGGCTGCAACCGCCGCTTGGGCTGCCACCATCGCTTCTGCAAGCATACGGCAGAAGTCGGCCGGGTTTACACCCGTGCCCAAAAGGCCTGGAGCAGTAGCACTGCTCGCCGAGAGATCATCCCTTGCTCTTGAAGTGCCCGCCTCGTTGCTTGCACTCTTCAGGAAAACAAGAAATAAGGGATTAGTCTCCAATCTCAAGACTAAAACATAAGGACACTCACGGTCCCGCATTACTCTTATGTGGATAAATTCTCTACAAACCGACCTCGAATCTAACCTCGCTTTGATACCAAATTGTAACACCTCCCCTGTAGTGGACGTATAATATGGGTCCGGTCGGGGCCCCACAACATACGAACGCCACAGCTTTAGTATTATAAGTTGATATAGCTACCCAAACTCAAAACACTTGCACAACACAGCGGAAAACCAAGCACAACTAGAAGTTATCCACTAACCAAAAGAGTAAACAAATGGCCTTAAGGCCTTACATCAAATGTCCAAAAGTAAAAAGTACATCAAACATGAATGTGCATAGCACTCCTAGTCTACCTCGGCATGCAAGCCGGACAAAAGAGTCTCAAACAATCATCATCAAAAATGTAGTGCTACAAAAGAGGGAAAAACACTTCATGGGGCTTAGGCCTTTCTGGCCGGCGTGCTAGCTTCTGCATGCGATCCTTGCCCTGTAAAAATTATTAGTAACGTGGGTCAGCAAAGGCTGACCTCAAACTGTGTAACAACACATCTCCTCCCGGCCGTCCCTAACGGACCTCGGGGAACCCTCCAACCTGCAAGTCAGCACTTCATATGCAAATAAACATCTATAAATAGAAAAGCATTAAAACAGGCTTGGGTGTCTCAATCATCAAACATGTTCTCTATTGGTTGAGCATATAAAGTAAGGGGCCTACTATGCAACATGAATGCAACACTCGGGCTTCACCCAAGGTACCCTACAATGTATGCATCTAGCACAACATCACATCATTTGGGTACTCACGTTTCCCCAATTGGCATAAAGCCGCAAACACTAAGGGAGTCACATCTCCCTTAAGCGGCGCACAGGCCGCCACAAGGAATTCTTGCCAAGGCCCCACCCGCTCGTGGGCTTAGCCCCGGGCTTGCCTGCAAGCTCTGACGTCTCATGTCAGGATTCCAACAAACACAGACCGACCGATTCTAAGAAGCCTTGCTGGACCCCACCCGCTCATGGCCTCTTTGCCCGGGCTTGCCCCAAGCTTGGCATTCTTGTCAGTCTCACAGAAGGGGACTAGTCTCGCCGGGACACTCTCCACACATGACGCACATGTCACGGGATAGCCAGCCGACCACGGAGACATAGCCACGCCTTGGCACAACACAAACCAAGACTAAATACATCGTAATCCCTCGTTGTACTGCAGCGTTCCCGCGCACCAAGGAAACCATCTCCAACTTGTGCGGAGCTAACCTTGTTCACCAAGAAAACCATCTCCAACTCATACGGAGCTAACCTTGTCCCTCAAGGAAACCATCTACCGCCACGAGGAGCTAACCTTGTCCGGGTTCGACTACACGTACCTTTTCAAGCAAACGGGACAATCACCACCACCACACAAATGGCATCTTGCCGCAACGGAAAATCTCTACGAATCCCTAAGTTCGTATGCAACATCACCGAGTCGGACTAACGGTCGCGACTACGGCTTCACCCACCATGCCTAATCCACTAGCGAAGCGGATCTCTAATGCAAGATATGCCGGGGACGGACTCAATCAACCCGGAGGTTCCTCTTAAACCTTGGCAAACCAAAGCCCCTCTCATTTGAGAGTTTGGTGCCCAAAAATCTAGAAGAAAACGATGCGAAAAACGTGCATCCTAAAGACCGAGAGGAGAGATGTCGTTACCTTCCGACTCCTCTTCCTTGCCATGGCAAAAATGGCCGGATGGAAATCTTCGTAACGCTCTAAGCTTCACGGATCCGGACTCGGCTCGCGATTTGGAGCTCTGAAACCCCTCCTACAGCCCAAGACCTTCTTCTTCTTCCTCCTTGCTCTAGTTTCTCTCAAGAACTTAGAAAGAGAAGACTTGAAAAAAATGAGGAACTACAACCCTAACTTCGGACTTAACTTCCCAGGAGATGGTCTGAACCGTTAGATCCCAAAACCAGAAAAAGAATGGCCGCGATTCGCCTGGAAAACAGAAGACCTGGGTCGAACACGGCCTGGCACACGCCCGTGTCCAGGGCCGTGTGCCCCATTCGCCGTCTCAAATCGACGCGCCTGGAATCGCACACGGGCATCCGACACGCCCGTGTTCCATCTGACACGCCCGTGTCCCCAGTGACACGGCCGTGTGGCTAGCCGCGTGCCTCCGACTACACGGCCCCGAAACCAACCCGAGAGGTGACACGGCCTGGAACACGCCCGTGTCCCAAGCCGTGTGCCAAGTCTCGACACCCGTCGACAGGCTTTGTGTCGACACCGCGGAAAAACGTCGAGCGAAGATCATCGACCAAGCGGGACACGCCCTGTGACACGCCCGTGTCACGGGCCGTGTGCCCCAGTCTCGACACCTTGTCGAGCAAAAGTGTCGACACTTGGGACGAGTGTCGACACGGCCTCGACACGCCCTGCGACACGCCCGTGTCGCAGGCCGTGTGCCACCCTCTCGACACTTTGTCGAGCGAAAGTGTCGACACTTGGGCCAAGTGTCGACACGGCCTCGACACGCCCTGCGACACGCCCGTGTCGCAGGCCGTGTTCTCCACTCTCGACACTCTGTCGAGCGAAAGTGTCGACACTTGGGCCGAGTGTCGACACAGCCTCGACACGCCCTGCGACACGCCCGTGTCGCAGGCCGTGTGCCTCCTGCCAGAAACCCAAAAAATTTTTCTGAACTGCAGACTGAGCCTTTTGAAAAACTGGGGTGTTACACGGAAGCCGTGAGCAAGGAGCCAATTCTTCGGAGATCGAAGAGGGTGATTAAGCCACCGGCTCGGTACTGTGATGGGAATGCAGTGAGCTTTGTATCCTGCTTCTTTGCAGGTCCTCTGGATGAGCGAGAGCCTGCAAACTTCAACGAGGCCACTGGAGTGAAGGAGTGGGAAGGTGCCATGAAGGAAGAGATTGATGCTCTGAAGAAGAATGAAACCTGGGACCTTGTGCCCAAGGTTGATGGCATTACTCCGGTTACTTGCAAGTGGGTGTATAAGTTGAAGAAGAAGGCTGATGGGAGCATTGATAGGTTCAAAGCTCGCCTGGTCGCTAGAGGATTCTCACAGCAGTATGGAGAAGACTATGAGGAGACATTCAATCCAGTTGCGAAGATGACTTCTGTAAGAGTGGTGATCGCCTTGGCTGCTAGCAAGGGATGGAGGTTGTGGAAACTCGATGTGAAGAATGTCTTTCTTTACGGAGAGATTGACAAGGACATCTTCATGGATCAGCCGCTTGGTTTTGTCTCTGAAATGCATCTGGACTATGTCTGCAAACTCAGGAAGGCTCTCTACTGTTAACCCAGAAATCGGCGATCCTTCCCAAGGTGGCCAGCTGGCCAGTCGCGACACTTAGGTTCTCCCTTTCGATCGCGACAAGTCCCCGCGTAGGCGGCAGTTTTCCCTGTCCGCCTAGGTTTCCTAGCAACCGCGTGCCCTGCGGGACGGTGGGCTATTCCCATGGCTCACCCTCGCGGGACATGCGGTTAGGTCCGCTAATCGTGCAGTGCTTTTCCTTGCAGGAGTTCGCCAACAGCACCACCGGGAGCGACCTTCTAATCAGCCCAAGGGGCGGCGGTCTCCTGCTGCCATCCGTTGGGGTCTCCCACCAGGAGCGACCTCCCTACTGCCCGAGAGGCGGCGGCCTCCTGCCGCCGTCCGTCGAGGCCGCCCACCCGGGGCGGCCTCTGCCCGCCAGCCGGGCGGACTCCCCCTGGAGTCCGCCCAGGCCGCCCGCAAGGGGGCGGCCAGGCCAGCCGGGCGGACTCCCCCTGGAGTCCGCCTAGGCCGCCCGCAAGGGGGCGGCCAGGCCCGCCGGGCGAACTCCCCCTGGAGTCCGCCCAGGCCGCCCGCTAGGGGGCAGCCCCGGCGACCAGCCGGGCGGACTCCCCCTGGAGTCCGCCCAGGCTGCCCGCAAGGGGGCGGCCAGGCCCGCTGGGCGGACTCCCCCTGGAGTCCGCCTAGGCCGCCCGCTAGGGGGCGGCCCCGGCGCCCTGCCGGGCGAACTCCACCCTGGAGTCCGCCCCGGCCGCCCGCTAGGGGGCGGCCTCCGGCCTGCCGGGCGGACTCCTCCCAGAGTCCACCCAGGTCGCCCGCTAGGGGGCGACCTCCAATTCTCTGCAGGTGGGTCCTTCCGCTTGCTTCCTCAGTCAACAGTGGCGGACGCAAAATCTCAGTCCGCGGAGTCCGCGCAGGTCGTCATGCTAATGTCACTGGGCCCCGCTTCTTCAAGAACTTCCCTGGGCCTATAAATACCCCCTGAAGCCTCTCATTCAGGGGGCCGGAAGGTGGAGACAAGTCTTGCCAGCTTCCCCTGCGGACTCCGTTTTCTAGTCCGTCATCACCTCTCCAGCAAGCTCAGCGGACTCAGTTTCCTGTCCGCGCAGTCCTCCACAGCTCTTCAGCAGCTTGCCAGCAGACTCTGCAGACTCAGTTTCCCAGTCCTCCAGCATCTAGCAGACTATTTTACTTAGTCTCTGGCAGCTTATCTCCTCTGCTTTCTGGCAACTTCTTCTCCTTTAGCCGCCAGCTTCTCCTTGTACCCTTTAAGTGATTTTGTTGTAAAGGTGTACTTGTAAGCTTGTAATCTCTAGCTTTTAATAAAATGAAAGCCCGTCGCAGGAGTGACATTTAGGCCGCGACGGGCGAAGTGTGTTGTTGCCGCTGCTAGCGGCCCCCTCTCCCCTCCTCTGCTCAGCAAGCCTTGCTCCTCTGCTCAGCAAGCCTTGCTCCTCTGCTCAGCTCGGCTCCTCTCGGCTTCCAACCTGCAAGCGCAGTCGTTGCAATTGCTGTCTGCTCGACCGCTCTTGGTCTCCCTCTTCCTTCTTCCTTGATCAACCCTCTCTGTTGATCAAGGCTCGCCTCTCCGCTCAAGCCTCTCCCTTTCCTCCGCAACCTTCTCCTTCATCCTCACCTAGCCTGTGAGGCCCAATCACCCCCTCGGTGACAGCTATCCCCCAGGTGTCGTTTTCGTGCATCAACATGGTGCGGTGAGCGTGGACCCGAACAGCTCACGCGCAAACCTTCAGATCAGAACAGGCAGTGAAAGCAACAACTAATCATGTCAGACCATCAGTTAGCTGAGAACCATGCTCCAAGTCCCAGTGAAGATCCTCTCTGGGAAGCCTTTGAGCAGTCGCGTCGAGAGAATGCTCAACAGTTCCAAGCTATCAACAAAGTTCTTGCTGCTATAACGCAGCGATTAGATGCTCAACCAGCAGCTGCTCCAATAAACCCAACACCAACAGCAGAGCGTCAACAAGCATACTCTCAAGCTTGCCCACCGTTCTATCCCCCGTACACTCCAACCTTTCCGCAAGGGCCCGCAGCTCCTTTGCGGACTCAAGATGAAGAGTTCGCTGCTCGCCATAACTTCTTCCGGGAAGCAGCCCGGGGAAGTCCAGCTAGACTTCTCAACTTTCAGGGAAGTCATCCCTACCCTTCAGCTCCTGCCCCTGCTCCTCCTGCAGCAACTTTTCCTTGTTATCCTCATGCTCCTTTTGCAGCTGCAGCTTATGCTCCTTTTTATCCCTATGCTGTAGGAGAGCAAGAAGAACCTTCACCATTCGCGGAGAGTGTCCGCCATGAGCCAACTCCAACAAACTTCAGAGAGCCTCGACTACCAACCTACACTGGAGAGACAGATCCAGTAAAGCACCTCCAAGCTTTTGAGTCAGCCGTTGCTCTCAAGACTCTTTCAGATGCAACCAAGTGCAAGCTTCTTGTTACCTCTTTTGATGGGCAAGTGAGGGACTGGTTCTATGGCCTCCGTCCTCACTCCATCGCTTCCTTCCTTGATCTTCGAAGGGAGTTTCTTCTCAGATTCTCTACGTCAACTAAGAGAAAGGGCGGTCCTGAAGCCCTCTTTGAGATCAGGCAGCGCGAAAATGAAACTTGGTCTCAATTTGTTGATCGATTCCAAAGAGAGATTTTGGACATCGAGGTTACTGATCAAGAGATGTACCGAGTGGCTCTTATCCACGGTCTTCGTGAAGGGCCTCTCAAATTTGAAGCTAACGTCCGTGCTCCAAGGACATACCAAGAGCTGATCGCTCTAGCCAACTCATACATCCGAGGCGAAAAGAGCAATCCAGGCTTCGTCTCCAAACTTCTATCCGAAGAGGATCCCTCTCGCAAACATCCTCCAAGGTCTCCTCGAAATCATGCCCCAACTTACTCAAGGAAGGAGAGAAGGCTTCATCGCCAGCGATACTCCTTCCCGAGCCGAGACAATGCTCAAGACTCATTGTTGCCGCTAGCTCGTTCTCAAACAGCAACTGTTCAACAAGAGCAAGACGATGACTTGCATGAGTCTGATCTCGACGACGTCGTGCAAGAAGTAGTCCAGATCATGAAAGATAGGGCAAGCTGCAAGAAGCCCTATCGGCCGACCGATCAGAGGTCTAGAATCTCAGAGCCTTATTGTGAATTCCACAAAGAGTCAGGCCATCGAATAGAAGACTGCCGAGCATTCCGCCAGCTTGTGCAAAGGATGCTCCGGCAAGGCAAGATGCATGACTTGCTTCCTAAAGAAGATCGCCCTGATCCATCAACTTCAAAGGGCAAAGAAATTTCAGACGCTCCTTGCTCCTCAAGAGGAGTGAACCACGTCGAAGAGCCTCCTCTCCTTGTTGTTAACCAAGAAGTCGAATGCTTCGATGCCGACGATGAGGGTGTGCTGGGAAGGCTATTCTGAGCTAGCGATGGACTTCACAGTCCTCCAGAGCTCCTTGCAACCTTCAGGGGTTATCTCAACCCTCTCTCTCCCTTTCAAACATTTTCATTACAACACTTCTCAGTGTTCTTTTCTTGCTTTCCAGCAAAGCCTTTATTCAGAGATCCCGTACTAACACAGTTCCCTTCTTGTGTTGCTCCTTCCTCTCTTCTCCCTCTCTTAGGATCGTTACGCCAATGAGATTTCGCCGAGTCTGAAACGTTCCCTCCGTAGGTTGTTCTCGCACAACCGCTTCGACCACACATGGCGGGAGTATACCCATGTGTGCAGTGGGAGCAGTTCAATCACGGGAATGGGCTTCAGACTTAGGATCCTAGCCAACATCTGACACAGAGTGTGTGCTAGGGGAGCCCCATGTGTTAGCTCTGTTGTGCGCCCTATAGGATACACTACGGTTAGGATGATCTTCGCTGGACAAGCAATGACGACCAAGTGTAGCCTTGTCTCTTTGCTCATCCTTCAACTGTGGTGGCCGAAGCACTCTCCGGTATCCTCGATCAGTGCCTTCTCGGGTTCGCAACTCCACTGATCAATACACAGACAAGATAGGCCTCTTGGCGCAACCCGTCTCATTGATCAGTGATGCTTGTACCCAAGGCGAGAGAGCGGTCCTTCTAGCGGTCCTTCTCAGGACCTTTCCCTTGCTTTCCTCTTTTGTGCCCTCCTTGAGGATGCGCGGCCAGCCCGCTTTGAGCAGGATCATGCTCGGAATGGTTTTTTGGGCAAGTGATGCATAAGGCCCACGGGGAACACCTGTGGCAGCATTCAACCCTCCTTAGTCATTCCGAACATGGACCTCTTTTTCCTTTTCCCTCCTCCTTGAGGATGCGCGGCCAGCCCGCTTTGAGTAGGACTGTACTCGGGATGATTTTTCGGGCAAGTGATGCATAAGGCCCACGGGGAACACCTGTGGCAGCATTCAACCCTCTTTAGTTATTCCGGGTACAGACCTCTTTTTCTCTCTTCCCTCCTTTCACAGGTGAACAGGTTAATCCAACCTACCAAAAGGATTTCCAGCCATGTCAACAGCTAGTGCTCGATTCATTAATCTGTACTTCGTGATAATGTTCATCGGGCATTTCTCTTGCTACTTGGTCATATCGACCCTATCACATCAACCTTCATGGGTTATCTCAAAAAGATTTTCAGCAATCACTTTGCTTATGCTCACCTCATATACTTTGCCTACTCAAGCTCTATCATACGGAGATTCACAGAGCTACTCATTATTCTTGCCAAATTCTAATGGCATCAAACATTAATCGAGTCATATCAACATTTTTGATATGGTTCGGGTGCGGTTATCCTCGCGTCTTATTTGCTTCTAATCTCTCTCCGCACAGAGGTTAGCAAACCCTTGCAAGCCTTCTCCACAGGTACTTGCAAGCTCCATTCATATGCGAATTGTCTGCTTCTAACTTTTCTCTTTGTAGAGAACAACAGACACCTGCAAACCTCATCCAGGTACTTGCAGTTTAAATCATTATTTTATCTCTGCTTCTTACTCTTCACTTTGCAGTGGTTAGCAGACATCTGCAAGTCATTCAGGTACTTGCAAGTTACTTTCATGTACTACGCATACTCTTAACTCTTCTCTCGCAGAGATCACCAAAGATTTGCAAGTTCCTTCCAGGTACTTGTAACTCATTTTTTCTGTCCTTGTATACTCTTTTCCCTTCTCTTTTTGCAGAGAATGACAGGTGCTTGCAAGCCTCTATCAGGTACTTGCAAGTTATTATGCCTTTCTGTTTTCCCTCACTATTGTTTTGCAGAACTTTACAGGAGAAGCGCCTTCTTCGTTTTGCAAAATCAAACTCAGGTACACACTCGATGTACCACTCATACGTGTTTACCCTTAATTTTCCTCTTGCAGGAAAATAAAACAGGAAACACCAAGCTTGTAAGGAGAGGCTTCAGGTTCTATCTCTCCTTGCTTCCCCCTCTCTTTCCTTTGGGGTGGATCATGATTTTCGTGGGTCTCCAACTTTTTCGAAGTCCCCTTCGGAACTTAAAAAAGTGCGGGGATTATGTTAACCCAGAAATCGGCGATCCTTCCCAAGGTGGCCAGCTGGCCAGTCGCGACCCTTAGGTTCTCCCTTTCGATCGCGACAAGTCCCCGCGTAGGCGGCAGTTTTCCCTGTCCGCCTAGGTTTCCTAGCAACTGCGTGCCCTGCGGGACGGTGGGCTATTCCCATGGCTCACCCTCGCGGGACATGCGGTTAGGTCCGCTAATCGTGCAGTGCTTTTCCTTGCAGGAGTTCGCCAACAGCACCACCGGGAGCGACCTTCTAATCAGCCCAAGGGGCGGCGGTCTCTTGCCGCCATCCGTTGGGGTCGCCCACCAGGAGCGACCTCCCTGCTGCCCGAGAGGCGGCGGCCTCCTGCCGCCGTCCGTCGAGGCCGCCCACCCGGGGCGGCCTCTGCCCGCCAGCCGGGCGGACTCCCCCTGGAGTCCGCCCAGGCCGCCCGCAAGGGGGCGGCCAGGCCAGCCGGGCGGACTCCCCCTGGAGTCCGCCCAGGCCGCCCGCAAGGGGGCGGCCAGGCCCGCCGGGCGGACTCCCCCTGGAGTCCGCCCAGGCCGCCCGCTAGGGGGCGGCCCCGGCGACCAGCCAGGCGGACTCCCCCTGGAGTCCGCCCAGGCCGCCCGCAAGGGGGCGGCCAGGCCTGCCGGGCGGACTCCCCCTGGAGTCCGCCCAGGCCGCCCGCTAGGGGGCGGCCCCGGCGACCAGCCGGGCGGACTCCCCCTGGAGTCCGCCCAGGCCGCCCGCAAGGGGGCGGCCAGGCCCGCTGGGCGGACTCCCCCTGGAGTCCGCCCAGGCCGCCCGCTAGGGGGCGGCCCCGGCGCCCTGCCGGGCGGACTCCACCCTGGAGTCCGCCCCGGCCGCCCGCTAGGGGGCGGCCTCCGGCCTGCCGGGCGGACTCCTCCCGGAGTCTGCCCAGGTCGCCCGCTAGGGGGCGACCTCCAATTCTCTGCAGGTGGGTCCTTCCGCTTGCTTCCTCAGTCAACAGTGGCGGACGCAAAATCTCAGTCCGCGGAGTCCGCGCAGGTCGTCATGCTGATGTCACTGGGCCCCGCTTCTTCAAGAACTTCCCTGGGCCTATAAATACCCCCTGACGCCTCTCATTCAGGGGGCCGGAAGGTGGAGACAAGTCTTGCCAGCTTCCCCTGCGGACTCTGTTTTCCAGTCCGTCATCACCTCTCCAGCAAGCTCAGCGGACTCAGTTTCCTGTCCGCGCAGTCCTCCACAGCTCTTCAGCAGCTTGCCAACAGACTCTGCAGACTCAGTTTCCCAGTCCTCCAGCAGCTAGCAGACTATTTTACTTAGTCTCTGGCAGCTTCTCTCCTCTGCTTTCTGACAACTTCTTCTCCTTTAGCCGCCAGCTTCTCCTTGTACCCTTTAAGTGATTTTGTTGTAAAGGTGTACTTGTAAGCTTGTAATCTCTAGCTTTTAATAAAAGGAAAGCCCGTCGCAGGAGTGGCATTTAGGCCGCGACGGGCGAAGTGTGTTGTTGCCGCTGCTAGCGGCCCCCTCTCCTCTCCTCTGCTCAGCAAGCCTTGCTCCTCTGCTCAGCAAGCCTTGCTCCTCTGCTCAGCAAGCCTTGCTCCTCTGCTCAGCTCGGCTCCTCTCGGCTTCCAACCTGCAAGCGCAGCCATTGCAATTGCTGTCTGCTCGACCGCTCTTGGTCTCCCTCTTCCTTCTTCCTTGATCAACCCTCTCTGTTGATCAAGGCTCGCCTCTCCTCTCAAGCCTCTCCCTTTCCTCTACAACCTTCTCCTTCACCCTCACCTAGCCTGTGAGGCCCAATCACCCCCTCGGTGACAGCTATCCCCCATGTGCCGTTTTCGTGCATCAACATCTACGGGTTGAAGCAAGCTCCTAGAGCGTGGTATGGGAAGATTGCAGAGTACTTGCAATTCTGTGAATACTTTGCTTCTAACTCGGATTCAAGCTTGTTCGTCAAGAAGAAGGGAGAGCTTCGTGTCTTGGTCCTGCTGTATGTGGATGACATGATCATTACAGGGAATTCGGAGGGGGAAGTAGCAAGGCTCAGGGCTGAGCTTGCTATACGCTTCGAGATGAAAGACTTGGGAGAGTTGCATCACTTTCTCGGTCTGGAAGTGGAGAGGAAGGAGTGCGGGATTCTCATTAGCCAGAAAGGGTATGCTGATCGCATTGCGAAGCGGTTCGGCATGGGCGAAGGGAAGAAGTGCTCTACTCCACTAGAATCTGGGTTGAAGCTTCGATGAGATGATGGAAGGGTTCTTCATGATCCCTTGGTGTTCAGGGCTCTTGTTGGGAGCTTGATTTATCTGACGATTACAAGGCCGGATATAGCTTATGTTGTTGGCCGAGTAAGTAGGTTTATGGCTGAACCAAGGCAATCTCATCTAGTGGCGGCAAAGGGGATTCTGAAGTATGTCAAGGTGACTTCTGAGATGGGACCCCTCTATGGAAGGGACGCGGAGTTTGCGTTGCTCGGGTACACGGATGCTGACTATGGCGCTGATTCGGATGATCGGAGGTCTACTTCAGGTTATGTGTTCACTTGCGGCTCAGCTAGCATCTCGTGGTGTAGCAAGAAGCAGGACTCGGTGTCGGTTTCAACCACGGAGGCGGAGTATAAGGCTTTGGCCTTGGCTGCTCGGGAAGCCGTTTGGTTGAGGAGGCTTATAGAGGATGTCCATGAAGAAGTGCAAGGGCCTACTTTACTCCGGGGTGACAATGAGAGTGCTCTCAAACTGGTTAACAATCCAGTGTGTCACGCCAGGACCAAGCATATTGAGATTGATCACTATTTCATCAGGGAGAAGGTGTTCGAAGGATCTCTGCTAGTCGGGCATGTTCGGAGTGAAGATAATCTTGCTGACATCTTCACGAAGCCACTGTCGAAGGGGCCCTTTGAACGCTTGCGTAGCTTGCTGGGCTTGGTCACCACTTCTCACTTCAAGGGGGAGTGTTGAAATTTGTGAAGTGGAAGTGGGTGACGGGACAGGCCGGGCGGCCTGGGCGGACAGCATTGGCGGACTGGGCGGACTGGGCGGACTGCGTTGTGCGGCCTGGTGGAAAGTCTGGTGGAAGCCGGCTGTTTTCTGAGCGGGTTGTTGCATGGAGTCCGCGGTTTGTGCGGCCTGGTATCTGCGGATAGAGAGGCTTGCGGACTGGTGCTTTGCTCAGTGGCCGTGGTGCAAGCTTGTGCTGATAGGTGGGTTGGCTTGTGTCCGCGGGAAGCTTGCGGACTGATGTGTCCGCGGCATTGGCTGTTGCGGACTGAGCTTAGAGCTTGGCTGAGGCCTTGTCGAGCTCTGGTGTTACAGCAGGTGTTTGCTGTGGAGATCGTTTGGCGGCCTGGTTTTGGAGTCCGGGATATGACCGATGTGATGGGGCAGGAGTGCGAGGAGCTCGCGGACTGCTGGCGGTCTGTGCTTTGGTGTTTTGGCGGACGGGGGTTTGCGTCCGCCATGCTCGCATTGGCCCTTGATGGTTTTGGGCTTGGTCACACTTTGTGCCAAGTTCAGTTTGTCTATCGTATCCGCCAAGTCCGCTGTGACCGGGCGGACTGTTGCTAGCTGCCTTTGGTCGTGGACTTGTGGCGGATTGAGGTGTGAGTCTTGCGGACTGCCTCGGGTTGGTGCGGACAGCCATTGAAGGGGGTTTGCTGTCCTGCAGTGGTTGGAGCTTTGCGGGCTGATGCCTTGTCCGCTTAGCTTGGGCGAACTGGAGAGGGTTCGTCAATGGTTGTCTTGCTCCTGGCGGTTTTCCTTGGTAACCGGCCAAGTTCTTGCGGACTCGGCGGACGGTGTTCTGCGATAGCGCGGGCTGGGGCGGTGTCTCTATCTCTAGGGCGGTGACCACACTCCTCACCTCGCGTATAAATAGGACCCCCCTGGCAGGTCTACAGTAACCTAAGTAACTTGAGTGAACAGTAAGTTGGGTTGTGCAAGGAGCTGCGGTCTCTGTTTGTCAGTCCGCGCGGATTGTTTCAGTGCTGACATTTGCTGTGTGCAGGTCGCGCGGTTTGCTTCAAGGAGCCAGGAGTTTGGCTGTGACTTCGGTCAAGTGCTTGGAAGTGTGCGGTCTCTGCGGACTGAGCAGGAGGTCGCTCTGCGGCTTGTCAGTTCTGTTTCATCTTTGCCAGCTTCAATAACCTGTCCGCCGGCTTCAGGTGGGTAGGGGTGTTCCTCAGTTCAGGTTCAGCAGGAGACGAATAACGGTGTGTCTGCGCGGCCTCGCGGCTTCGGCGGACTCCGTGGCTATTCGGCGGATTGCAGCTTAGTTCGGGTGACTTCGGCGACCTCGGCGGTCTCGGCGGACTCTGGTTCTGTCCGCCCGGCTTGAATTTTTTTGGTGCTTTCTGTTTACAGCTGTTATACTAGCGAAATCATGTCTCGCTATGTATGTCTCGTGATGTAAAGAAGTGAATGAATAAAATACCTGCTTGAGCTTCCATTGTTTGTTGGGTGTAACCCGTGTTCCTTGGTTTTCCGCTGGTTCAACGTGAGAACTGGGTAGTTCCGAAGATATTAATTTGGCGTTTGAGCTATCTTGCTGACCACGTTGAGAAAATTTAACAGGATGGGGTTCCTCCCGGGCGCACCCGGGTTTGCTCCTGGCATGAGTGCAGAGAAACTCCAATGGTATGGTTCAGTGTAAGAGAGTCGGGTTGGCTCTGGGCATGAGTACATAGGAGTTTAAGGCACGGTTTAAGTGCGAGGGAGCCTTTCGAACAGTTTGACCGTCCCTGCAAAAATAATATAAAGAAATTGGTAGTTCCCTTCGTAACACTCCGGAATTTTGGGAGAGTTGGTAGGCGTCATTCCTAACAGTTTGTTAGGTGATCCTTAACGAAAGACGATTTAACCCTTGCATTTACGACCGCCGCCACGGTGCCAAACGGAGCCTTAATATCTTCGGTGTTTATATCTGCATATCTATTTTGCAAATACATAAAATTATACCTATACAAAACTAATTAAATCATGTTTCCATAATTAACATTAGCTTGCTATGAAGTCAGTAAACTGTAACTGAAATATATTATACTTGAAATAAAAAAAATCAATAAACATATTAAGACTTTCAATGGGTAATCTACACTTCTATAGAGTAAAAAAATGAATCTCTATTCACCTTCTTTTCTCGAGTCCTTTTCAGATTGCATTGTAAATGTACATCCTTCATCCTGGGGAACAAAACGATGAATTTAAACTATAGTTTCGAATGATTATTAAGTTCATTAAGAAACAAAATAATTACTAATGTGAATTAATATGTTTCGAATGATTATCAAGTTCATTAAGAGGCAAAATAGTTACTAATGTGAATTAATATGTATATGCGTACATGTATTTGGAGATCTTGTTGTGTTTTTAAAATTGTGCATGCAAATCGTTTCTTGAGCATAGCAACCCGATTAGCCTTTGGAGATGAAAATTCTGCATAAATAGGTGCATTGAATCCTAACAAGAGCAAGAAATTATTGGAAAGTTGTGGAGATTTAGAATTAGAACACAACATAATATTAGAATTAAGTAAAAGGAAAAGTACTTTAAGTTGATCAATGGGCTTAGAATTTGTAATATTGGCAAAAACATTTGTCATATCAAACATATAAAGAGCAAATTAATTATCAAAAAAATTCAATGTATGTGAAAAGCTAATAAGAGATGTTTTAGAAAATGGTTTTCATCACCTTTTGAATCAAAGGAATGTTTGTTATTTTGTTTACCCACAATGAGAATTGATGAATCAGAAGTGATACTGCTTGGACACATGTGGTGTTCACCATTGCTATCAGATAAGACTTTCTTACAAATCAAGGGTAGATCTCCATCTACAGCATTGGTGCATTCATTGGCCTTAGTTCTACTGTCATCTACATTATACTTAAAAAAATTACTCTGACTTTGATATGGAGACATGCATTCTATATACATCCGTTTTGTTCAATTCTATATACAAAAGAAAATGTTATATGCGCCTATAACTTAGACTCTATTTGGGAAGGCTTTTTAAAAGGAAAAGTAGTGGTGGCAAAAGGAAGGTGAGAAAATGAGTTTTTAGAAAATGTATATTGCAAAAGAAGATCTGTTTGGGTAAACCCCTTTTACAGTGATTTTCAGAAAAGAGAAGTACTTTATAAACTGTTTGGCAAATCTCCGTTGCGGTGACGTTATTTTATTAAAAATGTGCGCCTGAGGGAAATGAGCGCCCGTGCGAAAAATGAGCGTCCGGGTGGAAAATGTACGCCCGACCGAAGATGCGCGCCCGGGCGGAAGATGCGCGCCCGGGCGGAAGATGCGCGTCCGGGCGGAAGATGCACGCCCGGGCGAAAAACGCACGTTCGGGCGGAAAAATGCGAGCCCGAGCGGAAAAATGCATTCCCAGGCGAAAAATGCTTGCCCGAGCGAAAAATGCACCCCGGGTGGCAAAACTCACGCCCCGACGAAAAAATGTGTGCAACAGTGTATTAGGGTGAGGAAGTGCTTTTCGAAAAGTTTGAAAAGTAAGAGACAAGTGATTTTTCAAAAAGAGGAGAAAATAGTGTTTTCGGCAGTAGCTTTTCCTATTGATAGACAATCCATACCATTACTTAGGTGCGGTGGCGTTTTCCAGAAAACAAAAAGAAGTTAAAAGTTCTCCCAAATAGGCCCTTAACTGTATGTTAAACAAAACATAATTTTTGAAGATAAATGTAGCTATCTATTGCATGTAAAAACAGAACTCTAAAGTAATATTGAAAACACAACTCCAAAGCAATCGAGTAAAAAGCGAAAGCAAATTTTAATTAATCTTGCATTTCTTGCGCGCAATCATAAAATTGAAGTTAACAAAACGGTCACTTGTTGCGCAAACTTGCATCAGCATATCTAAATATAAAATTTTAGTTTGATCTTAAAATTCAAATATTGAAGAATCGCAAATTAAAGAAATTCTTAACATCACTGATTAATGCTTTCCATGTTTAAATATGAAATAGATTCAAAACACATTTGTAGTCTTAGGCTCCGTTTGGCAAGGTGGTGACGGTCATGAGCACAAGGGTTAAATTGTCATTCGTTAACGCCCACCTAAGCAACTTCATCCACTTTTATGTGCAAACAGATGATGTTTGTCAGGTGATTCTTAATGACTGACGGTTTAACCCATGCGTTTACGACCGCCACCACCGTGCCAAACTGAGCCTTAGTGTTCTGGTGATAAATAGAATCAAAATGCATTATATAAAGTCCATCATTGCATACCTTCTCTTGCATTCCGCTTCCGATAATTTGCATCATTTTCTTTTTGATTTCCATCCTACAATAAATCAAGTTTTATAAAGGAAAATAATATTCAGGCATAAGACAATACTAAAGTAAGAAAAACAAAAATAAAACCCATCCATATTTGAATTTCACTTGCAATGTAATTAGCAGCAACTTCAGATATTTTTCTTTTCCTAGTACTTGAACTCTCAGGAGTCCCATTGCTTGATTCTGAAGCTGTTTCAATGGTTGGTCTTAAGAGAAAATGATCTCCCATGAGGCTTTTCTTGAGGCTAATTTTGTCGTCAACTAAGCAAGTTCTCAATGCAATGGAAGCGCACGACATTTTATTAAAATCTGTCATAAGCAAAACCAAAAATTTTATCAACATAATAAAAATGATTGAGTATAAAATTACTAGAAAAATAATAGCACACCATATGATGAAAATGTATAGCTCAAACACGTACGATCAATAGACCTTCAATTCTTATGAAAATTTATACATTACAAAGAACGTTATTAAGAAGGCTCCTTTTGGTATGGTGGTGGCGGTTATAAATGCACGAGTTAAATCATCATTCGTTAAGTATCACCGAACAAACTTCATCCATTTGAACATAAAAGTGCACGAGGTTCCTTAGGTGAGCGTTGACGAATGACAATTTGACCCTCATGTATGTCATAATAAACGCATTTATTATGAGAGAGGTTTTATGGTTTTGCTTTGCCTATATAAAGGCCCCCCTTGTACTTATTTTTTTTATGAAAATATAGAGAGAGAAGCTCCCAAATTCCGGTTCTTGTCTTAGAGAGAGAAAGAGAAGCACTGCAGCGCAGGAGTCTTGCCGAGCGGGTAGAGAGGCTAGCCGGGCGAGTTGGAGTACTCGCCGGTTAGGGAGATCTCGCCGTTTGGTCTCAGCGAGTTGGTTTGACCCAAGCAGTTTGAAGGGGTAACCGGGCGGTTTGCTGAGCTCGCCACCGAGGGTGCGGGAATTGGTGAAAGATAGAGGCCTAGTTGCGAGTAAGAAGGGACGCGAGTCCGCTTGATCTCGCCGCGAGAAGGAGAGGTCGCGGCTTGGGTACTCGCGTGTGGAGGTCTCACCAGTCGGTCCCGCCGCGTCGGTCTCGCCATCCCAGCTCGCGTGGGTGGTACTCGCGTGTGAAGGCGGGAGCTCGCCGTGTGCAGGAGTGAGCTCGCGCGGCCTGCGGCAGTTTGGTGCGCTCGCCTAGCAGAAGGGAGGGCGCGCGGTCTGTGCCGATTTGTGGTGGCGCTCTCGCACTTCGGTTTTGAGTTTTTGGTGTTAAGCGAAGTCGGTTGTGAAGTTGAGGTTGTGCGGAAACCCATACACGTTTCCAACACTGATACCATTGTAGGTTTCAATGAAAACAAAAAAAGAGTTTTACTTTCTAAATATTTCAATTTTACTTAATCAAAACAGATACATCGTTACAAGAATTTGAAAGAAATTGTACCTAATCACCTATAGGGGGGGGTGAATAGGTGACCTTAATCTTTTTAAACTTTTAGACAGAATTAATCACAGAATTCACAGAACTTTAAACAGCAAACACAGAATTAGTTACACACAGAGTACACACAGTTTTTATAGTGGTTCCCCAAGGTCTGGGTACATCCACTTTCCCCCTTCGCCTATCTAGTAGTGTACTAGATTCGGCCAAACTTCTCCACTACTCCTCAGATCTTACAGCTCAGAACCTCAAACAGGTTCCTACAACTCAGAGTGATCCCACTCCTATAACTCAGGCACACAGCCCTACCACTCAGTCTTCACAAAGACCTACACTCAGTCTTCAACAAGGCCTACACTCAGCCCTCAACAAGGCCTACACTCAGATAAATGAATCTCCTACACTCAGGCACACAGACCCTACCACTCAGCATTTATAATTTCAGGCTTACAACTCAGATCTCTTAGGATCCTACAAGAAATTAAAATTACAAAGTATATACCCACAACTCAGAATGAGAGAGAAGAGTTGACTGGTTTCTTGATGAGTTCTTAGAAAAACTTTGCTGAGATCAACCTCCCTTAGCTTTCTTCAAAGCTTCTTGAATTAGAACACAGTAGGGTTGAAACTCTATGCAGATGATTTTCAATCACTGCTGACTTAAGCATCAGATCTCAATCTGAAACTTTCTTCACAGCCTGGTTCAACAGCTGTCTTCTTAGAAGGAGATATCTCTCTCCAACTTCTTAGATCTTCACTTGAAGGTCTTCTTCTTTTAGTGTTGTTAGATCTTCAATGAATCCAATACTCAATCTTCAATTTTATTGATCATGTCGAAGGAGAAGGGTCTTTATATAGACTTTCTCCAAGGTAACCGGCTGTTCCAGTTTCTAACAACTTTCTGACAGCTCTGACAGTTGCAGTAGACCGACTGGAATGGCAGCTGTCAAGTCATTCAGTCACTTCTTGAATTTTCTGTAACTGTCTGAAAGTGTCGAGACAGTCAGTCTTTAAGTGTCGACACTGATAGACTAAGTGTCGACACAAGTAGACTAAGTGTCGACACTAGCCTTCATGGTGTCAACACAACACCTTGTGTTGTAGAATCTGCTTCTCGACACTGCTTCTTCAACATGTGTCGACACAGATCATGTGTGTCGACACAAGTCCTTCTTCTTCAATACTTAGTTGATTTCTTCAAAGTGTCAACACAACTCCTTTGTGTCGACACATCTTCTTGTGTTGAAACTTGTTAAGTGTCGACACATCTTCTTGTGTTGAAACTTGTTAAGTGTCGACACATCTTGTTTGTGTCGACATATCTTCTTGTGTTGAAACTTGTTAAGCGTCGACACATCTTCTTTGTGTCGACACATGTCTTCTGTGTTGAACCTTTTGCTGAGTGTCGACACATCTCATTTGTGTCGACACATTCTCCATGTGTTGAGACTTTTGCTGAGTGTCGACACATCTCCTTTGTGTCGACACTTGTACTTAAACTTTGTTGAAGTTTGCTGAGTGTCGACATAACCTCCTGGTGTCGACACTTGTACTTGAACTTTGTTGATGTTTTGTTGAGTGTCGACACAGCCTCCTAGTGTCGACACTATTGATGTCGACAAAGTTCCTCTGGGTGTCGACACTGCTTCTAAGTGTCGACACTGATTCTTTAGATATTTCTTCATTGTGTGTCGACACAGCCTGTATGTGTCGACACTTTGCTTCTAGTGTTGACTCTGCATTCCCGGTGTCGACATAATTACTCCAAGTGTCGACACAACTTCTTTGGGTGTCGACACAAGTCTTCTTAAGTGTCGACACTTTTCTTCTAGGTGTCGACACATAGACTTAGAAACTTTTAAGCTTTCTCTGCAATTACTTAACCTGCACACATCAACTCAAACACATCAAATACACCATGATGTATATCATTGAGTAGGGTGAGGCTTCTTCAAATCTGGTACATTTAATCCAATGTACCCAACAATCTCTCCATATTTGGAGAAGTCATAACCCTTAGTCAATGATATACACCATACATAACAAATTCACAGTATGATGTAAAACAATATTAAATGACAGGGTAAGTACATAAACATGTATAAACAAAACATGTATACACAGATATCTCAGAACAGTAATGTAATAGATTTAACACATATCACATTGTTCTAACAACTTCAACATTTTCATTATTCAAAAGTTTATAGAAAGTTGAATGCAACTAATTACACATAGTAAGCTTAAGAAAAATTTCTATCCTAAGGCAGCTCAGGCTCCTTGATAACTTTGCTCTTTCCAGATTGAATCTTTACTTGAACTTGAGCATCTTTGTCATCAGCAGGCTTCTTCCCTTTAAGATCTATCTTTTTCTGCTCTTTATCCTTGATCTTCTGCCTTTCAAAATAATGATAAGGCTTTGGAAAGTACTTGCTAGGCTCCTGTGCAGTAGGAGGTAGCTTTTCCATCTTAGCCTTTCTTCTATATTGAACAATAGCCTCTTGCCTGTTCTCATGTTTCCTCCACTCTTGTTCAGAGTACCATTTGCCTCTATCCAGAATATTATCTTTAGCAGCCTTCGAAGCAGTAAAAATGATATTCCTGGAGGTGGGGCTCCATTGTTCAAAATCAGGTCTCAATTCAGCTTGCTCTCTGAATCTTTTCTTAGACAATTGAGTCTCTTGTTCTTTTAATAAGGCCTCTTGTTCTTTCAGTATTGCCTCTGGCAGAGGCTGAACTACTTTCTCAATGATGACATTCTGATTTCCCTCAGGAGGACTATACATTGACTGTATCTCTTGATGTATCATATCAAAGTCTGGTGGATGGTATATCACCTTCGCTACTTCAGCTTGCTCTCCTCCAAGGTATGTAGGATTAATTCCAGACTCTGCAACATTATCATTATCACATAAGGATGGATATCCAAGGGTGGCTCTGATGGAATTTGAAATCCATTTGGCATGATCAGAGCCTGCTTTGACTAATACCCTCTCCCCCTTTATGACTTCTCTCTCAATATGATCTTTCAGATCATCTTTCTGAAACCTTATCTGTGCATTCAGATAGTTTACTCCATCTTTATAGAAGGGTTTTAATCTTTGGAGCTTGTCAGTAATTACCTTCTGAGTGTCTTCAATAGCAGTTTTAACAGCAGTTAGGCTCTCCTGCAATTGTTTGTCAAATTCTTCTTTGGCAGTGGAACTTGCTGTAGTCTGACCAGTAGCTATATTCTTCATTTCAGTTATAATAGCATTATGTGAAGCAGTGAGATTATCATTCATCCTTATCTGATTCTCCAGGACATAGCCTTGCTTCACTTCTAGCTCATCAAGTTTTGTCTTTATTTTTTCTTGATGTGTGGTCAGATAGACTACTGCATTGCCTCCCTTATGGAAACAATCAGTCATTTCCTTTTTGTTTAGATTCAATTCAAATATGATAGATTTGATGTCTTGTGCAAGATCAAACTACAGTGATTTATGCCTTTCATCTACATATTTTTCCAGAGCTTGTCTTTGTTCATCCAGCTTAATTTGTAAAGCCACCATCAGTGAACTGAAATCAGTAGATGGTGCAGGCTGTGGTACAATTGTTTGTAAAGCCTTTTTATAAGTCTGGCTTCTTCTTTTGAAGACCTGAAACTTCCTCTTCTTGGCTCTAACAGCCTCTTCATCTTCAGAAGCAGATGTGCTAGCTATATCTACTCTTTCCTTTGGGCTAGGAGGTAAATCCTTCCTAGGTAACTCCTCAACATTCTGTTGCATCTCAGGTTCTTGTCTTACTGTCTCTTCTTGAGACCTAACTTGCTCCCCCTGAAGATCTACCTGCCCCCCCCCCCTCAACAGCTGTTTTTTCCACTTCAAAGTCAGTTTGTATTAAGTCTGGGAACAGCTCTTTCAGTGTAAACTCTTGTTGAGGTTGACTTGGTGAATCTCTTTGCTCAGGATCATCTAATACTTCTTTATCATCTACAGATGTGTCCTCCATGACAACATCCTGAGGTTGACTAAGAATCTAAGGTTGCTGATTAACATCAGATAATGTGTCAGTCATAACTTCATTCTCAATAGGGAAATCTAATTGGTTGATTTCAGTTATTACCTCAAGTATAGTTTGGGTAGCCCTTTCACTCTCTAAGGTAGTTGGCTCATCCACCAGTAGAGGCTCCCCCTGGAGTGGATTTAGGTGAACTGGGCTAGCTGAGGGTAGCTCCCCCTGCCTCTGAGCTTCTTCTTGTCTTGCTGGAGACTTTCCAGCATTCCTTCCCTCTTCATCAGAACTAAATTCTACATGTTATTCTAAGCTACTTGATGATTCAGGAGCCACTATGGCTTTCTTCTTCTTCTTCCTCTGATATGTGTCCTTTTTTGGAGTTGGAAGCTCCTTGGTCAATACTCTATCCCACCTAGAGAAGATTCTCAAATCCATTCTCCTCATGTGGTTTATCTTTGAACCAGCAGCTTGGTTCATCACTTCTGGTATGATCCCAGATAGGTAAAGACTTAGAATTCTACCCATATTGGGTTTCTTCAGGCTCTCTTTAATCTTATCAACAATACTGCAGACCAATCAGTATTAAGTTGGAAGATTATCCTTGTCATTAGACTGATCATGTGAGCTAAAATTTTGTCATGCCCACCAGGCTTGCTCAGTATGACCTTGCCCACAATCTCAGATAGAAACTTGTCTTGCATATTCATTCCCTTTCTATTGAACCCAGATCCTATCTTCAGGTTTGAGTCCAAACCACACCATGTCAATGCTTCTCTAGTCTTACAAGCAGAAACTTCTTCTTCTTCCTTAGTTCTTGGTAGTTGAAGTGTCTTTCTTAGACTTTTAAGAGATACCTTCACCTTTTCCCCGTGAACTCTTGATTTAATCTTGAGTCATGATTCATCTAGTGTTGCTACATTCAGAAACTTCAGGACCTCCTTCTTTCAGATCTTGATTGGTTCTGAAACAAGAAATTCGAACCCAGTCTCTGCTATTAGGGTTACCACTCCTTTGATTTCAGGTTCCGCCTCATCAAAAGCGTGTCGCACGAGTTCATATCCTTCGTTAATATTCTCTTCTAGCTTGGGCGCCATTAGAGTTTGAAGAAATTTGAATTTAGAGAAGTGAGATGTTGACACACAAGTTTGGTCGCGAAACTCTGGTGTGCGTGTCGACAAATAATGGGGAAATCCTATTTATACCTTTCTTGAATCGAAGGTGAAAAGACGCGCTAACAGACTTGAAATGTGTCGACACTGTTGAAAAGTATCGACACTTACTCCTAATATCTCGACACCTATGTGTCGACACCAATATAGTCAACAAAATATATGTGTCTACACTTACATATCTCAGCTCGACGATTAGTCGAGACCTTACTCGACGAATTCTAAGTAAATCCTAAGTGTTGACAACACCTTGGATGTGTCGACACCTACTTTTCATGTGTCGACACTAATTCTCTTAAGTGTCGACACTGACTGTCTAGATGTGTCGACACCATTTCTCTGAAATGTCAACACCACTTTTTGTGTCGATACAGACAACTCTGTGTGTCGACACCATTTTACTTAGCCAATTTTTTTGTAAACTATTCTAAGTTTATCATACCTAATTCAATTTTAAATTTATTGAATTTGGTTTCATCTAAGGGCTTAGTATACATATCAGCTAACTGATTATCTGTCTTAACATACTTTAGGGAAATATCTCCTTTTTCCACATGTTCTCTTAGAAAATGGTATTTTATTTCTATGTGCTTAGTCCTACAATGGGAGACAGGGTTATTTGCAATAGAAATGGCACTAGTAGAATCACAAAATAGAGGTGTTCTACTTACTTGAGTACCATAATCTTCTAGCTGGTGTTGTATCCATAGAAGTTGAGCACAACAACTTCCTGCAGCAACATACTCTGACTCAGCTGTGGAGATAGCCACATTTGTTTGCTTTTTGCTACTCCATGATATCAGCCTTCCACCTAGGAATTGACAGGTTCTAGTTGTACTTTTCCTATCTTCCTTGCAGCCTGCAAAATCTGCATCTGAATAACCTGTAAGTACAAAGTCTTCATTCCTAGGTTATCAAAGGCCCAGATAAGGCGTGCCCTTTAAATATCTCAAAATTCTTTTGACTGCTGTCAAATGAGATTCTTTAGGGCAAGCTTGGTACCTAGCACAGACACATGTAGCATACATGATATCTGGTCTACTAGCAGTCAAATACAATAGGGATCCAACTATCCCTCTATACAAAGTCTCATCTACAGGTTTCCCTGCATCATCTTTGCTTAGAGACATGCTTGACCCCATAGGAGTTTTCATGGTACTGGATGATTCCATACCATACTTCCTTATTAATTCTAGGGTGAACTTAGACTGGCATATGAATAAACCATCCTCAGTCTGTCTAACTTGGAGACCCAAGAAGAACTTAAGTTCCCCCATACTGCTCATTTCAAATTGTCATTGCATAAGTTTTGCAAACTTTCTGTAAAGACCACTTTCTGTAGACCCAAATATAATGTCATCTACATATATTTGGACTAAGATAATCTTGCCTCTGGATTCCCTAAGGAATAGAGTCTTGTCTATTTTCCCCCTTGAAAATTTGTTCTCAATGAGGAAACTAGACATGGTTTCATACCAAGCCCTAGGGGCTTGTTTTAACTCATACAAAGCCTTCCTAAGTCTATAAACATAATTAGGTTTGATAGAATCAACAAAACCTGATGGTTATTGTACATAGACTTCTTACTTCAAATTTTCATTCAGAAAAGCTGACTTAACATCCATTTGGTATACTTTAATCCCTTGATAGGTTGCATAGGCAAGAAACATCCTTATGGCCTCCAGTCTGCCTACTGGAGCAAAGGTTTGATAAAAGTCAATACCTTCTTCCTACATATATGCCTTAGCAACCAGTCTAGTTTTGTTCTTCACAATAACTCCATGTTTATCCATCTTGTTCCAAAAGATTCACTGAGTTCCTATAATGTTGTGGTCCTTGGGTTTAGGAACTAGCTCCCAGACATTGCATCTTTTGAACTGGTTTAGCTCCTCTTGCATAGCCTCAATCCAATGAGGGTCTAGGATTGCTTCTTCAAATTTCTTTGGCTCTACTTGGGATAGAAAGCTGGAGTAGAGAACTGAATTTAGATTCCTGCTCCTTGTTTGTACCCCTTGTCTGAGATCTCCAATAATTTGATTGGCTGGATGATCTTTTAAATGCCTATTTGCTGGAGGCATCCTGTTTTCTAGTTGTACACCTTCAGCTTCTTCATTCAGCAGCTCCTCTTGGTCTTCTTCAGCAACTGGAGTATCTTGCACTCCCCCTGGACAGCAGCCACTATCATCCACTTGCTGACTTGCAGTAGAACCTTCTTCAATAGTAAGCTTGTCCATCTTCTCAGTCACACCTGTGGAGCTGCAAACACTTCTAGACAATTCATTGTTAATGAGTCTAGCTTCATCAAACACTACATGTACTGACTCTTCTACAACTTGAGTAGTCAAGTTGCAGACCCTATAAGCTTTACTGTTGTTGTTGTACCCAACAAAGATCCCCTCTTGGGATTTGGCAGCAAACTTGTTTAAATAAGACTTACCATTATTAAGTATATAGCATTTACAACCAAAGATCCTGAAATAGGATAGATTTGGTTTTCTGCCCTTCACAATCTCATAGGGGGTCTTATTGTGGCTCTTGGTGATAGTGGCCCTATTAATTACATGACATGCAGTATTAACTGCCTCAGCCCAGAAATATTCAGGGAGTGATGTGTCACTTAATAGGGTTCTACCAGCCTCTATAAAGGTTCTATTTTTCCTTTCAGCAATACCATTTTGCTGAGGTGTTCTTGGTGAAGAAAATTCCTGAAATATCTCAAACTCTTCGCATAGCTTTGTCATACTGTCAGACTGGAATTCAGTACCATGGTCACTTCTTATTTTGACCACTGTACTGTCTAACTCATTCTGAATTTGTTTGATAAAACTATAAAAGATAATAGGAGTTTCAGATTTCTGTCTAAGGAAAAACACCCAGGAAAATCTTGAGTAGTCATCTACAACCACAAATGTGTAGACCTTCCTACCTAGGATGTGAACTGGAATATGACCAAAAAGATCCATATGCAAGAGGTATAGGCACCTCACAGCATCTTTATTCTCAATGCTATTAAATGTGGATCTGGTCTGCTTGCCCTTTTGACAAGCTGAACATATCTCATCCTTTATACACTTAACCTGATGACCATTCCTCACTAACTCTTTGCTAAAAAGTTGGCCAATTGTCTTGTAGTTAAGATGAGCCGGCCTCTTGTGCCATTTAACACAATGTGAGACTTTCTTATCAGCTACAAGACAAATAGGAGAACCAATGTTCTCACACATAATGTCTAGACAATAGATATTTATCTTCCTATAACCTGTCAAAATGATCTTTTGATCACTTGATCTCTTGATATGACAACCATCCTTGACAAATGAGATGTCATATCCTACATCACTCAGCTGACTTATACTAATTAGGTTGTGTTTCAAACCTTTAACATAAGCCACTTGAGTAATTGTAATAAGGTTGCTAGAAATGTTACCAAAGCCTTTGATGATTCCTTTTTCAGAACCACCAAAGGTGAATTTAGGACCATCCTTGATTGATGTATAGTCCTTCAGCAATCCCCTAGTTCCAGTCATGTGCCTGGAACATCCACTGTCCAAGTACCATATTGGGGCATGGCCACTTGGACTCACCTGCAAAACAGATTACTTAACCTTAGAACCCAAATAATTCTTGGGTCCTTGGTGAAAGTTAGTCTGAATCTTAACAAAACTACCTATAGCTTTTCTAGCAGGCAGATTGCTACTCACCTTGCACTTGAATTGTACCAATAGTCTATGGCAAAGTGGCCTACCTTGCCACAACACCAGCACTCAAATCTGTTGTACCTTTGTTTAGGTACAACCATGTCTGTTTTATATACAGCAGGCTCCCTGTTGAGTACTGGGGCTTTGCCCTTAGACTTGGACTTTACAGTCCTGGCAGGTTTAGTAAACCCCAATCCAGTTTTACCCTTGTGAGGTACAAACTCATCTATCAAAGGTAGAACAGATTTTGGTTTAGAGAAACTTGCTATAATATCTCTCTCTTTCTGAAGACTAATCTCCAAATTTCTAATTTGATCATTTTTAAATATTATATTCCCCATCTGAATAACAGTAATGTACTTCAGTCTGGCTATTTTATTTAATTTCTGATCAAGCAACTTGTCAAAATCTGTTGCAGCAACTTTAAGACTGGCAATCTCCTTAGCCTGACTCTTGGCCAAGGATTTGCTTTTCTTCAAAACTTGCAACACTACTCTATATTCATCAATCAACTGATGAATATCTCCTTCAGATTCAGATCCACTAACATCAATTGATGTTGATGTATCTGAATCTGACTCAGTACCAGAAATTGAACTAACAGAACAATTTTGTACCTGACTTGGTCCAGGCTGATCCTGGATTTTGTCTCCTGATAAATCCATCAGTCCCTAGCACTGATTGTCCTCATGCTCATATATTGAGTTCATTAATTGTATGAACTCATCTTCCTCTTCTTCAGCAAACAGTCCAATATAAGCTTCAGCTTCTGAATCTGATTCTGAAGATGACATATCAGACAGACTTTTGTCCTTCTTAGCAACAAAGGACCTTTCCTTTTTGCCCTTGATTTGAGTCTTCTTCTTATCAGTTGACTCTTTCCTCTTCTCTGGACAGTCAGCAACAACATGTCCATGTTTGTTACAACAATAGCAAACTATCTTTGAGGATGTAGTTTTACTTTGCCTGGACTTTCTTCTTTCATTCTTTGATGACTTCTATGAAGTGGATGGCTTAGACCTCCACTGTTTCTTATTAAGAAACTTCTGAAAATGTCTAGTGAAAGCTGCAAAATCTTCATCACTCTCACTACTTTCAGAATTCTTGCTTTTTGACTCATCTGTCTCAGCCTCAACAACTTTTTGAGGTGGAGATGGAAACTTACTTTTATATTTCCTAGTAGCTTCTGTCTTGAAAGCCACGGCTCTTTCTTTGTGCTCAACTCTAGAAGTCTTCTCTTCCTCCTTCCTTACCATTAACTGCATCTCATAAGATAACAGTTTGCCAAACAATGTTGGAGGAGGAATGTTTGCTAATTTGGCCATTTCTCATATGACACAAATCTTGGTATCCCAGTCCTTAGTCAGGGATCTCAAGAACTTATCATTCAATTCATAATTGCTGAATTCTCTTCCATAAGACATCAACTCATTGACTATCCTATAGAATTTCTTGTAGCACTCAGTTATGCTATCAGACCTTCCTTGTCTGAAGCTTTCATATTCTTGATTCAATAAAGACTTCATGTCTTGTCTTACCTCTTCTAAACCCTCCATATAGACTATCAGTGTATCTCACATTTCCTTTGATATTTTACAATGAATCAGATTCTGAAATGTGGCATCATCAATTGCACTTACAATTATATTCTGGGCCCTCTTGTCCATAGTGGCTAGAATAATTTCATCCTTGATCATTTCAGAATAGTCTTTTGGAGTTCTCTGATTTGCATCTAACACAGATATTTTCATTGGCACATATGGCCCTTCTTTAACAGTAATATAAATTCTGGGGTCAGAGGCTTCCATAAAAAGTCTAACCCTTTCTTTCCAAATGTCAAAGATCTCTGTTGGGTACATTGGTTCTAATGTACCTGATTTGAAGAAGCCTCACCCTACTCAATGATATACATCAAAATGTATTTGATGTATTTTTGAGTTTACTTGTGCAGGTTAAGTATTTGCAGGAAAGATGAAAAAGTTTCTAAGTCGATGTGTCGACACCCAGAGGGAAAGTGTCGACACTTAAGAAGACTTGTGTCGATACCCAGACAAGCAGTGTCGATACTTGGAGTGATTGTGTCGATACCAGGGATGCTGAGTCAACACCAGGCAGAAAGTGTCGACACAAGGAGCTGTGTCGACACACAATGAAGAAAAGTCCAGTGAAGCAGTGTCGACACTTAGCAGTTGTGTCGACACCCAGTGAAATTGTGTCTATATCAGAAAGTGTCGACACTTGTAAGATGTGTCGACACTCAGCAAAAGTCAGCAGAGTCTAAGTATAAGTGTCGACACCGAAAGCAATGTGTCGACACACAACAGAAGAGTCAACACTTGAAGAAAGTGTCGACACAAGAAAGAATGTGTCGACACTCAGCTGAAGACTCAACAATTGAAGAAAGTGTCGACATAAGAAAGAATGTGTCGACACTCAGCTGAAGACTCAACACTTGAAGAAAGTGTCGATACAAGGAGCTGTGTCGACACTTGGCAAACATCAGCAAAATTCTAAGTACAAGTGTCGACACTAAGGGAAAGTGTCGACACTCAGCCAGAGTCTCAACAGAAGAAGAATGTGTCGACACAAGGATTTGTGTCGACACTCAGCAAGTATCAACACAGAAGGCATGTGTCAACACCAAGAAGATGTGTCGACACTGAACAAGTTAAACACATGAAGATGTGTCGACACAAAGGTGTTGTGTCGACACTTACAAGAATTCAACAAAGTGCTGAAGAACAAAGTGTTGTGTCGACACTCAATATCAGTGTCGACACATGAAGAAGAAGCAGTGTCGAGATATAAAATCTACAACACAAGGAGTTGTGTCGACACCTTGAAAGCTAGTGTCGACACTTAGACAACTTGTGTCGATACTTAGTCTATAAGTGTCGACACTTGAAGACAGACAGTCTCGACACTTTCACACAGTTACAGAATTTTCAAGAACTGACTGGATGACTTGACAACTGTCATTCCAGTAAGTCTACTACACCTGTTAGAGTTGTCAGAAATCAGTTATGAACCAGACCAGCCGGTTACCATGAAGAAGGCCTTTAAATAGGCTAATGCTGTATACAGAAGGAGATTGATTAGAAGATCAACACATCAAGTAATACAAAAAAGATCTAGCTATTCTTTGAAGAATCTAGTGAAGATCTAAGAAGTTGGAGAGAGAGAGAGCTCCATCCAAGAAGTCAGCCGTTGGAACCAGGCTGAGAAGAAGGGTTCAGATTTTGTTCTGAATCTTAAGTAGCAGAGATCAAGGATCAACTACAGCGGAGATCAATCTTATTGTGTTCTACATTCAAGAAGCTTTGAATAAAGCCAAGTCAGATTGATTTCAGCTGAGTTCTTCCAAGAACTCATCAAGAAACTCACAACTCATCTCTCTTTTCTTTGAGTTGTAGAGTATACATTTTTGTATTCATATTTTCTTGTAGGATCCTTAGGGATCTGAGTTTGTAAGCCTGTAATTATAAAGGCTGAGTGTAGGGCTTGAGTGCCTGAGTGTAGGAGATTTGAATCTCTGAGTGTAGGCCTGTTGTGGCGGAGTGTAGGCCTTGGTGGCTGAGTGTAGGCCTTGGTGGCTGAGTGTAGGTTTTGAGAAGAAGCTGAGTTGTAGGGCCTTGGGCCTAAGTTATAGGAACCTGTTTTGGGGTTCTGAGTGTAAGATCTGAGGATCTGAGATAGTGGAGGAGTTTGGCCGAATCTATTACACTGCTAGATAGGCAAAGGGGAAAGTGGATGTACCCAAACCTTGGGGAACCACTATAAATCTGTGTGTCTACTGTGTGCTTGTGTAATTCTGTGATTGTTGCTTGTGTGCTGTGATAAAGTAACTAGAACTCTGTGACATAATCTGAATTCTACCTTAAAAAGTTAAAAAGATTTAAGTCACCTATTCACCCCCCCCTCTAGGTGAGTAGGTACAATATCTTTCAAGTGGTATCAAAGCGAGGTTCCTCAAAAAAAGGACTTAACTGTCTGAGTAGATCCTGTTGGCAGATTCAGTCTAAGTAAAATTACAGAATCAAGAAAATCAAGAACCATGGGTTCCACTGAGAATTATAAGGAATTGGGATCCATGAAGCTACCTATTTGCAGAAAAGAGATCTTTGGCATCTGGAAGGAAAGGGTGAGACTGTTTATGGAAGCCTCAGACCCTAGAATATATATCACTATAAAAGAAGGGTCATATGTGCCCATGAAGGTTTCAGTCTTGGATGCAAATCAGAGAACACCTAAGGATTTCTCTGAAATGACAAAGGATGAGATAGTTCTAGCCATAATGGACAAGAGGGCTCAGAATATCATAGTGAGTGCTATAGATGATGCTACCTTTCAGAATTTGATACACTGCAAGACATCCAAGGAGATGTGGGATACCTTGATAGTGTATATGGAGGGTTCTGAAGAAGTGAGGCAAGATAAAAAATCTTTGCTCAACCAAGAATATGAAAGTTTTAGATAAGGTAGATCTGATAGCATAACTGAATGCTATAAGAAGTTCTATAGGATTGTGAATGAGCTTATGTCCTATGGTAGAGAGTTCAGTAATTATGAGCTTAATGATAAGTTTCTAAGGTCCCTAACAAAAGATTGGGACACCAAGATCTGTGCCATTAAGGAAATGACAAAGTTAGCAGAAATTCCTCCTCCAACATTATTTGGAAAATTGCTATCCTATGAAATGCAATTGATGGTGAGGAAAGAAGAGGAGAACACTACAAGAAGTGAACATAAGGAAAGGACAGTGGCATTTAAAACAGAGGCCACCAGAAAGTACAGAAGTAAGTCACCAACTCCACCACCAAAAGTAGCTGAAACTAAGTCAGATGAGTCAGCAAGCAGAAAGTCTGAAAGCAGTGAAAGTGATGAGAACTTTGCTGCCTTCACAAGACATTTTCAGAAGTTCTTAAAGAAGAAACAGTGGAGGACAAAGCCATCTACTTCACAGAGTAAAGATGACTATTATCAGAACAAAAAGTCATCAAAGAAAGACAGGAAAAAGACCAAGTCAAGCAAAGCAACTCTATCAAAATAGTATGTTATTACTGTAATAGACAAGGACATGTGATTGCAGATTGTCTAGAGAAAAGGAAGGAGTCCAATGATAAGAAAAAGACTTAATTTAAAGGCAAGAAGGAAAAGTCTTTTGTTGCCAAAAAGGATAAGAGCCTGTCAGACATTTCTTCATCAGAAACTGAGTCAGATGCTGAAGCATATATAGGACTGTTTGCTGAGGAAGAAGAAGAAGAGTTCATCCAGATCATGAACTCCATATATGATCAAGAAGACAGTCAGTGCTAAGGACTGATGGCATTGACAGAAAGTGACAAAATCCTGGAGCAGCCAGGACCTAGTAAGGTACAAAGTTGTTCTTTCAGTTCAATTTCTTGTGCTAGTTCAGAATCAGATTCATCATCATCAAGTGATGAGAGTGCATCTAAGTCTGAAGAGGATATTCATCAATTGTTAGATGAATATAAAGTTCTGTTTCAAGCATTTAAGAAATGCAAATCCTTGGTCAAGAGTCAAGCTAAGGAGATTGCAAGTCTCAAAGTGGCTGCAACTGATAATGAGAAGTTGTTTGATCAAAAACTTAATGAGATAGCCAGACTGAAGCACATAACTGTGATTCAGATGGGGACTATATTATTTAAGAATGATCAAATCAAGAGTCTGGAGATTAGTCTTCAGAAGGAGAGAGATTTGGTTGCTAGGTTTTCAAAACCAAAGTCTGTTCTACCCTTAATTGATGAATTTGTTCATCAAAAAGGTAAAGCTGGACTGGGGTTTTCTAAACCAGCTAGGACTGTCAAGTCCAAGTCCAAGGGCAAAGCCCCAAATCTCAACAAGCCAGCTGTAGATAAAACAGCTAAGACTGTACCTAAGCAAAGGTACAATAGGTTTAAGTGTTGGTGCTGTGGCAAGGTAGGCCACTTTGCCATGGATTGTTGGCACAATGCTAGTGCCAAAGTGAGTAGCAAACTGCCTGTTGGAAAATGTGCAGGTAGCTTTGTTAGGAAGCAAACTAACCAGTACCAAGGACCCAAGAATTCTTTGGGTTCTAAGGTTCACTAATCTGTTTTGCAGGTGAGTCCAAGTGGCCATGCCCCAATATGGTACTTGGACAGTGGATGTTCCAGACACATGACTGGAACTAGGGGATTGCTAAAGGACTACACACCTATCAAGGATGGTCCAAAGGTCACCTTTGGTGGTTATGAAAAAGGAATCATCAAAGGGTTTGGTAACATTTCTAGTAACTTAGTTACCATTACTCAAGTGGCTTATGTTAAAGGTTTGAAACACAACCTAATTAGTATAAGTCAATTAAGTGATATAGGATATGACATCTCATTTGTTAAGGATGGTTGTCATATCAAGAGGTCAAATGATCAAGAGATCATTTTGACAGGTTATAGAAAGAGGAATGTTTATTGCCTAAACATTATGGTTGAGAACAATTGTTCTCCAGTGTGTCTTGTAGCTGATGAGAAAGTCTCTCATTGTGTCAAGTGGCACAAGAGGCTAGCCCATCTAAATTACAAGACAATTGGCAAACTCTTTAGCAAAGAGTTAGTGATGAATGGTCCTCAAGTTAAGTGTATTAAAGATGGAATATGCTCAGCTTGTCAAAAGGGCAAGCAGACTAGATCCACCTTTAGTAGCATTAACATCAAAGATGTTGTGAGGTGTTTATACCTCTTGCATATGGATCTCTTTGGTCCTATGCCAGTTCACAGCCTAGGTAGGAAGGTCTATACCTTTGTAGTTGTAGATGACTACTCAAGGTTTTCCTGAGTGTTCTTCCTTAGACAGAAATCTGAAACACCTAGTGTCTTCTATAGCTTTGTCAAACAAATTCAGAATGAACTAGATAGTACAATGGTCAAAATAAGAAGTGACCATGGTACTGAATTTCAGTCTGATAGTATGGCAAAACTATGTGAAGAATTTGGGATATTTCAAGAGTTTTCTTCACCAAGGACACCTCAGCAAAATGACATTGCTGAAAGGAAGAATAGAACCTTGATTGAGGCTGGTAGGACCCTATTAAGTGATACATCACTACCAGAATATTTCTGGGCTGAAGCAGTTAATACTGCATGCCATGTTATTAATAGGGCTACCATTACTAAAAGCCACAACAAGACCCCCTATGAGGTTGTGAAAGGTAGAAAACCAAACCTATCTTATTTCAGGATCTTTGGTTGTAAGTGCTTTATACTTAACAATGGAAAGTCTTACTTGACTAAGTTTGCTGCCAAGTCCCAAGAGGGGATCTTTGTTGGGTACAGCAACAACAGTAAGGCTTATAGAGTCTACAACTTGTCTACTCAAGTTGTAGAAGAGTCAGTGCATGTAGTATTTGATGAAACAAGACTTATTAACAATAAGTTGTCTAGTAGTATTTACAGCTCCTCAGGTATAACTAAAAAGATGGACAAGCTCACTATAGAAGAAGGACCTACAGCAAGACAGCAGGTAGAAGAAAGTGGATGTTGTCCAGGGGGAGTACTACATGTGAAAGTCCACCTAGTGTCAACTACCTTCACCTATGAGGGGGAATAGGTGACGTGCAGCATTTTTGCGGAATTAAAATTGTACCTGCACACGAAAATAAAACACCACAGCAAAGAAAGTACACAAGCAATTTATAGTGGTTCCCCGATTTGGGTACACCCACTTTCCCCCTTCGACCTATCTCCCAACAAGGGACGACTCGGTCACTTCACCAACAGGATTGAAATCCAATCCTTGCACTATCGGAAGGAACCCTTCCACACGTAGGAGACAACACTCCCACACACAGGTTGCACCCAACCCTTACAACTAGAAACCAATGTTCCTTTACAACAAAAATGAATTAGAATGTACATGAAATACAAACTACTTTTGGAGACTAAGGTGTCCCTCTTCGTTGATGACGTGTTCTTGAAGTACACGAAGAGTCCACAACCCTAGATCTCTCTTGGAGAGAATCTCCCTGGAACCGGTGGTGGCAAGATGGGCGGCGGCTTGGTTCACGGGATCGGCGGCGACAACGGTGTGCGGCTGCTGTACTTTGGAGATCCAAACTTCGTAGCGAAGCTAGCAAGGTCTTCCAACGGTCACACTAGGATCGATCGTCTCGATCGATTCGGACGGGAAAAGTTTTCCCGATCAACAAATCAAGAGACAAAGGATCTCCGGTTAGACACGTGAGACGCTATGCTTGGCTAAGTTTCTGTCGACGGGAGATCTGGAAGAAACCACAATCAAGACCAGTGATCAACTTGCTCGAGCGGCGGCGGCGGCGGAGCGGAAATCGCGATCTAGGTCACGTCGCGGCTGCTCGTTTTTCGTCTTTTTCTCTGTTCTTCTACTGTTTAAAAATACCCGTATATTTATACACAAGTATACACATTAATGACCGTTGTGGGTCTCACAAGAAGAAACCCTAATTCCGGTTCAAAACAGTGCCAGCGGCAGAATCCGGTCCAGCTGTTTCCAGAAAATTGCTCAAGTCAAAATCGGCGAGAATCGAAGGTGATCCTCGTCGAATCGGCGAGAATCAAAGGTGATTCTCGTCGATTCGGCGAGAATCAAAGATGATTCTCGTCGATGTTGACTTGATTGCACGCTCTGATTTAGCCGGGTCGAGATGACGAGAATCAGCCAGTGATTCTCGACGAATCGGCGAGAATCACTTGGTGATTCTCGTCGATTATTACTTAGCATCAGAGTTGCTCGCTTTGAAGTAGCTGGATCGAGTCGGTGAGAATCAGCCAATGATTATCGACGATTCGGCGAGAATCAGTTGGTGATTCTCGTCGATTTACACTTAGACGATTTTTCGTCTTTCCACCCATGAGGTGCTCCTTGACCCATCCTTGCTCCTTGTCTGCTCTTGCCTTAACACAGCCCTGTACTTGAAAATAAGTACACTCCAATAGAGAGAGTACACGTAGGCCAACACACTGATCTGCTCAACGAGGGATTACGTCGCGCAGACCCGTGTATATTGACCTACTGCACCCTGACATTGGTGTGTACTTAGTGTGGAATAACTGCAAGCACAACTTGAAATATTTTGTCAAATACATTGTCTATTTACCTTAGCTTGTTCAGGGGCTTCTTCAAATCAGGTACGTTGTGGATACAATACCCAACAATCTCCCCGTATTTGAAGAAGCCTAAACCCTACAAGCTAAGGTGAATAAAGCGTATGGGAATGAAAACCATAACCTTGAAATTTAGTTGAGAGAGATATTCATTACCAATACCAATTCTTGAGAGAAAACTTGGAGCCACCTTAGCCTTGGCCGAGAGGGTAATCTCCCCCTTTTCGGCTTCTGCAAATCTGGGTCTGTAGCATTTGACCCCTTGCTCCCCCTCAGTTCTTGCACCTGTGCTCACACTGGAGTTGCTGGCAGAGGCTCCCCCTAAAGGCATGATCCTGGAGCTTCTGTAGTCTTCATTCCTCATAATTTAGCATCCCCAATTCAGTTTTGAAAAGACTGAACTTGGCCTCGTCTAAGGGCTTTGTGAATATATCTGCAATTTGCTTGTCCGTGGGGACATAACAGACAGAGATGTCCTTGTTCTCCACGTGCTCCCGAATGAAGTGGTAGCGCACTTCAATATGCTTTGTTCTGCTGTGCGATACCGGATTGTTTTCAATAGCAATTGCACTGGAGGAATCGCAGTACATTGGTACTTCTGTGAACTGAAGGTCATAGTCGGCTAACTGGTTTCTGATCCATAGGAGTTGTGCGCAACAGCTTCCTGCCGAGATGTACTCAGACTCTGCTGTGGAGGTAGCTACACAATTCTGCTTCTTGTTGTTCCATGAGATAAGCCTTCTGCCGAGGAATTGACACGTCCCGGAGGTGCTTTTCCTGTCATCCCTGCTCCCTGCAAAATCAGCATCTGAAAAACCTATTAGCTCGACATCATTGTTTCTCGGGTACCACAAGCCAAGAGTGGGAGAACCTTTAAGGTATCGTAGAATTTGCTTTGCAGCGACATAGTGAGATTCCTTAGTGTTCACCTGATATCGGGCACAGACACATGTGGAGAACATGATATCCGGTCTACTGGCAGTAAGGTAGAGCAGGGATCCAATGATGCTTCTGTATTTGTTTTCATCGAAAGGTTTACCTTTCTCATCCTTATCCAGAGACATAGTGGATCCCATTGGAGTCCTCATAGAGGTTGCATTCTTCATACCGAATTTCTTGAGGAGTTCATTTGTGAACTTCGTCTAAGAGATGAAGATTCCATCCTCAGACTGTTTCACTTGAAGTCCCAAGAAATACTTGAGCTCTCCCATACTGCTCATTTCAAACTTTCCTTGCATAAGTTTAGAAAACTTTTTGCAAAGATTATTGTCCGTTGAGCCGAATATAATGTCATCGACATAGATTTGCACCAGCAAAATCTTGCCTTTGACCTCGCTAAGAAACAATGTCTTATCTATTTTACCTCTAGAGAACTTGTTCTCAAGAAGAAAACTAGATAAAGTCTCATACCAAGCTCGTGGAGCTTGTTTTAACCCATATAGAGCTTTATTAAGAAAATATACATGATTGGGATAAGTAAGATTGACAAAACCTGGGGGTTGAGCGACGTATACTTCCTCTTTCAGGTTGCCGTTCAAGAATGCGGATTTCACATCCATTTGATAGACTGTGAATCCTTTGTGTGAAGCATACGCCAAGAACAGTTTGATAGCCTCGAGTCTTGCCACTGGTGCAAAGGTCTGGTCGAAGTCAATCCCCTCCTCATGTCTGTAATCTTGAGCCACCAGCCTGGCCTTGTTCTTTATGATGACACCATGTTCATCCAGTTTGTTTCTAAAGATCCACTTGGTGCCAATCACATTCTGCTTGTGTGGTCTGGGAACTAGCGTCCAAATGTTGCATCGTTCGAACTGATGTAGTTCATCTTGCATGGCCAAAATCCATGCCGCGTCTTTGTTCGCCTCGTCGAATTTCTTTGGCTCAACCTGTGACAGGAAGCTAAGATGCAGAATCTCGTTAATAGTACCTCTTCGAGTTCTGACACCAGCACGAGGATCTCCAATGATCTGCTCTCTAGGGTGATCCCGCACGTGCCGGAGCTCTAGAAGTCTAGCGTCTGGGGCTTCGACTACTTCTTGGGCTTCTCCTTCTTCTAAGAGATTGGTTCCATGATGATCTCCAACATTCCCAGTTGACGTTGAGGTGGAAACTTTGACATACTTAGGAGTTTCATCTTTAGCGATCTCATCGAGACTCAGCTGTTCAAGTCGTGCACCTGCATCTTCAAGAATACCACTGGAAGAATTGCAGTTAAGCAAACTTCCTTCATCAAATACAACATTAATTGATTCTTCTACCACTAGGGTTTTCTTATTGAAGGCCCTATAAGCCAGACTATGGGAACTATAGCCCATAAATATGCCTTCGAAGCATTTTTCACCAAATTTAGTACGCGGGTACTTCCCATTATTCAGTACATAGCATCTGCAACCAAAGATCCTCAAGTAGGACATGGTTGGTTTCCTGCCTCTCAGTAGCTCATAATTCGTCTTACTATGATGCTTGTTGATCAAAGCTCGGTTTTGTGCTTGACAGGTCGTATTTACAGCCTCTGCCCAGAAAGATTCTGGGAGAGAAGCGTCTTTCAGCATTGTCGTGCAAGCTTCAATGAGAGTTCTATTTCTCCTCTCCGCGACTCCATTTTGCTGAGGAGTGCGCGGGGAGGAAAACTCATGAAAGATACCTTGTTCTTCACAAAACTCTGTCATAGCACCAGATTCGAATTCTGTTTCATGGTCACTTCTGATTTTGACCACTGAGCAGTTAAATTCGTTCTGAACCTGCTTGACAAAACTAGTGAAGATGTCAAACGTATCTGACTTGCGTTTTAAGAAGAACACCCATGTAAACCGAGAGTGATCATCAACTATCACTAGCGTATAGGACTTGCCTCCCAAGCTATGAACTTGCATTGGACCAAACAGGTCCATATGTAGAAGATAGAGACACCGGGAGGAGTCTTTGTCTGCAATAATCTTAAAGTTAGCCCGAGTCTGTTTGCCCATCTGGCATGCAGGACAAGGGCTATCCTTGATGCACTTGATAACGGGAGCATCCCTTACTAAGTTTTTAAAAAACAGCATACTAATTGTTTTGAAATTAATATGTGTCAATCTCTTGTGCCATTGTTCACAAAGAGATGGACTGTCTGTTGCCACTAGGCATACGGGGGTAGATGAATCTAAACTAAGAAAGTTTAAGCAGAAGATATTTCTTCTCCTAATGCCTGTTAATACCGTCTCAGAGGAGGCACATGATATTATCAGGCATTTATCCTTGCAGAACTTAATGTCATAACCTTTATCACATAACTGACTTACACTGATCAGGTTATGGTTTAACCCTTCAACATAAGCCACGTCGGTGATAGAGATTATACCATTGGATATCATACCGTAACCTCTGGTGACTCCCCGATCTGAACTCCCAAAGATGACTTTGGGTCCATTTTCGACTGGAGTGTAATCACGCAGCAGGCTTCTTGTCCCAGTCATATGTCGGGAGCATCCACTGTCCAAGTACCATATTGGCGTTTTGGTGGCCTTTGGACATTCCTGCAAAACAAAATTAATTTCCCTTAGGAACCCAATCGAACTTGGGTCCTAGATTCTTGGTTAGCATACTCCCCCTCGGGTGGTTAACCCTACGAGTGGTCGGCCTCGCATTGCTAACATAGGGAGTCTCGTCATACCTCGGATTAAACCAGCAATCCACGGCAAAGTGACCGACTTTGCCACAACACCAACAGTCAAATCTGTTGTACCTCTTCCTAGACTCCAGCTTTACCCGGGGAACGGTGGGTACGGCCGGGGCTTTGGATCTGGAGGTGGAGGCCTCATAGTGATTGCAGTCACATGGCTTCTTCACCTTCTGTTCCTTCAGTATAACAGGCTTGGCTCTTGGTGCTTGTTTTCCATTATGGCCGCTAGAGAATTGACCATAATTTTCCATGTGGATTTCCTCATAAGGTGCCTTGAAGACACTCTCACTGAAGTTGCGAGGAAAAGTCCAACCATCATATCGACTCTTTGGCTTTGCAACCGAGTGCCGGAAATGATGACCAAAGGTTGATTCAAAGTCATGTTGGTTGCAAGGAAAGCTAGGCTTTCTGAACGCAACAGGACTGAGCGGAGCCTTTCCCTTTTCAGCAGCAGAGGCCTTCTTGGCGGCCTTATTCTTCCTCTGATTCATGTTTCTCCTGGATGAGGAACCAGATACCCCTACATGCCCTAAGACAGCTCCTTTGGCCTGAGCAGAGAAGGTATCAACTACTGGAAGAACTGTTTTTGGCATAGAGAAGCTCTTGACGATCTTCCTTTCTGCCGCAAGTTGTTCTTCCAACTTGTCGACTTCCTCCTGCTTAAGATCAAGGTGCTTAAGAGACTCTGAATGCTTTGAAGTCAGGTCAAGGTGCTCCTGTCGGAGAGAAATCAAACTGGTGATCTCTTCCCTTAGGGAAATACACTCACCCTTAAGGAATTTCACTTCCTTTTTCTCAGTCTTCAATCTCTTACGGCACTCCTCGAAAGTGTTGAGCAGAAGCTCATACTTCTCGAGGATCTCAGTTTCACGGGCCGAAAGGCTATCCTCAGGGTCATCATCCTGAGACTCAGGATCAGACTCAGAGTCGGAGAGAGGGGTGTGAGCTTTTACCTTCCCAGTAAATGGGGGGCATTCTCCTTCTGAGTCGGAGCGACCCACCAGCCCGAAGTAGGCTTCCTCATCATCACTGGAGTCTGAGGAATCAGACTCACTCAGTATCTTTGGCCTTTTGGCGATGTAGCTCCGCTCTTTCTTCTTATCTCTAGAGGATTTGTGCTCCTCTCCTTTCCCTTTTTCTCTCTTGCCGAGGTAGCAGTCGGCCACGACGTGTCCTGGCTTATTGCATCCAAAGCAAATAATATCAGAGGAGCGATGTTTGTTCGATTTAGAAGTATACCTGTCAGAAGAATAATTTTTCTTCTGAAGCCTGAAGGAGGAGCCGTCTCTCTTTCTTTGATTCCTCATCTTGAGGAACTTCTTGAATTCTCGGGTGATGAGGGAGAAATCTTCCTCAGACAACTCTGAGCTGGAGGAGCATGGCTCGGAGTCCTCCTCATCATCCTTTTTCCTGGCACGGTACGAAACCACACCCTTGCCCTTCCTGGAGTGAACGGCTTTTAGGGCCACTGTCTTTTCCTTGGCTGCAGCCTTCTCTGCTTCTTCTTCTGCTTTCCTAGTGTTCAGTTGAAGCTCATAGGACATCAGCTTCCCAAACAGAATTTGCGGGTCTGTTTCAGCAAGTCTGCCAAACTCTCGGATGGCGCAGATTTTTGTGTCTCATTCCTTAGTAAGGGACCTAAGGAATTTATCATTAAGTTCACCATCAGTGAACACTCTTCCATATCCCTTGAGCGCATTGACAATCTTGAGGAAGTTCTCGAAGGTGACTCCGATCTCTTCCTTAAGCCCTTGTCTGAAGGCCTCATATTTCTAGTTCAGGAGGGATCTCCGATCATCCCTCACTTCATCAGTGCCCTCCATTAGGATAATCAGGCAGTGCCAGATCTCCTTTGCTGTCCTGCAGTTGCTGAAGTTCTGCATCATTGAGTCATCGACCGCGCTGACCAGAATGTTCTGTACCTTCTTGTCGAGTCCCACCAGCACCATCTCATCCTTGTCCATTTCAGAAATTTTCTTTGGCACTTTATTGGTAGGATCTATGGTGGAGACCTTAGTGGGGACATAAGGTCCCTCCTCCACGATCATGAAGAGTCGAAGATCAACTGCTTCCATGTAGAACCTGATCCTTTCCTTCCAGATATGAAAGTTGAGCCTGGTGCACACTGGGATCTTGCCTGTGAACTTGAGCCCGTCCATAGTAGATGTTTGCCTTCTCCTTGACACTAGCAGCAGGATTCAACTCAAGGTGTTAACCTTTTTGATGAGGAACCTGGCTTTGATACCACTTGAAAGTCCACCTAGTGTCAACTACCTTCACCTATGGGGGGGGGGAATAGGTGACGTGGAGCGTTTTTGCGGAATTAAAATTGTACCTGCACATGAAAATAAAACACCACAGCAAAGAGAGTACACAAGCAATTTATAGTAGTTCCCCGATTTGGGTACATCCACTTTCCCCCTTCGACCTATCTCCCAACAAGGGATGACTCGGTCACTTCACCAACGAGATTGAAATCCAATCCTTGCACTATCGGAAGGAACCCTTCCACACGTAGGAGACAACACTCCCACACACGGGTTGCACCCAACCCTTACAACTAGGAACCAACGTTCCTTTACAACAAAAATGAATTAGAATGTACAAGAAATACAAACTACTTTAGGAGACTAAGGTGTCCCTCTTCGTTGATGACGTGTTCTTGAAGTCCACGAAGAGTCGACAACCCTAGATCTCTCTTGGAGAGAATCTCCCCGGAACCGGCGGCGGCAAGATGGGCGGCGGCTTGGTTCACGGGATCGGCGGAGACAATGGTGTGCGGCTGCTGTACTTTGGAGATCCAAACTTCATAGCAAAGCTAGCAAGGTCTTCCAACGGTCACACTAGGATCGATCGTCTCGATCGATTCGGACGGGAAAAGTTTTCCCGATCAACAAATCAAGAGACAAAGGATCTCCGGTTAGACACGTGAGACGCTATGCTTGGCTAAGCTTCTGTCGACGGGAAATCTGGAAGAAACCACGATCAAGACCGGCGATTAACTTGCTCGAGCGGCGGCGGCAGAGCGGAAATCGCGATCTAGGTCACGTCGCGGCTGTTCGTTTTTCGTCTTTTTCTCTGTTTTTCTACTGTTTAAAAATACTCGTATATTTATACACAAGTATACACCTTAATGACCGTTGTGGATCCCTGATGAAGAATTTTATAGTTTTGAAAATTATATCCAAACTATAATCTCGAAATAGGCAAGTGCACCTATCGAAATTTAGTATAGGAAATGTCGTATTAGACTCGGGGCCTGTTGATTACTCCTACTCACGCAAATTAATATTATTTTATCGATTAATAAAAGAAGTGAATTAAAATTACAACTAGAAAATAAACTAAAACGAAAACACCTGATCTAGACTTACTTTATAATAAAATAAACATCATCATTAAGGTAAACTTCTAAATTACCTACTTCGACCGTGGAGGTTCCTAAATTACGAAAACGCCTCTCTCGAGAATACGCTCTCGACTAAACTTAGGTTGATCGATTAAGACCTCTCGGCCAGTCGAAACCCCTAAGCCTGCTTTAGGAAGTGAACCCCTCTATTGGATTTCACTCCAATCCAGAAGAGTTATGTCGTCCTCTCTCGAGGAGTGCAATCAACTCCTTTTATCTTTGAGTGATCTCCCCATTTTCGCAACCTCTCGGTCATTTAGGATATGGATCTTAGATCGAAATCGGAAGTAATAAATCAAAGATAAATCAGAAGCGATAAATCAAGAGTTGACAAAAAGAAGAAGACTAATTTATTACAAAGCTTGACAAGATCAAGTGCAAATAGAATTAGATTCTCATTATCATAATAGAAGGATACATGAAGAGAAAAGCAAAGACATTCTAAAAATTAAAAGGCTAGAATTAAAGACTACAATTATGAAATTGAAATTATAGGAAAGAAAATACATAAAATAGGAAAACTAGCTACTTAACTACTCCTAGATTGACCTCCTTGTCCCCTCTCCAAAGCTTCTGGCTCGATCTGGAATTTATAGAAATTTTTCTTGAAGGTCACGCCCTAGGTCACGCCCGTGACCTAGGGCGTGTCAGGCTCGGAACCGCCGTCTTGAAAGCTCGGGAATGTTGGAGGAGAAACCGTCAAAATTTGTTAAATGACGGGTCACGCCCCTAGGTCCCGCCCGTGACCTAGGGCGTGTCACTTCAGTTTCTGGAAAACCGCGGGAAGCTGAAAACGGCGGGAGTAAATTCTGGCAGTTCCTGAAGTGTCACGCCCCTATGTCACGCCCGTGACCTAGGGCGTGTACTGACTGGGTCAGCAAACGACTGGAAACGGCGCATTCTGGCATCAATTCGGCAGTTTCGGGTTAGTCACTCCCTAGGTCACGCCCGTGACAGGGGGGCGTGTACTTAGGAAATGTTCCAGAATTGCCCCGGGAAGATTTCTGGGGAAAATTATTTTCTTGAACTAGTCACGCCCGTGTTCACAACCTGGTCACGCCCGTGTCCTTGGGGCGTGTACTTGTGAAATTCTCTAGATTTGTAGAGGACGTCGTCCTCTTTCCGTTGACTGGTTGCACGTCCTGTAACTATTCCTGGTTTGAAAGTTATGGTCATTTGAATTTCAGTTATCCGTGGCCAAAAATGTTAATTTTCTCAAAATGTTTTCAGATCTTTGCCATGAACTTGAAAATGATATTTGGAGCCCATATTGACCTGAAATATAAAAATAAATGAATTATTATATATATTAATATAAATCCAAATAAATTATACTATTTATTTATAAAAAAACTAAACTAAAATAACTATATAAATTAACTTATCAAATACCCCCACACTTAATCTTTTGCTATTTCAGAGCAAAACTATGAGAAGTATTTATAAGAAAATAATATAATTTTTTAATCAAACTAAAAAATTATCAAATTAAAAGAGAGTTAAAAATTAATTTTAGTGATTCAAATTTTTAAGTCCTAAAATATGAAAGTAAAAAGTGAAGAGCTAAATATTTAGCAAAATTTTCTCTAATAAAATAATTAGAACTCAAAATTAAGTATTTAGCAAACAAAATTAGATTAAAAATTATAAACACTTTTTCCACTAAAAAGAGACTTCAAGGAAAATCAAACTACTACTTATGCTCTCTTACAAATTTAATTTAAATCTAAGCAATTATATTGGGTTTTGGGTTTGGAAAAAGGAAAATTGAAGAGATCTTAGATTGGGGGTGATGAATTTTATCCTCTCACCCCGCACAATTTTTTTCTTTTTTTTGATGTTTTTTTTTCTTCTTTTTTTCTCTTCAAACAAAATTGTTTAGGAGTAATGAATATTATCCTCTTACTCCTTTTTTTGGGGGGTTGCATATGTGTACCAAGGAATATTTAATTCTCATGACATATGATCTAACCAAAAATGAAAAATTGCATATGTGTACCAAGGGATAATGAATTTTATCCTCTTATCCCTATGACATTTGATCTAACAAGAAAATTAAAAACAAGGGGAAAGGCTTAACAAAATTTAGATTAAATTAAAAAAACTAAGAGAGCAACTATAGTGATTTAAGTTTTCCTAAGAATCTTAAAGCATAAAGTGAAGATAATTAAAATCTAAGAATTGTTAATCTAAATGCCACAAAGTTGAAACTAATTACAATAAAAGAGAATAAGGTCTAAATAGATTTCTCTAATCAAATTTTACTTCATAAATTTATTTCTTAAAATCAAATCACCTAAAAATTAAATTTAACTAACTTTGATGAAATAAAAGATTTAGAAAATCAAAAATTATAAAATTCTTATAAATAAATTCAAAATAAATTTTCTGAAAAGTCACAACAAGATTAAGTAGGGGTTTATTATATTTTTGGTTTTTTGGAATTTTCTCTTGTTTTTATTTTTTTTATAATAAAAAGAAAACAAAATTTTGTAATTTTTTAAAGATTTTTATATTTTGAAAATTTTTAAAGATTTTTTTTTCATTTTTTTTAAAATTTTTAAATAAAAACAATAAATAGAAATCCACCCCCATACTTAAAAATAAACATTGTCCCCAATGTTTATAAGTCAAGTAAGAGGGAAGAAACAAGAAGACATAATTTTATAATTTTTTAGAAAATTTTTTTTTAAACAAAAAAAAATTATTAAAGATAAACAAGGGGTGTCTCCCAAGAGCTCTTTTCTTTTTCCCATCTTTAAGCTAGACGATTTTATTTAGGAAAAAGGGAAATAAAAAGTAAAGTGCACTGACAACTCCCTTAATTCATGCTTGGGTGAAAACGCCAAAGATGTCCGCCCAATGACTCCTCTGCTTGCTTCTTGATTCTCCTTTTTAGAACATTTGACTTGAAAATGTAAATTCACATCACCTATACATACCTGAGGCGATGTGATTTTTTGTAGATGAGCGGCAAATGGATCGTTGACGACGTGTGATTGCAACGGCTCATCATCTTCATGAAATTCATTAATTAAAGAAAAATCAAAAGTAAACGCGTCAGAAAAATCTTCGCAAGGAGGAGGCTCTTGTGAAGTTATAAGATTAGGCTCGGGTTGTTTATTTTCTAAAATTAATTTTTCATCCGAAAATTTATTTAAAATAAAATCGTCGGAAGTATCAAGTTCATAAATTTTCGCTCCTAAAAAGTCATAAATTGTGTATGGAGATTCATTAATAGGAAGAAAATTGGGAGTAGTAGGAGGAGAAACATATTCTTCTTCCACTCCTCTCTGTGCATCCATACACCTAACAAGCTCTTGAAATAAAAGTTGTTGTTCTTCTTTGGTATAAACAACTATTGGGGTACATGAAGAGTCATGTTCCTCATTAGCGACATTATCCGAAGGAGAAGAAAAATCATTAAAAGTAAGAAAATTCTCACCCAAATTTTGGGAGAAAGAATCAAATTGAAATTGAGAAGATTCCCCAAAATTAAGAGAGACAGTGTGTGATGCGTAAGAAGAAGAACAAAAATTAGGATCTAAATAATTGTTCTCATAACTCGGAAAGTTTTTCGGTTGATCTTGCGAACAAGAAAAACCAAAATCCGAGTTAGAAGTAAAATTATTTAAATCAAAATAATTATTCGCATTTGAAAAATTATTTTTATGAAAAATAAGTGAATTTTGAAAATTAGTTTTATGAAAATTTGAAACAGAATTAGCATCAAAGTGAGGATAATTGTTAATTTCAAAATTATTTTCATAGCAAAATTTTTTATAATAATTATAATAACAATTATCACTATGATGAGGAGCACCACAATAAGAACAAGAAATTTGACGCTGTCTTGCGGCTTGCAAAATATTGAGTTGATTTTGAAGCCTGGCTATTTGAGCGGCCAATTGAGATAACATTTTTTATAAAAAGAAAAATAAAACAACCGTTACATAATAGAAATGAATTTGAAAAAGAAAAGAAAATAAAAAGAATTGGGGATAGTGAAAGAGAGTGATAAAAGTAATAAAATTTGCGTTTTCAAAATATCAACAAAATAGTCCCCGGCAACGGCGCCAAAAACTTGATGAAGAATTTTATAGTTTTGAAAATTATATCCAAACTATAATCTCGAAATAGGCAAGTGCACCTATCGAAATTTAGTATAGGAAATGTCGTATTAGACTCGGGGCCTGTTGATTACTCCTACTCACGCAAATTAATATTATTTTATCGATTAATAAAAGAAGTGAATTAAAATTACAACTAGAAAATAAACTAAAACGAAAACACCTGATATAGACTTACTTTATAATAAAATAAACATCATCATTAAGGTAAACTTCTAAATTACCTACTTCGGCCGTGGAGCTTCCTAAATTACGAAAACGCCTCTCTCGAGAATACGCTCTCGACTAAACTTAGGTTGATCGATTAAGACCTCTCGGCCAGTCGAAACCCCTAAGCCTGCTTTAGGAAGTGAACCCCTCTATTGGATTTCACTCCAATCCAGAAGAGTTATGTCGTCCTCTCTCGAGGAGTGCAATCAACTCCTTTTATCTTTGAGTGATCTCCCCGTATCCACAACCTCTCGGTCATTTAGGATATGGATCTTAGATCGAAATCGGAAGTAATAAATCAAAGATAAATCAGAAGCGATAAATCAAGAGTTGACAAAAAGAATAAGACTAATTTATTACAAAGCTTGACAAGATCAAGTGCAAATAGAATTAGATTCTCATTATCATAATAGAAGGATACATGAAGAGAAAAGCAAAGACATTCTAAAAATTAAAAGGCTAGAATTAAAGACTACAATTATGAAATTGAAATTATAGGAAAGAAAATACATAAAATAGGAAAACTAGCTACTTAACTACTCCTATATTGACCTCATTGTCCCCTCTCCAAAGCTTTTGGCTCGATCTGGAATTTATAGAAATTTTTCTTGAAGGTCACGCCCTAGGTCACGCCCGTGACCTAGGACGTGTCAGGCTCGGAACCGCCGTCTTGAAAGCTCGGGAACGTTGGAGGAGAAACCGTCAAAATTTGTTAAATGGCGGGTCACGCCCCTAGGTCACGCCCGTGACCTAGGGTGTGTCACTTCAGTTTCTGGAAAACCGCGGGAAGCTGAAAACGGCGGGAGTAAATTCTGGCAGTTCCTGAAGTGTCACGCCCCTAGGTCACGCCCGTGACCTAGGGCGTGTACTGACCGGGTCAGCAAACGACTGGAAACGGCGCATTCTGGCATCAATTCGGCAGTTTCGGGTTAGTCACGCCCTAGGTCACGCCCGTGACAGGGGGGCGTGTACTTAGGAAATGTTCCAGAATTGCCCCGGGAAGATTTCTGGGGAAAATTATTACATAAGCAAAATGCATAAAAACATGAAAATAATCTACTGAAGCTACTCCTAGATTGGCCTCCTGGCTCCTCCTCCAAAGCTTCTGGCTCGATCTCGAATTTATAGAAATTTTTCTTGAAGGTCACGCCCTAGGTCACGCCCGTGACCTAGGGCGTGTCAGGCTCGGAACCGCCATCTTGAAAGCTCGGGAACGTTGGAGGAGAAACCGTCAAAATTTGTTAAATGGCGGGTCACGCCCCTAGGTCCCGCCCGTGACCTAGGGCGTGTCACTTCAATTTCTGGAAAACCGCGGGAAGCTGAAAACGGCGGGAGTAAATTCTGGCAGTTTCTGAAGTGTCACGCCCCTAGGTCACGCCCGTGACCTAGGGCGTGTACTGACCGGGTCAGCAAACGACTGGAAACGGCGCATTCTGGCATCAATTCGGCGGTTTCGGGTTAGTCACGCCCTATGTCACGCCCGTGACAGGGGGGCGTGTACTTAGGAAATGTTCCAGAATTGCCCCGGGAAGATTTCTGGGGAAAATTATTTTCTTGAACTAGTCACGCCCGTGTTCACACCCTGGTCACGCCCGTGTCCTTGGGGCGTGTACTTGTGAAATTCTCCAGATTTGTAGAGGACATCGTCCTCTTTCCGTTGACTGGTTGCACGTCCCGTAACTCTTTCTGTTTTGAAAGTTATGGTCATTTGAATTTCAGCTATCCGTGGCCAAAAATGTTAATTTTCTCAAAATGTTTTCAGATCTTTGCCATGAACTTGAAAATGATATTTGGAGCTCATATTGACCTGAAATATAAAAATAAATGAATTATTATATATATTAATATAAATCCAAATAAATTATACTATTTATTTATAAAAAAACTAAACTAAAATAACTATATAAATTAACTTATCAGTCCCACAAGAAGAAACCCTAATTCCTGTTCAAAACAGTGCCAGCGGCAGAATCCGGTCCAGCTGTTTCCAGAAAATTGCTCAAGTCAAAATCGGCGAGAATCGAAGGTGATTCTCGTCGAATCGGCGAGAATCAAAGGTGACTCTCGTCGATTCGGCGAGCATCAAAGATGATTCTCGTCGATGTTGACTTGATTGCACGCTCTGATTTAGCCGGGTCGAGACGACGAGAATCAGCCAGTGATTCTCGACGATTCGGCGAGAATCACTTGGTGATTCTCGTCGATTATTACTTAGCATCAGAGTTGCTCGCTTTGAAGTAGCTGGATCGAGTCGGTGAGAATCAGCCAATGATTCTCGACGATTCGGCGAGAATCACTTGGTGATTCTCGTCGATTTACACTTAAACGATTTTTCGTCTTTCCACCCATGAGGTGCTCCTTGACCCATCCTTGCTCCTTGTTTGCTCTTGCCTTAACACAGCCCTGTACTTGAAAATAAGTACACTCCAATAGAGAGAGTACACGTAGGCCAACACACTGATCTGCTCAACGAGGGATTACGTCGCGCAGACCCGTGTATATTGACCTACTGCACCCTGACATTGGTGTGTACTTAGTGTGGAAAAACTGCAAGCACAACTTGAAATATTTTGTCAAATACATTGTCTATTTACCTTAGCTTGTTCAGGGGCTTCTTCAAATTAGGTACGTTGTGGATACAATACCCAACAACATTTACCTAATGCAGATGAAGATCAAGGAGTACAGCAAGATGAAGAAACTGAAGAAGTTCAACCTGAAGTCAGGATGCCTCCAGGCAATAGGCATCTTAGAGATCATCCAGTAGAACAAATCATTGGTGATCCAAGACAAGGGGTACAAACAAGGAGCAGAAATCTGAATGCAGCACTCTACTACAGTTTTCTATCCCAAGTTGAGCTAAAGAAGTTTGAAGAAGCCATCCTAGACCCTCATTGGATTGAGGCAATGCAAGAAGAGCTGAATCAGTTCAAGAGGTGCAAGGTCTGGAAACTTGTTCCTAAACCTAAAGACCACAACATAATTGGGACAAAGTGGATCTTTAGGAACAAGATGGATGAACATGGAGTCATCATTAAGAACAAAGCAAGATTGGTTGCTAAAGGATATAGGCAGGAAGAAGGTATTGACTTTGATCAAACCTTTGCTCCAGTAGCCAGACTGGAAGCCATAAGGATGTTCCTGGCCTATGCAACCTTTCAAGGATTTAAAGTTTACCAAATAGATGTAAAGTCAGCCTTTCTGAATGGTAATCTAAAAGAGGAAGTCTATGTGGAACAGCCATACGGTTTTGTTGATTCAACTCAACCTAATCATGTCTATAGACTTAGGAAAGCATTATATGAGTTAAAGCAAGCCCCTAGGGCTTGGTATGAAACCCTGTCTAGTTTCCTCATTGAGAATAAGTTCACAAGGGGGAAAATAGACAAGACTCTATTCCTTAGGGAATCTAGAGACAAAGTAATACTAGTCCAAATATATGTAGATGACATAATATTTGGGTCTACTGAAAGTAGTCTTTGCAAAAAGTTTGCAAAACTAATGCAAGGACAATTTGAGATGAGTAGTATGGGGGAACTTAAGTTCTTCTTGGGTCTCTAAGTTAGACAGACTGAGAATGGTTTATCTATATGTCAGTCTAAGTTCACCCTAGAACTCATAAGAAAGTATGGTATGGATTCATCCAGTACCATGAAGACTCCTATGGGATCAAGTATGTCTCTTAGCAAGGATGATGTAGGGAAACCTGTAGATGAGTCTTTGTATAGAGGGATAGTTGGCTCCCTATTATATTTGACTGCAAGTAGACTAGATATCATGTATGCTACATGTGTCTGTGCAAGGTATCAAGAATGCCCTAAAGAGTCTCATTTGACAGCAGTCAAAAGGATACTGAGATATCTAAAGGGCACTCCTTATCTAGGCCTTTGGTACCCTAGGAATGGAGATTTTGAACTAACAGGTTATTCAGATGCAGACTTTGCAGGATGCAAAGAAGACAAAAAAAGTACAACTGGAACCTGTCAATTATTAGGTGGAAGACTGATTTCATGGAGTAGCAAGAAGCAAATAAGTGTGGCTATCTCCACTGCAGAATCAGAATATGTGGCAGCTGGAAGTTGCTGTGCTCAACTTCTATGGATACAACATTAGCTTGAGGACTATTGAATTCAGGTAAGTAGAACACCATTCTTTTGTGATTCTACTAGTGCTATATCAATTGCAAACAATCATGTTTCCCATAGTAGAACTAAACATATTGAAATAAAATATCATTTTCTTAGGGAGCATGTAGAAAGAGAAGATATTTTACTGGAATATGTTAGAACAGATAATCAACTAGCTGATATGTATACTAAGCCCTTAGAAGAAACTAAGTTCAATAGGTTTAAAATTGAACTAGGTATGATAAACTTAGAATAAGTTTATAAAAATGGCTAAGTAAAATAGTGTCGACACACAGAGTTTACTCAGAATTGTCTAAGTAAAGTCTCGACTAAATGTCGAGTTAAGTGGTGTCGACACATAAACAAGTGTCGACACATATATATGTTGACTAAACTTGTGTCGACACAGTGTGTCGAGACATTATAAGTCTGTGTCGACACTTTTCAACAGTGTCGACACAATTTAAGTTAGTTAACCCGCCTTTTCATCTTCAAACCTAGAAAGGTATAAATAGAATTTTGCCTTTGTCTGTCGACACGCTCACAAAAGTTTCGAGACCAAACTTGTGTGTCGACACCTCTCTTCTCTCCAGTCAAATTCTTCAAACCCTAATGGCGCCAAAGCTCGAGGAGAACGTCAATGAAGGCTACGAACTGGTGCGACAAGCGTTTGACGAAGCAGAACAGGAAATTAAGGATGTAGTAACCCTAGTTGCCGACTCAGGGTTAGAATTTCTTGTTTCTGAGTCCACAAAGATCTGGAAGAAGGAAGTACTGGAATTCCTAAATGGAGATAAAGTAGACGAATCTGGATTCAAGATCAAGTCCAGGGTCCATGGAGAAAAAGTGAAGGTCTCTCCAAAAAGTTTGAGAAAAGTCCTAAATCTACCAAGGATAAAAGAAGAGGATGAAGTAACTGCTTCTAAGACCAGAGAAGCATTGACATGGTGTGGTCTAGATTCTAAACTGAAAATTGGATCTTTATTCAATAAGAAGGGGATGAACAGCCAGGGGAAATTTCTGTCAGAAATTGTTGGCAAAGTAATCTTGAGTAAGCCAGGAGGGCATGATAGAGTCTCAGCTCATATGTTTAATCTTATGACAAGGATAATCTTCACAGTGAACACAGACTGGTCTGTTGTTGTCTTTGAGAAGATCAAGGAGAGTCTGAAGAAACCCAATTTGGGTAGAATAATAAGTTTATACCTAGCTGGTAGTATACCAGAGGTTATGGGTCAAGCTGCTAGAAATAAGATCAACCATATGAGAAAGATGGACATAAGGATCTTCTCAAGGTGGGACAGAGTTTTGACTAAGGAGATGCCTACTCCTGAGAAAGTAACCCCACACAAGAAGAAGAAGATAGCTCCAGTAGCTCAAGAAACATCTAGCAGCTCTGGTAGTAAAGAACAAGTTGTCTTTACCCCTGATGAGGATGTAGAAGGAACTGTTGAGAAGTCTCCTGCTTAACAAGAAGTTACTGAAAGGCAGGGGGAGCTACCACCATCTAGCCCCTTACACCAGGAGTCAATCCAGGGGGAGCCACTAGTGATGGAAGAGCCAACTCCTCTTGAGAGTGAGCAAGCAACACACATCATTCTTGAGGTAATCACTGAGCTTAATGCTTTAGATTTCCTTATAGAGGATACTGTTTTGTGTGATTCCTTAAATAATGTTAATCAACAAACTTAGATTAATAGCCAACCCCCAGATGTTGTCATGAAGAAAACATCTATTTCAGTTCAAGTAGAATCTGATCCAGTAGCAGATGAGCCAAGAATTTCTCCTGCCCATTCTCCACAAGAATTTACTATGGAAGATCTCTTCTTAAATCTGGATCAAACTGATTTTGACAAGGAAACTACTACTGAGGGGGAGAATGCTCCAGTTGAGGGGGAGCAAGTGGTAATACTAGAAGAAACTACAAGGCAAGAGCCTGAGAAGCCCCAAGCTGTTGAGGAGCTACCTAAGGAGAGGGTAGATATAGCAAGCATCTCAGCATCTGAAGATGAGGAGGCAGCAAGAGCTCATAAAAAGAAGTTTCAAGTATTCAAGAGAAGGAGCCAGAATTACAAAAAGGCTTTACAAACTATTGCTCCACAGCCTATATCTCAACCAGCACCATTTATGGATTACAGTGCTTTGATGGTTGCTATGCAACTCAAACTTGATGAGCACATGAAAGCTATAGAAACATATGTGGATGAGGGGCATAAATCTCTCCAGTCTGATCTAGCCCAAGATATTAAGTCAATTAGATTTGAGATGAATCTAAATAAGAAGGAAATGACTGACTGCTTCCACAAGGGAGGGAATGCAGTAGTCTACTTAGCTACTCATCAAGAGAAAATAAAGGCTCAAGTAGATGACATTGCACTGAAGCAGGGTTATGCTCTAGAGAACCAGCTCAGAATGAATGACAATTTAACTGAATCACACAATGCTATTGTCACAGAGATGAAGAACATAGCTACAGGACTGACTACTTCTAATGCTACTGCTAAGGCAGAGTTTGATAAAGCCTTGTGTTGAAGTTGGAGACCGGGCGGTCTGTCTTGGCGGGTTGGAGACCGCGCGGTCTGGCGGTTTGACTCGGCGACTAGTAAACCGGGCGGTCTGGCATTCTTCACAGGCGACCTCTCTGCTTCTCTTATTGTAAGCCGTGCGGTTAGTCCTTCTGTCTAACCGCGCGGCCTGTGCGGTTTACTTTGTAATAGTTATCATTTTTGGATAATAAAATTTCGATTATTCAAAAGTTTATTCGGCTTGTTCTCTACTTTTCGCTTCTTTTCGCTACTTTCTAACATGGTATCAGAGCACACGGTCATTTCCTCCTGATTCTGTGCGCTCTCTGTTGTTCGCGGCTTGTCTTCCGCGTTCTGCGGCTTATTCGCGGCTTGCCTTCTCTTCTGTCCGCGCGGCTTGTTTCTATCCGCGCGGCTTGTTTCTGTCCGCTGCCTGTTCGCGCGGCTTGCTTCTTCTTGATTCTCTTCTCCTACTGCTCTTTGTCGCAGCGACCTGTTTCCGTGTCGCCGCGCTCCTTGTTCTTTCCTGCCGCTACGACTTCCTAGTCGCTGCGGTCTGTCTCTGTCCGCGTGTGTTGTCTCTGTACTCGCGGTTTGCTGCTGTGATCTGCCTGACCGTGTGGGTTGTTCCTTTCTCCCCCGCATCTTGGTCGCGGTCACCTGCTCTTCTCCTCTCTTCTGTTCGCTCGGCCTTTTCAGTCCGCGTGACCTCTTCCCCGCTGTGCCCTTGCCCGCATTCTCGCCACTGCTGTGCTCTGCCTGACCGTGCGGGTTGTCCCTTTCTTACCCGCATCTTGGTCGCGGTCACCTGCTTCTCTCCTCTCTTTTGTTCGCTCGGCCTTTTTCAGTCCGCGCGACTTCTTCCCCTGCTGTGCCTTGATCTGCATCCTAGCCGCTCGTGTTCACGCGGCTTCTTCCCTTTTGTTCCCGCCGCGGTTTCTCGCGGATTCTTCCTTGTTTGAGCGGCCTCTCTGCCCTTCCTCCTTTAGCCGCTCCTGCTTGTTAGTCGCCGCGACCTCCTGGTTTAGTCGCGCGGCTTGTGCTCTGCACCTTGGTCGTGGCCCTTCGTGTCGCTGGTGTGCTGTCGCCGAGTCAAACCGCCAAGCTGACAGGCCTCACAGTTGAGCGGAGGACTTTGAGGAGGAAGGTGGGGCAGAAGTTGACGTAGAAGGCGGGGAGGAGCATGACCAAGGCGGAGATGCCATTGGAGAAGATCCGTGGAGGTGGAGGAGAAGGTGGAAAAAGCAGAAATGTTGTCTAGGAAGTATAAGCCGCCACTCTCAGTCCCAATAGCAATCGTCCGTTTGATCTTCTCCACTCTGATATCTGGGGTCCTTCTCCTACTCTTACCATTGGTCGGGGTAGTTCCTATTTTGTCACGTTCATTGATGATTTCTCTCGCTGTACGTGGGTGTATCTGTTAAAAGATCGCTCCGAATTATTCTCTGTATGGACATCCTTCTATCTCATGATCAAAACTCAGTTTGGTGTTTCTATCCAAGTGTTTCGATCTGATAATGCCCAAGAATATCTCAGTCGTGACTTCTCTACATTCTGCATGCAAAATGGGATTCTTCATCAAACTAGTTGTGTCTATACTTCACAACAAAATGGTGTGGCCGAACGCAAAAACCGACACCTGCTCGATGTCGCTCGCACCTTGATGACCCAGATGCATGTTCCTCGCTCCTATTGGGGCTATGCTATTCTCCTTGCCTGCTACCTCATCAATCGCATTCCCTCCATGGTTCTCCATGGCCAAACCCCGTTCTCCATTTTGTATCCGGGAAAGGAGCCGTTTCCTCTCCCTCTCCAAATCTTTGGATGCACTGCCTTTGTGCATACCCCTTCTGCCACCCGTGATAAGCTCTCCCCTCGCTCCACCAAATGTGTCTTTCTGGGGTACTCCACCACTCAGAAAGGCTACTGTTGCTTTGATCCCGTCCTTCGTAAGCAGTTCGTCTCTGCTGATGTCACCTTCTTCGAGAATACCTCCTACTTCTCGGATGACTCTTCTCCTCTTCTCCCAGCTTCTGATTCTCCTGCCATTCCCTTCGTTCCCTCGCCTCCTCCTACCCTCTCCACCACTACACCGTCTCCACCCCCTCCTCTTCCTCCACCTCTCTCTCTCCCTTCTCCACCACCCTCTCCGCTGTCGTCGCTCTCTTCTCCCGGGCCAGCTTTCTCTACCACGGATGCTCCGGATGCCGCGGGCCCGGCTGACCTGGATCTTCCTATAGCTCTTCGCAAAGGGGTGCGGACGTGCACCTTACACCCCCTTGCTGCTGTTGTTTCCTATGATCGTCTTACTCCTTCTCGCAGGGTATTTGCACTGGCTATCTCTGCCACTGCCACACCCCGCTCCTATCAGGAGGCCCTTGCTATTCCTCACTGGAAGATGGCCATGGATGAGGAAATGGCGACCCTCACTGAGCGGGGTACCTGGACTCTTGTTCCTCCTCCCTTTGGTACTCATGTTGTTGGCTGTCGCTGGGTCTTTGTGGTCAAATTTAGCCCAAACGGCACTGTGGATCGGTATAAGGCTCGCCTTGTGGCTAAGGGCTTTACTCAGACCTATGGGGTTGATTACTTTGACACCTTCTCCCCTGTGGCTCGTCTCAGCACAATCCGGGTTCTTCTCTCTGTGGCCGTCAATCGGGATTGGCCAATTTCTCAGCTGGACGTCAAGAATGCCTTCCTTTATGGTGATCTTCACGAGGCCGTTTACATGGAGCAACCTCCTGGGTATGTTGCTCAGGGGGAGACACGAGTATGCCGGCTGCAGAAGGCAATTTATGGCCTCAAGCAGAGTCCTCGAGCTTGGTTTGACAAGTTCAGCGGTATTGTGGCGGCTGTTGGTTTTGTGCGAAGCTCTGCTGATCACTCTCTCTTTATTCGCAAAACTCCTTCTGGGCTGGTTGTTCTTGCTGTGTACGTCGATGATATTCTTCTCACTGGCGATGACCAGGAAGGGGTAGCCCTGACAAAGCGACATCTTCGCCAGCATCTGATCACTAAAGATATGGGCTCTCCAAAGTACTTTTTGGGGATCGAACTCTCTCGGAAGCCCGACTCCTTAGTTCTCTCTCAGCGTAAGTATGCCCTTGATCTTTTAAAAGAGGCAGGATTGACTGGAGCTAAACCTGCCCGATGCCCCATGGCTATTGGGGAGGACAAAACCTGGACAGATGATTCGCCTCTTCTTTCAGATAGTTCGCGGTACAGGCGTCTGGTTGGTAAGCTCATATATCTCATAGTGACCAGACCCGACATTTCCTATGCTGTGGGCAAGGTGAGTCAATTCATGCAAGCGCCTAGGGAATGTCATCTACAGTCCGCCTTGCGGATCTTGGAATATGTCAAAGCAGCGCCTGAGAAAGGATTACTGTTTCAGAAGAATGATCATCTGAGGATTGAAGCCTACTCAGATGCAAGTTATGCTGATGACAAAGGGGATCGCAAGTCTACCTCAGGTTTTTGCACCTTTGTTGGGGGAAATCTGGTGAGCTGGAAGAGTAAAAAGCAGTCTGTTGTCTCCAGGTCCAGTGCAGAAGCTGAGTATCGCAATATGGAGTCAACCACTTGTGAGTTGAAATGGTTGCGGGCTCTCATGCTAGATTTAGGAGAGGTGTACAACCATCCTCTACCTATGTTCTGTGATAACAAGGCCGCCATATACATCTCCAAAAATCCGGTATTCCATGAAAGAACAAAGCACATTGAGGTTGACTACCATTTCATTCGTGAAGAGATTTTAAAAGAACAAATTTGCACTCCGTTTGTCACATCTGATAAAGAGCTAGCTGACATCTTCACCAAGCCAGTCTCCGCCTCGTTTCTGCATGTTTGCGACAAGCTGGGCATGATTGATATATATGCTCCAGCTTGAGGGGGAGTGTTGAAGTTGGAGACCGGGCGGTCTGTCTTGGCGGGTTGGAGACCGCGCGGTCTGGCAGTTTGACTCGGCGACTAGTAAACCGGGCGGTCTGGCATTCTTCACAGGCGACCTCTCTGCTTCTCTTATTGTAAGTCGTGCGGTTAGTCCTTCTGTCTAACCGCGCGGCCTGTGCGGTTTACTTTGTACAGTCCGCTTAGCTTGTATATTTTTAGTCCCACATCTCTTATTTGTATTCTCTCTTCTCTCCTCCATTCTATATAAGGGAGGGTATACCTTTGTAATAGTTATCATTTTTGGATAATAAAATTTCGATTATTCAAAAGTTTATTCGGCTTGTTCTCTACTTTTCGCTTCTTTTCGCTACTTTCTAACACCTTGCAAAAGAGTTTATCTGATGTAACAACTGCAATTCAAGACTCTCAGAAGTTGATAACTGACAAACTCCAAAGGTTGAAACCTTTCTTTAAAGATGGAGTCAATTATTTGGATAACCAAGTCAGATTTCAAAAGGATGATCTAAGAGATCACATGGAAAGAGAAGTCATAAAGGGGGAGAGGGTGTTAGTCAAAGCTAGCTCTGATCATGCTAAGTGGATTTCTAATTCTATCAGAGCTACTCTTGGTTATCCCCCTTTATGTGATGATGACAATGTTGCAGAATTTGGGATACATCCTGCATATCTAGGAGGGGAGCAACCAGAAGTGGCTCAAGTAATCTACCCTCCTCCAGATTTTGATATGGTTTAAGCTGAGATACAATCAATGTATAGCCCACCTGGGGGACAGCAAAATGTCATCATAGAGAAGGTGGTTCAGCCAGTATCTGAGGCTATGCAAGAAGCTCTGCAGAAAGAAGAAGAAGATAGATTGTCTAAGAAGAGGTTCAGGGAGCAAGCTGAACAAAGACCTGACTTTGAGCAGTGGAGCCCCACTTCTAGGAACATTATCTTAACTGCATGGAAAGCTACAAAAGATAATATACAAGACAGAAACAAGTGGTTTTCTGAATTGGAATGGAGAAAGCATGAGACAAGGCAAGAAGCCATAGTCCAATATAGAAGAAAGGCCAAGATGGGAAAGCTACCTCCTACTGCTCAGGAGCCTAGCAAGTACTTTCCCAAGCCATATCATTATTTTGAAAGGCAAAAGATTAAAGCTGAAGAGCTAAAGAAGAAGGAGCTTAAAGGGAAAAAGCATGCTGCTGCTGAAGACACTGAAGCTTCTGTGCAAGCCAGATACAATCTGGAAAAGGGATAATGATCAAAGATGCTGATCAAAAATAGCATAGAAATTTTCTTAAGTTTACTATGTAATCTTTTGATGTTAAACATTCTGTAAACTTTTGAAATATGAATATGACAAGTTATTAGAACAATGTGCTGTGTGATAAATTTGCTGTGTGATAAATTTATATCATAATTGTTCTGAGATATTGTCTATATATACATGTTTGATTGATACATGTTTATGTTTGGCCTGTTATATAATCCTGTTATACATCATGTTATGATTTTATTCTGTATGGTGTATATCATTGACTAAGGGTTATGACTTCTCCAAATAGGGGGAGATTGTTGGGTACATTAGTTCTAATGTACCTGATTTGAAGAAGTCTCACCATACTCAATGATATACATCAAAATGTATTTGATGTATTTTTTAGTTTACTTGTGCAGGTTAAGTATTTGCAGGAAAGATGAAAAAGTTTCTAATTCCATGTGTCGACACCCAGAGGGAAAGTGTCGACACTTAAGAAGACTTGTGTCGATACCCAGACAAGTAGTGTCGACACTTGGAGTGATTGTGTCGACACCAGGGATGTTGCGTCGACACCAGGCAGAAAGTGTCGACACAAGGAGCTGTGTCGACACTCAATGAAGAAAATTCCAGTGAAGCAGTGTCGACACTTAGCAGTTGTGTCGGCACCCAGTGAAACTGTGTCTACATCAGAAAGTGTCGACACTTGGAAGATGTGTCGACACTCAGCAAAAGTCAGCAGAGTCTAAGTATAAGTGTCAACACCCAGAGCAATGTGTCGACACACAGCAGAAGAGTCAACACTTGAAGAAAGTGTCGACACAAGAAAGAATGTGTCGACACTCAGCTGAAGACTCAACAATTGAAGAAAGTGTCGACACAAGAAAGAATGTGTCGACACTCAGCTGAAGACTAAACACTTGAAGAAAGTGTCGACACAAGGAGCTGTGTCGACACTTGGCAAACATCAGCAAAATTCTAAGTGCAAGTGTCGACACTAAGGGAAAGTGTCGACACTCAGCCAGAGTCTCAACAGAAGAAGAATGTGTCGACACAAGGATCTTTGTCGACACTCAGCAAGTATCAACACAGAAGGCATGTGTCGACACCAAGAAAATGTGTTGACACTAAACAAGTTAAACACATGAAGATGTGTCGACACAAAGGTGTTGTGTCGACACTTACAAGAATTCAACAAAGTACTGAAGAACAAAGTGTTGTGTCGACACTCAATATCAGTGTCGACACATGAAGAAGAAGCAGTGTCGAGATATAAAATCTACAACACAAGGAGTTGTGTCGACACCTTGAAAGCTAGTGTCGACACTTAGACAACTTGTGTCGACACTTAGTCTATAAGTGTCGACACTTGAAGACAGACAGTCTCGACACTTTCAGACAGTTACAGAATTTTCAAGAACTGACTGGATGACTTGATAGCTGCCATTCCAGCCGGTCTACTACACCTGTCAGAGTTGTCAGAAATTAGTTATGAACTGGACCAGCCGGTTACCATGAAGAAGGCCTATAAATAGGCTTATACTGTCTACAGAAGGAGATTGATTAGAAGATCAACACATCAAGTAATACAAAGAAGATCTAGCTATTCTTTGAAGAATCTATTGAAGATCTAAGAAGTTGGAGAGAGAGAGCTCTATCCAAGAAGTCAGCCGTTGGAACCAGGCTGAGAAGAAGGGTTCAGATTTTGTTCTGAATCTTAAGTAGCAGAGATCAAGGATCAACTGCAGCGGAGATCAATCTTATTGTGTTCTACATTCAAGAAGCTTTGAAGAAAGCCAAGTCAGATTGATTTCAGCTGCGTTCTTCCAAGAACTCATCAAGAAACTGACAACTTATCTCTCTTTTCTCTGAGTTGTAGAGTATACATTTTTGTATTCATATTTTCTTGTAGGATCCTTAGGGATCTGAGTTTGTAAGCCTGTAATTATAAAGGCTGAGTGTAGGGCTTGAGTGCCTGAGTGTAGGAGATTTGAATCTCTGAGTGTAGGCCTGTTGTGGCTGAGTGTAGGCCTTGGTGGCTGAGTGTAGGCCTTAGTGGCTGAGTGTAGGCTTTGAGAAGAAGCTGAGTTGTAGTGCCCTGGGCCTGAGTTGTAGGAACCTGTTTTGGGGTTCTGAGTGTAAGATATGAAGATCTGAGATAGTGGAGGAGTTTGGTCGAATCTAGTACACTGATAGATAGGCGAAGGGGGAAAGTGGATGTACCCAAACCTTTGGGAACCACTATAAATCTGTGTATCTACTGTGTGCTTGTGTAATTCTGTGATTGCTGCTTGTGTGCTGTGATAAAGTAACTAGAACTCTGTGATATAATCTGAATTCTGCCTAAAAAAGTTAAAAAGATTTAAGTCACCTATTCACCCCCCCCCCCCTCTAGGTGAGTAGGTACAATATCTTTCAATCTCCTTTCTGCAAATTGGCAACTTCATGGATCCTAGCTCTTTGTGATTCTTTGTTGAACCCATTTTCTTGATTCTTGATTATGCTGATTCTGTCAACAGGAACTTTACTCAGACTGTTATGTCTTTTTTGAGTAACCTCGCTTTGATACCACTTGAAAGAAATTGTACCTAATCACCTAGAGGGGGGGGGGTGAATAGGTGACATTAATCTTTTAAAACTTTTATGCAGAATTAATCACAGAATTCACAGAACTTTAAACAACAAACACAGAATCAGTTACACACAGAGTACACACAGTTTTTATAGTGGTTCCCCAAGGTCTGGGTACATCCACTTTCCCACTTCGTCTATCTAGTAGTGTACTAGATTCGGCCAAACTTCTCCACTACTCCTCAGATCCTCAGATCTTACAGCTCAGAACCCCAAACAGGTTCCTACAACTCAGAGTGATCTCACTCCTACAACTCAGGCACACAGCCCTACCACTCAGTCTTCACAAAGACCTACACTCAGCCTTCAACAAGGCCTACACTCAGCCCTCAACAAGTCCTACACTCAGAGAAATGAATCTCCTACACTCAGGCACACAGGCCCTACCACTCAGCCTTTATAATTTCAGGCTTATAACTCAGATCCCTTAGTATCCTACAAGAAATTAAAATTACAAAGTATATACCCACAACTCAGAATGAGAGATAAGAGTTGACTGGTTTCTTGATGAGTTCTTGGAAGAACTTTGTTGAGATCAACCTCCCTTGGCTTTCTTCAAAGCTTCTTGAACTAGAACACAGTAGGGTTGAAACTCTATGCAGATGATCTTCAATCACTAGTGACTTAAGAATCAGATCTCAATCTGAAACTTTATTCACAGCCTGGTTCAACAACTGTCTTCTTAGAAGGAGCTCTCTCTCTCCAACTTCTTAGATCTTCACTTGAAGATCTTCTTCTTTTAGTGTTATTAGATCTTCAATGAATCCTGTTGGGTACATTGGTCAAATGTACCTGATTTGAAGTAGCCTCACCTAACTCAATGATATACATCATAATGTATTTGATGTTTGTTTGAGTTACTTGTGCAGGATAGGTATTCACTGGACTGAAGCTAAAAGTTTCTAAGTCCATGTGTCGACACCCAGAGGGAAAGTGTCGACACTTGAGAAAGCTTGTGTCAACACCCAGACAAGCAGTGTCGACACTTGGAGTCATTGTGTCGACACCTGGGATGAAGAGTCGACACCAGACAGAAAGTGTCGACACTTGGAGCTGTGTCGACACTCAGTGAAGAAGTATGCAGAAAAGCTGTGTCGACACTTAGCAGAAGTGTCGACACCTAGAAGAGCTGAGTCTACATCAGAAAGTGTCGACACTTGGAGTTGTGTCGACACTCAGCAAAATTCTGCAGAGACTAAGGACAAGTGTCGACACTCAACACAATGTGTCGACACTCAATCAGCAGAGTCAACATATGAAGAATGTGTCGACACTCAGCACAATGTGTCGACACACAAACAGGAGAGTCAACACTTGAAGTAAGTGTCGACACCCAGCACAATGTGTCGACACTTAGCTAAAGACTCAACACTTGAAGAAAGTGTCGACACAAGGAGCTGTGTCGACACTTGGCAAAGAACAGAAAAGTTTACAAAATTATTCAAAGTACAAGTGTCGACACTAAGGGAAAGTGTCGACACTCAGCTGAAGAAACAACATTGAAGACTTGTGTCGACACCAAGAAGCTGTGTCGACACTTGACAGTTTCAACACATGGAGATGTGTCGACACAAAGGAGATGTGTCGACACTTAGAAGAATACAGTTAAAGAATGAAGTACAAGTACTTGTGTCGACACTCAATTTCAGTGTCGACACATGCAGAAGAATCTGTGTCGAGACATACAAGGAATTGTGTCGACACCTTGTAGACTTGTGTCGACACTTACACAACATGTGTCGACACTTGGTTTATAAGTGTCGACACTTAAGAACAGAAAGTCTCGACACTATCTGACGGTTAGAGAATTTCAAGAAGTGACTGGTTGACATGACAGCTGCCGATCCAGCCGGTCTACAGCAACTGTCAGGGAAGTCAGAAGACTGTTATGAACCGAACCAGCCGGTTACCTTGAAGAATGCCTATAAATAGGCACCCTCAATTTACAGAAGAAGTTGTTCACTATTGGGATCACAAGTTGTTGTTGCTATTTTTTTGATACACAGAGGATCAACACAAGAAGATCTGTCAGTCCAACTGCAGATCTAAGAAGTTGGAGAGAGAGAGCTCCAATCAAGAATTCAGTCTTTGGAACTAAGGCTGAGAAGAAGGATTCAGAATCATCTGGATATCAAGAAGCAGAGGTCAAGGATCAACTGCAGAGGATTCAGACTTATTCAGTTCTACTCAAGAAGCTTTGAAGGAAGCTAAGTCAGTTTGGATCTAAATGAGTTCTTCCAAGAACTCATCAAGAAACTCTCAAACTCCTCTCTTATTTTCTGAGTTGTAGAGTTAGTTATTGTAATTCAATCTTAACTTGTAGGATCCATTGGATCTGAGAGAATTGTAAGCCTATATTATAAAGGCTGAGGGTAGGGCTTGGTTGCCTGAGTGTAGGAGTTGAAGAACTCTGAGTGTAGGCCTTAATTGGCTGAGTGTAGGCCTGGGTGGCTGAGTGTAGGCCTTTGTGGCTGAGTGTAAGGCTTTGGGCCTGAGGTGTAGGAACCTAGTTGGGTTCTGAGATAGTGGAGAAGATTGGCCGAATCTAGTACACTGCTAGATAGGCGAAGGGGGAAAGTGGATGTACCCAAAGATTGGGGAACCACTATAAATTTGTGTGTCTGCTGTGCTGTGCTGGCTGTGGATTAACTGTTTATATTCTGTTATTGCTGTTAGTTGTAGAAATCTGTGAGATAACTATTTTGCTGCCAACAAAATTTCAAAAAGGTTTAGGTCACCTATTCACCCCCCCCCCCCTCTAGGTGTTTAGGTACCATATCTTTCAAGTGGTATCAGAGGGAGGTTCCTCAAAAAGGACTAACTGTCTGAGGAGATCCAGTTTGGCAGATTCAGTGTAAGTCAGAACACAGTTTCAAGAAAATCAAGAAACATGGGTTCTTCAGAGAATCACAAGGAATTGGGTTCAATGAAACTGCCCATATGCAGAAAAGAGATTTTTGGAATCTGGAAAGAGAGGGTAAGGCTGTTCATGGAAGCCTCTGACCCTAGAATCTACATCACAGTCAAAGAGGGGCCATATGTGCCCATGAAGATCTCAGTATTGGATGCAAATCAGAGGACTCCAAAGGATTTCTCTGAGATGACCAAGGATGAAATTGTCCTAGCCACTATGGACAAAAGGGCACAAAACATAATAGTAAGTGCCATTGATGATGCAACTTTTCAGAACCTAATTCACTGTAAAACAGCAAAAGAAATGTGGGATACCCTCATTGTCTATATGGAAGGTTCTGAAGAAGTTAGGCAAGATAGGAAGTCCTTGCTTAATCAAGAGTATGAGAGCTTTAGGCAAGGAAGAGGAGATAGCATCACTGAATGCTACAAGAAGTTCTATAGAATTGTTAATGAACTCATGTCCTATGGAAGAGAGTTCACTAACTATGAATTGAATGATAAGTTCTTAAGGTCCCTAACCAAAGATTGGGACACCAAGATCTGTGTCATCAGAGAAATGGCAAAGTTGGGAGAAATTCCTCCTCCCACACTGTTTGGGAAGTTGCTGTCTTATGAGATGCAGCTGTCAGTGAGAAAAGAGGAGGAAAAATCAACAAGGACTGAGCACAGGGAAAGGACTGTTGCCTTCAAGTCAGAAGTACCTAGAAAGGGCAGGACTAAGTCATCAACTCCTCCTCCAGAGGTAGTTGAATCAGAATCAGATGAGTCTATTAGTACAAAGTCTACAAGCAGTGAAAGTGATGAAGACTTTGCTGCATTCACCAGACATTTTCAGAAATTCCTGAAGAAGAAACAGTGGAGGTCCAGACCTTCATTTTCCAAAGGGAAAGAAGTCCAGTATCAGGAGAAGAATCCTTCAAAGAAGGACAAGAAAAAGACAAAAACTAGCAAGGCAACTGGGTCTAAGATAGTGTGTTACTGCTGCAATAGACAGGGTCATGTTATTGCAGATTGTCCTGAGAGAAGAAAAGAATCCAGTGACAAAAAGAAGACTCACTTCAAAGGAAAGAAGGAGAAGTCCTTTGTTGCAAAGAATGAGAAGACTCTTTCAGACATTTCTTCTTCAGACACTGAGACAGATGCTGAAGCCTACATAGGGCTATTTGCTGAAGAAGAAGAAGAGTTTATGCAGATCATGGAATCAATCTATGAACAAGAAGAGTGTCAGTGCCAAGGACTGATGGCATTGACTGAAAGTACCAAAATCCTGGAGCAGCCAGGACCTAGTCAGGTACAAAGTCCAACTCAAAGTTCAGATTCCAGTTCTAGTTCAGAGTCAGATTCATCTTCATCAAGTGATGGAAGTGTTTCTGAATCTGAGGGAGATATTCATCAGCTCTTAGATGAATATAAAGTACTGTTGCAAGCCTATAAGAAAAGCAAGTCCCTTGCCAAAAGTCAGGCAAAGGAAATTGCTGATCTAAAGGCAGCTGCAACAGACGTTTGAGAAGGAATTTGATCAAAAGCTCAATGAGGTAGCCAGGCTGAAACACATTACTGTGATTCAGATGGGAACTATCACTTATAAAAATGATCAAATTAAGTTACTGGAGATCAATCTCCAGAAGGAAAGAGAGCTAGTTGCTAGGTTTTCAAAACCTAAATCAGTGCTACCCTTGATTGATGAATTTGTTCATCATAAAGGAAAGGCTGGATTGGGTTTTATTAAACCAGCTAGGACTGTTCAGGATCAGTCCAAGTCCAAGGGCAAAGCCCCAACATTCAACAAGCCTGCTGTAGTCAAGACAGCAAAGGTTGTACCTAAGCAAAGGTACAACAAGTTTGAATGCTGGTGCTGTGGCAAGATTGGCCATTTTGCAATGGACTGTTGGCACAATGCCAGTGCCAAGGTGAGTAGCAAGTTACCTGGTGGAAAGCCAACAGGTAGCTTTGTCAAGTTGCAAACTAACAATCACCAAGGACCCAAGTTTACTTTGGGTTCTAAGGTTCATTAATTTGTTTTGCAGGTGAATCCAAGTGGCCATACCCCAACATGGTACTTGGATAGTGGATGTTCCAGACATATGACTGGAACAAGGGGACTACTGAAGGACTACATTCCAATCAAAAATGGTCCTAAAGTGACCTTTGGTGGTTCTGAAAAAGGAATCATCAAAGGGTTTGGTAACATTTCTTCAAACTTGTTACCATTACTCAAGTGGCTTATGTTAAAGGGTTGAAACACAACCTTATAAGTATAAGTCAATTAAGTGATGTAGGGTATGACATCTCATTTGTTAAAGATGGTTGTCATATCAAGAGGTCAAGTGATCAAGAGATCATTTTGACAGGATATAGAAAGAGAAATGTCTATTGTCTAGACATTATGATTGAGAACAATAGTTCTCCAGTTTGTCTTGTAGCTGATGAGACAGTCTCTCATTGTGTCAAGTGGCACAAGAGGCTAGCTCATCTTAACTACAAGACTATTAGCAAACTCTTTAGCAAAGAGTTAGTGAGGAATGGTCCTCAAGTTAAGTGTGTCAAAGATGGCATTTGCTCAGCTTGTCAAAAGGGCAAGCAGACTAAATCCACCTTTAGAAGCTTAGACAACAAAGATGCTGTGAGGTGTTTATACCTCTTGCATATGGATCTATTTGGTCCAATGCCAGTTCACAGCTTAGGTAGGAAGGTCTATACCTTTGTAGTTGTTGATGACTACTCAAGGTTTTCCTGGGTGTTCTTCTTAAGGCAGAAATCTGAAACACCTAGTGTCTTCTATAGCTTTGTTAAGCAAATTCAGAATGAATTGAACTGTACAGTGGTCAAAATTAGAAGTGACCATGGTACTGAGTTTCAGTCTGAAAGCATGACAAAACTGTGTGAAGATTTTGGGATATTTCAAGAATTCTCTTCACCTAGAACACCTCAGCAAAATGGCATTGCTGAAAGGAAGAATAGGACCTTGATAGAGGCTGGTAGGACCCTATTAAGTGATTCATCACTGCCAGAGTATTTCTGGGCTGAAGCAGTTAACACTGCATGCCATGTGATAAATAGGGCTACCATCACTAAAAGGTTAAACAAGACCCCCTATGAAGTTGTGAAAGGCAGGAAACCAAACCTATCCTATTTCAGGATTTTTGGTTGCAAATGCTTCATACTTAACAATGGAAAGTCTTACTTAACTAAGTTTGCTGCCAAATCCCAAGAGGGAGTGTTTGTTGGGTACAGCAATAATAGTAAGGCTTATAGAGTCTACAACTTGACTACACAAGTTGTAGAGGAGTCTGTGCATGTAGTTTTTGATGAGACAAAACTAATTAACAATGAGTTGTCTAGCAATGTATGCAGCCCCACAGGTCTTACTAAGAAGATGGACAAGCTAACCATAGAAGATGTACCTGCTGCAAGACAGCAAGTAGAAGAAGATGGCTTATGTCCAGGGGGAGAACTACATGTACCAGGAGCTGAAGAAGTACAAGGAACTCAGCTGGATGAAGATGCTGAAGAAGTTCAACCAGAAGTAAGGATGCCTCCAGCCAACAGGCATCTAAGAGATCATCCAGTAGAGCTGATTATTGGAGATCCAAGACAAGGTGTTCAGACAAGGAGCAGAAATCAGAATGCTGTAGTATATTCAAGTTTTCTGTCTCAAATAGAACCAAAGAAATTTGAAGAAGCTATACAAGATCCACAGTGGACTGAAGCAATGCAGGAAGAGCTTAATCAGTTCAAAAGGTGCAAGGTTTGGGACCTGGTTCCTAAACCTAAAGATCACAATGTGATAGGAACAAAGTGGATCTATAGGAATAAGTTAGATGAACAAGGAGTCATCATTAAGAATAAAGCAAGACTGGTTGCAAAAGGATATAGGCAAGAAGAAGGTATTGATTTTGATCAAACCTTTGCTCCAGTAGCCAGACTGGAAGCCATAAGGATGTTCTTGGCCTATGCAACCTATCAAGGATTCAAGGTATACCAAATGGATGTGAAGTCAGCATTCCTAAATGGTAATTTGAAAGAAGAAGTCTATGTGGAGCAGCCTGCAGGTTTTGTTGATCCAACTCTACCTCATTATGTCTATAGACTTAGGAAAGCATTATATGGGTTGAAACAAGCACCTAGAGCTTGGTATGAAACCCTATCTAGTTTCCTCATTGAGAACAAGTTCTCAAGGGGGAAAATAGATAAGACTCTATTCCTTAGGGAATCTAGAGGCAAAGTCATACTTGTCCAAATATATGTAGATGACATTATATTTGGGTCTACTGAAAGTAGCCTTTGCAAAAAGTTTGCAAAGCTTATGCAAAGTCAATTTGAGATGAGTAGTATGGGAGAACTAAAGTTTTTCTTGGGTCTCCAAGTTAAACAGACTGAAAGTGGTCTATCCATATGTCAGTCCAAGTTCACCCTAGAACTCATAAGGAAGTATGGTATGGATTCATCCAGTACCATGAAGACTCCTATGGGGTCAAGTATGTCTCTGAGCAAGGATGATGCAGGGAAACCTGTAGATGAAACCTTGTATAGAGGGATAGTTGGCTCCCTACTATACTTGACTGCAAGTAGGCCTGACATTATGTATGCTACATGTGTTTGTGCCAGGTATCAAGCCTGCCCTAAAGAGTCTCACTTGACTGCAGTCAAGAGAATCTTGAGATATCTAAAGGGCACTCCCTATCTAGGCCTCTGGTACCCTAGGAATGGAGATTTTGATCTAACAGGCTATTCAGATGCAGACTTTGCAGGATGCAAAGAAGATAGAAAGAGCACTACTGGATCCTGTCAATTCCTAGGTGGAAGACTCATTTCATGGAGCAGTAAGAAGCAAACCAGTGTGGCTATCTCCACAGCTGAGTCAGAATATGTAGCTGCAGGAAGTTGCTGTGCTCAACTTCTGTGGATTCAACATCAGCTAGAAGACTATGGATTTCAGGTAAGTAGAACTCCACTTTTCTGTGATTCTACAAGTGCTATTTCAATAACAAATAATCCTGTATCACATAGTAGAACTAAACATATTGAGATTAAATATCACTTTCTTAGGGAGCATGTGGAAAGAAATGATATTGCACTTGAATATGTTAAAACTGATGATCAGATAGCTGATATGTTTACTAAGCCCTTAGAAGAAGCTAAGTTTAATAGGTTCAAAATTGAACTAGGTATGATAAACTTAGACTAAGTTTACAGAACTAAAAATTGGCTAAGTAAAAAGGTGTCGACACATAGACAAATCTATGTCGACACAGAATAGTAAGTGTCGACACTTCAGGAAATTGGTGTCGACACATCTAGGAAGTAGGTGTCGACACTTCAGAATGTGAGTGTCGACACATGTCGAGTTGGTGTCGACACATCCAATAAGGTGTCGACACTTAAGTTTTACTCAGAATTTTCTAAGTAAAGTCTCGACTACATGTCGAGTAGTGTGGTGTCGACACTTAACCAAGTGTCGACACATAAAATCTGATGACTTAAACTTGTGTCGACACATGAGTGTCGAGACATTATAAGTCAGTGTCGACACTTATTGCCAGTGTCGACACATCTTTAGTAATCCATCCCGCCTGTTCGTCTTCAAACCAGAAAGGTATAAATAGGATTCTGTCTTTGTTTGTCGACACGCTTTCAGAGTTTCGAGACCAAACTACTGTGTCGACATTTCTCTTTTCTAAAGACTAATTCTACAAACCCTAATGGCTCCCAAGCTCGAGGAGAATGTCAATGAAGGCTATGAACTGGTTCGTGGCGCGTTCGACGATGGCGATCAAGAAATCAAATCGGTGGTAACCCTAGTCACCGATTCTGGATTGGAGTACCTGGTTTCAGAACCAACCAAAATATGGAAGAAGGAAGTTCTCGAATTCCTTACTGGAGCTTCAGTAGATGACTCAGGTTACAAAATCAAATCAAGAGTGCATGGCACCAGGGTCAAGATTTCACCCAAATCTCTGAGAAAGGTACTTCAGCTACCTAAAATTCAAGAAGAAGAGGAAGTGACTACATCTAAGACCAAAGAAGCACTTACCTGGTGTGGTCTAGATCCTAAGCTGAAGATTGGATCTGTTTTCAACAGGAGAGGAATGAATACCCAAGGAAAATTCCTGTCAGAAATTGTGGGTAAAGTTATACTCAGCAAGACTGGAGGGCATGACAGGGTGTCAGCCTCCATGTTCAGTGTTATGACCAGAATTATCTTCAACCTCAAAACAGACTGGTCAATGGTTATCTTTGAGAAAATAAAGGAAAGTCTGAAGAAGCCCAATCTGGGCAGGATACTTAGTCTCTACCTGGCTGGTACAATACCAGAGGTAATGAGCACTGCTGCAGGTAGCAAAATCAACCACATGAGAAGGATGGACATGAGGATCTTCTCAAGGTGGGAAAGGGTGTTGTCAAAGGAACTGTCCACCCCTGAGAAGCAAGTTTCTAAGAAAGATTCACCTCCAAAGAAGAAGAGGAAGATAGCTCCTGTGACACAGGAGTCCTCCAGCAGTTCAGGTAGTGAAGAACAGGTTGTTTTCACTCCTGATAGTCAAATAGAAGTGGCTGCAGAGAAGTCTCCTGCTCCTCAAGAGACAGCTGAAATCCAGGGGGAGCTGCCTCCAGCTAGCCCCATGCATAAGGATCCAAGCCAGGGGGAGCCACCAGCTGTAGAACAACCCTTTACACTGGAGAGTGAGCAAGCTACACTCATTATCCAAGAGGTACTTTCTGACCTCGACACTTTAGATTTTTCTGTGATAGATTCTGATTTGTCTGATGTCCATCAGCAAACTCAGCACGAAAATCAAGAACCAGATGTTGTTCTCCAAGACACATCAGTTATCCTAGAAGTGGTTCCTGATAAAGTTGTTGATCAACCCAGTACTTCTCCTGCACAGTCACCTCCTGAATATACAATGGAAGACCTCTTTCTGAATTTAGATCAAGAGGACTTTGACATGGATAAAGGTGCTGCTACTGAGAGGGAGAACCTGCAAGTTGTGGAAGAGCTTGTCAGGCAAGAAAGTGAGAAAGCACTTGATGTGCAAGCTGACAAACCATCAAGCCCTAAGGACAGGGTTGATATAGCCAGTACTTCAGAGTCTGAGGAAGATGAGGCTACACAAGCTAAAAAGAAGAAACTCTATGTCTTCAAGAGGAGAAGTCAGAGTTACAAGAAAGCCTTGCAATCCATTGCCCCACAGCCCATAGTTCAACAGGCTCCAACTGTTGACTATAGTGGTCTACTGATTGCACTGCAAATCAAGATGGATGAACAAAGGAAAGCAATCGAGACTTATGTTGATGAAGGGCACAAGACCCTACAATCTGATCTGGCACAGGAAATCAAGTCAATAAGGTTTGAAATGAACCTTAATAAAAAGGAGATGACTGACTGTTTTACAAAGGGTGCTAATGCAGTGGTCTATCTGGCAACCCATCAAGAGAAAATAAAGTCTCAAGTAGATGATATAGCACTGAAGCAAGGCTATGTGCTGGAAAATCAGTTGAGGATGAATGATAATTTGACTGCATCCCACAATGCTATAGTCACTGAACTGAAGAATAAGACTGCTGAACTTTCAACATCATCTGCATTTAAGGCTGAATTTGATAAAGCTTTTCAAGATGAAATTGTTGCTATCAAGACTGCAATCAAGGATTCACAGAAGGTCATTTCTGAACAGCTTACAAAGCTTAGACCTTACTTTAAGGATGGCATCAGGTACTTGGACAGTCAGATCAGATTCCAAAAGGATGATGTCAGAGACCATGTTGCACAAGAAGTCATAAAGGGGGAGAGGGTGTTAGTCAAAGCTAGCTCTGACCATGCCAAATGGATTTCTAACTCCATCAGAGCTACACTGGGCTATCCTCCCCTGTGTGATCATGATAATGTAGCTGAATCAGGTATTCAAAGTGCATATCTTGGAGGTGAGCAACAGGAAGTAGCTCAGGTGATCTATCCACCTCCAGATTTTGACATGGTTCATGCAGAAGTCAGCACAATGTATAGTCCACCTACTGGCAAGTCTAATGTTGTGTTGGAAAAGGTTGTTCAACCTATAACAGCAGCTATGCAAGAGGCTTTGGACAAAGAAGAAGAGACAAGGCTGTCAAAAAAGAAGTTTAGGGAACTAGCTGAGCAGAAGCCAGATTTTGAACAGTGGAGCCCTACTTCTAGGAACATCATTCTCACAGCCTGGAAAGCAGCCAAGGACAATGCTCATGAAAGGAACAAATGGTTTTCAGAAGCAGAATGGAGAAAGCATGAGATTAGGCAGGAAGCCATTGTCCAGTATAGAAGGAAGGCTAAGTTAGGAAAGCTACCTCCTACAGCTGTGGAGCCTAGCAAGTACTTTCCTAAGCCCTATCATTACTTTGAGAGACAGAAAATCAAGGCTGAAGAACTAAAGAAGAAGGACTCCAAAGGAAAGAAGATTGCTGATACTGAGCCTGCTGCTGCTGCTGTAAAAGCCAAAGTACAAGCTGGGAAAGGAATTGTTATAAAAGAACCTGATCAGAATTAGACTAAGATTAGACTGAAGAATGTTGTAATCTGTTACATCTAAACATTTTTGTAAATCATTGAAAATGTATTAAAAACAATGTTTGAACAGTTTTTGATAAATATATTTTTCATGATTGTTCAGAAGAATGTGTCTAATTCTTGTTTGTTATGTAATGCTGAAAGAGTATACATGTGTGCTTTATTACATGTTTAAGTTTACCCTGTTAACATATACCTGCTTTACATCATTCTCTAATTTTTAATTATGAGTGATATATATCATTGACTAAGGGTTATGACTTCTCCAAATAGGGGGAGATTGTTGGGTACATTGGTCAAATGTACCTGATTTGAAGTAGCCTCACCTAACTCAATGATATACATCATAATGTATTTGATGTTTGTTTGAGTTACTTGTGCAGGATAGGTATTCACTGGACTGAAGCTAAAAGTTTCTAAGTCCATGTGTCGACACCCAGAGGGAAAGTGTCGACACTTGAGAAAGCTTGTGTCGACACCCAGACAAGCAGTGTCGACACTTGGAGTCATTGTGTCGACACCTGGGATGAAGAGTCGACACCAGACAGAAAGTGTCGACACTTGGAGCTGTGTCGACACTCAGTGAAGAAGTATGCAGAAAAGCTTTGTCGACACTTAGCAGAAGTGTCGACACCTAGAAGAGCTGAGTCTACATCAGAAAGTGTCGACACTTGGAGTTGTGTCGACACTCAGCAAAATTCTGCAGAGACTAAGGACAAGTGTCGACACTCAACACAATGTGTCGACACTCAATCAGCAGAGTCAACATATGAAGAATGTGTCGACACTCAGCACAATGTGTCGACACACAAACAGGAGAGTCAACACTTGAAGTAAGTGTCGACACCCAGCACAATGTGTCGACACTTAGCTAAAGACTCAACACTTGAAGAAAGTGTCGACACAAGGAGCTGTGTCGACACTTGGCAAAGAACAGAAAAGTTTACAAAATTATTCAAAGTACAAGTGTCGACACTAAGGGAAAGTGTCGACACTCAGCTGAAGAAACAACATTGAAGACTTGTGTCGACACCAAGAAGCTGTGTCGACACTTGACAGTTTCAACACATGGAGATGTGTCGACACAAAGGAGATGTATCGACACTTAGAAGAATACAGTTAAAGAATGAAGTACAAGTACTTGTGTCGACACTCAATTTCAGTGTCGACACATGCAGAAGAATCTGTGTCGAGACATACAAGGAATTGTGTCGACACCTTGTAGACTTGTGTCGACACTTACACAACATGTGTCGACACTTGGTTTATAAGTGTCGACACTTAAGAACAGAAAGTATCGACACTATCTGACAGTTAGAGAATTTCAAGAAGTGACTGGTTGACATGACAGCTGCCGATCCAGCCGGTCTACAGCAACTGTCAGGGAAGTCAGAAGACTGTTATGAACCGGACCAGCCGGTTACCTTGAAGAATGCCTATAAATAGGCACCCTCAGTTTACAGAAGAAGTTGTTCACTATTGGGATCACAAGTTGTTGTTGCTATTTTTTGATACACAGAGGATCAACACAAGAAGATCTGTCAGTCCAACTGCAGATCTAAGAAGTTGGAGAGAGAGAGCTCCAATCAAGAATTCAGTCTTTGGAACTAAGGCTGAGAAGAAGGATTCAGAATCATCTGGATCTCAAGAAGCAGAGGTCAAGGATCAACTGCAGAGCATTCAGACTTATTCAGTTCTACTCAAGAAGCTTTGAAGGAAGCTAAGTCAGTTTGGATCTAACTGAGTTCTTCCAAGAACTCATCAAGAAACTCTCAAACTCCTCTCTTTTTTTCTGAGTTGTAGAGTTAGTTATTGTAATTCAATCTTAACTTGTAGGATCCATTGGATCTGAGAGAATTGTAAGCCTATATTATAAAGGCTGAGGGTAGGACTTGGTTGCCTGAGTGTAGGAGTTGAAGAACTCTGAGTGTAGGCCTTAATTGGCTGAGTGTAGGCCTGGGTGGCTGAGTGTAGGCCTTTGTGGCTGAGTGTAAGGCTTTGGGCCTGAGGTGTAGGAACCTAGTTGGGTTCTGAGATAGTGGAGAAGATTGGCCGAATCTAGTACACTGCTAGATAGGCGAAGGGGGAAAGTGGATGTACCCAAAGATTGGGGAACCACTATAAATTTGTGTGTCTGTTGTGCTGTGCTGGGCTGTGGATTAACTGTTTATATTCTGTTATTGCTGTTAGCTGTAGAAATCTGTGAGATAACTGTTTTGCTGCCAACAAAATTTCAAAAAGGTTTAGGTCACCTATTCACCCCCCCCCCCCTCTAGGTGTTTAGGTACCATAACTTTCAAATCCAATACTCAATCTTCAATTTTATTGATCCTGTTGAAGGAGAAGGGTCTTTATATAGACTTTCTCCAAGGTAACCGGCTGTTCCGGTTTCTAACAACTTTCTGACAGCTCTAACAGTTGTAGTAGACCGGCTGGAATGGCAGCTGTCAAGTCATCCAGTCACTTCTTGAATTTTCTGTAACTGTCTGAAAGTGTCGAGACAGTCAGTCTTTAAGTGTCGACACTGATAGACTAAGTGTCGACACAAGTAGACTAAGTGTCGACACTAGCCTTCATGGTGTCGACACAACTCCTTGTGTTGTAGAATCTGCTTCTCGACACTGCTTCTTCAACATGTGTCGACATAGATCATGTGTGTCGATACAAGTCCTTCTTCTTCAATACTTAGTTGATTTCTACAAAGTGTCAACACAACTCTTTTGTGTCGACACATCTTCTTGTGTTGAAACTTGTTAAGTGTCGACACATCTTCTTTGTGTCGACACATCTTCTTGTGTTGAAACTTGTTAAGTGTCGACACATCTTCTTTGTGTCGACACATCTTCTTGTGTTGAAACTTATTAAGTGTCGACACATCTTCTTTGCGTCGACACATGCCTTCTGTGTTGAACCTTTTGCTGAGTGTCGACACATCTCCTTTGTGTCGACACATTCTCCATGTGTTGACACTTTTGCTGAGTGTCGACACATCTCCTTTATGTCGACACTTGTACTTAAACTTTGTTGAAGTGTGCTGAGTGTCGACATAGCCTCCTGGTGTCGACACTTGTACTTGAACTTTGTTGATGTTTTGCTGAGTGTCGACACAGCCTCCTAGTGTCGACACTATTGATATCGACAAAGTTCCTCTGGGTGTCGACACTGCTTCTAAGTGTCGACACTGATTCTTTAGACATTTCTTCATTGTGTGTCGACACAGCCTGTATGTGTCGACACTTTGCTTCTGGTGTCGACTATACATTCCTGGTGTCGACATAATTACTCCAAGTGTCGACACAGCTTCTCTGGGTGTCGACACAAGTCTTCTTAAGTGTCGACACTTTTCTTCTAGGTGTCGACACATGGACTTAGAAACTATTAAGCTTTTCATGCAATTACTTAACCTGCACACATCAACTCAAACACATCAAATACACTATGATGTATATCATTGAGTAGGGTGAGACTTCTTCAAATCTAGTACATTTAATCTAATGTACCCAACAGAATTTATAGGCTGAAATTGATGGGGTTCTGGATAAGTCCTTAATGGTGGTGATTAATAGATGGTTATTAAGTAAAGCACAGTTATTAATTTCAGATGACTTTGTTTATTCGTTGCAGGTTCCGTCAAAAGGCAAGCCTTGCTGCCCTAGAAAGCTCCAAGAAGGGACACGAGACTCCTAGCGCACGGTGCAAGCAGCGGACAAAAATGATGAACTTTAATATAAAAACTTAAAAGTAGGGTTGTGCATAAGTAATCGAAGAATCGAGAATCGAACCGAAATCGACCCAAAATCGACGGTTCGGGTAGGTTCTCTAATTGTTTGGCTCGGGTACAGTTCTTAAAAACATAGAACTTGCGGTTCGGTTCAGTTCTCGGGTCTTATGGTTGGGTACCCGAGAACCGAGCCGAACAGATTTAAAAAATGTTTAATTTATAATATATAATTTAATGTCAGTTTTAAAAAAAAACGCCGTCAAAGTCTATATTTCTGCAGCACTTTTGTAAAAAAACGTCAATGTTCTTATAGAGTATTGGTCACATTTTTTTCAAAAAAAAAGCCGCAAAATCAAAACACTACCGCAATGTTTTTAAAAGCATCACAAAAAAATATCACATGAACAAGTTAAACACATGAAGATGTGTCGATACAAAGGTGTTGTGTCGACACTTACAAGAATTCAACAAAGTGCTGAAGAACAAAGTGTTGTGTCGACACTCAATATCAGTGTCGACACATGAAGAAGAAGCAGTGTCGAGATATAAAATCTACAACATAAGGAGTTGCGTCGACACCTTGAAAGCTAGTGTCGACACTTAGACAACTTGTGTCGACACTTAGTCTATAAATGTCGACACTTGAAGACAGACAGTCTCGACACTTTCAGACAGTTACAGAATTTTCAAGAACTGACTGGATGACTTGACAACTGCCATTCCAGCCGGTCTACTGCACCTGTCAGAGTTGTCAGAAATCAGTTATGAACCGTGTAACGCCCCGAAACTCAAAGGAGCAAAGGGGGACGTTTTGGGCCAGTTTTGGTTTCTGGCTGAAGGCACACGGCCTGGGACACGGGCGTGTCCCAGGGCGTGTCGAGCGTGTGTCGACACTTAGCCGCGAAGTCGTCGAGTTATTCTCGACGATTCGTCGAGAATGGGCACACGGCCTGCGACACGGGCGTGTCGCAGGGCGTGTCGACCCGTGTCGACACTTAGCCGTGAAATCGTCGAGTTATTCTCGACGATTCGTCGAGAATGGGCACACGGCCTGTGACACGGGCGTGTCGCAGGGCGTGTCGACCCGTGTCGACGATCGTCAAGGTGAAATCGTCGAGATTCACTCGACGATCGTCGAGACAAGGCACACGGCCTAGGACACGGGCGTGTCCAAGGCCGTGTCATCCAGTCGTCGTTCTCCACTCGACGAAATGTCCCGTGTACACGGCCTGGGGGCCCAGGCATGTCAATATGACACGGGTAAGGACACGGGCGTGTCCTAGAACCCGTGCAGTGCTCGGGTTGAAAACGGAGAAAAATCATGGGGTACACGGCAGGCTATACGGCCGTGTCCGCTGGAACACGGGCGTGTCAGCTCGAACACGGGCGTGTTCGATACCCGTGTGCGAGTTCAGAAGATTCGATTTTGACGGAGAATGCGGCACACGGCCCTGGACACGGGCGTGTGCCAGGCCGTGTTCGGTCCAGATTGGGCATTTCAGCCCCGAATCAAAGCCGTTCGTTTCCTTAGGTTGAGATCCGACGGCTGGGGGATGTTCCTGCAGGGATATACCCGTGAGTTGACTTGGAAAACTTCACTTTTCATGTCTTATCCTCTCTCCAAATCCTTGGAGAAAGTGGAGAGCCATTGGAGGAAGAAGACCTAGATCCCGCCATTGGAGGAGCTTCGGAGCTCCGAATCGCGAGCCGACTCCGGATCCGCGGAGGTAACGCTAGTGCGGTGATTTCCATCCGATTACTTTCCGATGGCGCCAAAGAGGAATCCAAGGGTAATGATCCTCATCTTGAGCTTGAATCGCTCCTTTTCTTAGCATAGGAAGCCCCCTCTCGCGAGTTTGCGGAGAGTTGGAGGCGTTCCTTCGGGTAGATATGTAAAGTCCCCGTTGTTTAGAGTCCGTATGCGAGAACGGACGTAGGCATTTTGTGTGAAGCCTACCCGGACATGTTAGTCCGGATCGGTGATGTTGCATTGCATAAGGCCGGAGAAGACTCCGTGCTATTGGGTGTTTTTCGGGTTTTCTACGCGGTAGATTGCAGCAGGGAGCCTTGGGGACTAACCCAAAGGTGCACCCGGAAAACTGGGCGGACACGAGGTCTTGCCAACTTGGTGGCCTGAGAGCCAACTTGAACATAACGGGGTTATGTGTATTGCGGTAGAATGGGACTCGGTGAAAGGTTGACCCGCGCAAATGGCTTAAATTGCCGTTGCGATGTGAGCACGGGTTAGATGGAGCCGTACCCGCTTTATGTCGTTCGGGTTAGAGAGACCTAAAGTTACATGGCACTCGCCGTTGGCATAAATGGGGGTCTTCGGTGGTCGATGGCTTAAATTGAAGTGACCAATACCATGAAGACGAATTGCTCATAGGAATGGCCGTCTAAGTGACGGTGGTGAGTCCGGAATGTTGGTGGCTTAAGTTGACGCGACATGGACCGGTTCACCGAGAATGTGCCCTGAGTGCACGGGACGTGTGGCCGTACGAGCCAACGTCTGTGATGAAATGGCTATGGTTATATGCATTGCTCGCTTGTGCTAATGAAATGCAGGGAAGGAGCATCGCCGCCCCGAGTTGGGGGCGGGATCGTTATAATTTGGTCAGCATTGCTGACCGTTGCCTTGTTTGCCACCGTGCGGTGGTTTGTTGCTTGCAGGTGCAGCTGGACCAAGCGGTCAATAGCGGGCTAAAGCCCTTTTTGCGAAGCTGGCCCTCGAAGGCCCAAGTGGAAATGTTTTCTGTTTTACTCATGTATGACCGGCCTGCGTGCTGAGGTTTGTAAATCATGTATTAGTCAAGAGAAACATTCTGTAAGGCCTTAAGGCCGAATATTTGGGTATTTTTGTAATAATATTCCTATTATCATGTTAGTGGACATTCGTGCTCTTATGCTGGGTTCTTGTTTACAACTTATTTAAACTGCTTCCGCTAGAATGCTCTGTGTAGGACGTTGAGATTGGTTGGATGGTTTCCATAAGTAACCACCCGGTCTGTCTGTGGTATATGGCGTCGGGCCCCGGCCGGACCTACTGCTATATGCTATGCGACGGATAGGGGGTGTTACAATTTGGTATCAGACTACTGGTTTTGGTTGGGCTTGAATTGAATTCGTGGGCGAATTCTTTTTAAGGGGTGGTGAGCACATTGTGTGCGTCATCGTTATAACAGTAAAAAGAACCCATGAATGTCCACTTAGGAATGAAAATACTCGTGTTTGAGGAACCTGCGTGTTCCTATAATTGCTGTTTGCAATTTATTTGGTCGCTTAACGGTGTTTTGTACCACTATAGGTGACCCGAAGTGGTGTTGGGCCGTCAGAACGCCGAGTTTCTGAGGCAAGTAGTGCACCGGAAATTGCTCCCGCAACACCTTTGTCGGCTGAAAATATAAGATTGGTGGCTGAAGCGGTGTTGGCCGTGATCAATGCGCAGCCTGGGAGGCAAGCGCAGCAGCCCGCTCCTGTGATGGAGCAAGTACCTCTGCAAGAGGCGGAGCCGAGGAGGATGGAGCAAGTGGTTGTAGAACCAATAGTGCCAAGGAGGGCGACTGAGAGGCAGTTGAAGCATGTAATGAGCTTTAACCCTCCGTTATTCTCGGGGTTGGGAACCCCATCTCAGGCTGAAGACTGGCTCTCTAGGGTGAAGAGAGTCATGACAGCGACGGAGACGGAGGAGTGGCAGATGACCACCATCGCTACGTTCCTGCTGGACGGTGAAGCGAGGATGTGGTGGGAAGGTTTGGAGCTGCATCATCTGCGAGGTAGACAACTGATAGACGTTCCGATGGAAGAGTTCTCGGGATTGTTCTTAGCAAGATACCTCCCTTCTACTCAGAGGATCTCAATGGAGAATGAGTTCCTGAAGTTGGTGCAGGGTGAGAGGAGCGTGGATGAATATCTCCACGAGTTTACGCGGTTGAGTCGTTATGCGAGCTCCACCATCATGGATGAGGAGCGCAAGACTAATCGTTTTTATGAAGGCTTGAGGGATGAGCTGAGATTGTTACTGTCGGGGCCGATGACGCAAGGTTTCTTAACCTTGGTCAATACTGCCCGGTCCTTGGAGAAGGACATGAAGAGTGTACAAGCGAAGAAAAGCTTGGGTGAAAAGAAATCTGAGTTCAGAGTGCCGACTACTTCAAAGTCAGGCTATCGGAGGACTTTTAAGAAGCATAGGACTTCGAGTCCAGCTCCTTCTGGCGCTTCTGGGGCGACTACGGGTCGGACCCCGGGTGCGTGCTTTACGTGTGGAAAGACGGGGCATTTCGCCCGTGATTGTTGGAGCGGACGTCCTAAGTCCGAGAGGAGGCCAGGAGCTACCTACGAAGAGAAGGGAAAGGCGGTGGAGTCGACCGCATCCCACTATGCTCCGGCCCAACCAAGGGTCTACAATCTTGGCCAACAGGAGGCCATTAAACAAGCTGACGTGGTGACAGGTACGGTTTAATTTATAGCAAGTCAATTCCTTTATATGCTTGTTATGCACATGTTACCTTACCACTGCTTGTTTAGGATTCGTATTGATTTGTGAAAATCCGGCACGAGCACTCTTCGATACGGGAGCTTCACACTCCTTCTTGTCCGAAGGATTTATATCACGCATCGGAGTCCCTTCTTCGATGGCGAAGGATAAGTTGGATGTGTTGTTGCCCAATGGGTGTTCGATGCGAGCGGTTAGGATCTGCGATGTTAAGATTCGTATTGGGGAGCAGGAGTTCGACCTGCGGGCGTCTTTACTTCCGTTAGTGGAGTTCGACGTCATATTTGGCATGGACTGGCTCTCGGAGCAGCAGGCCCATATAGATTGCGGTAGCAAGGAAGTCAAGCTGGGAGCGAGTCGTGAGACGACTTTTAAGGGCTTAAAGGGGTCGAGCAAGACGTTGATGTCTGCTCTTCAGGTGGTGAAGGCGGTTCGTGCCGGAGCAGAACTGTTCTTTACACTAGTGGAGGTTGCAAAGCCGAAGCCCGCTTTGGATTGTATTTCAGTGGTATCAGAATACCCTGATGTGTTCCCCGCGGATCTTCCTGGAGCCCCGCCTCAACGGGAGATAGATTTTACGATCGAGCTAGTGCCAGGTGCAAAGCCTGTGTCACGATCTCCGTATCGGCTAGCGCCTAAGGAAATGGCGGAGCTGAAAGTTCAATTGCAAGAGTTGTTGGAGCAAGGTTATGTGCGCCCGAGTTCTTCGCCTTGGAGCGCACCAGTCCTCTTTGTTAAGAAGAAGGACGGAAGCTTGAGATTATGTATTGATTATCGGGAGCTAAACAAGCTGACTGAGAAGAATAAGTACCCGATCCCTAGGATTGATGATCTCTTTGATCAGTTAGTCGGATCGACGGTGTACTCGAAGTTAGATCTCAAGTCTGGGTACTATCAGCTGCGGATAAGGGAGAGTGATATCCCGAAGACAGCGTTTAGTACGAGATACGGGCATTATGAGTTTACGGTCATGCCGTTTGGGCTGACTAATGCGCCGTCAGTATTCATGGATTTGATGAACAGGACGTTCAGGGAGTACTTGGACCATTTCGTGATCGTCTTCATCGACGATATTTTGGTGTACTCGCAAAGTGAGGAAGATCACTTCAAGCATCTTCATGTGGTATTGGAGACGCTAAGGAGAAACCAGTTGTATGCCAAGTTCTCGAAGTGCGAGTTTTGGCTATCCTCAGTGCGTTCCTCGGGCATATAGTGAGTGGAGAGGGTATTGCTGTGGATCCGGCGAAGATTGTTGCGATACGGGAGTGGCCTGAGCTTGCTACGGTAGCAGAAGTCCGGAGCTTTTTGGGGCTTGCCGGTTATTATAGGCGCTTCGTAGAGAACTTCTCGCGGATAGCGCTACCTCTCACTACTTTGACGAGGAAGGAGCATAAGTTCGTTTGGACGCCGGAGTGCGCGCGAGCTTTTGAGGAATTGAAGTGTCGGTTGACCACGGCGCCTGTGCTGAGTTCGCCGGTGGGGACCGAAGGCTATGAGATATATAGCGATGCTTCAGGCAGCGGTTTGGGTTGCGTGCTATTGCAGCACGGCAGCGTGATAGCTTATGGCTCAAGACAGTTAAAAGTACACGAGAGGAATTATCCGGTCCACGACTTGGAGTTGGCGGCCGTGATTTTTGCCTTGAAGCTGTGGAGACACTATTTGTACGGTGTGAAGATTGATATCTACACCGATCACAAGAGCCTAAAGTACCTGATTGATCAGAAAGATCTGAATATGCGGCAGCGTAGATGGATGGAGTTCCTGGGGGACTATACATTCAAGATCCACTACGTGCCTGGCAAAGGGAATGCGGTTGCGGACGCGTTGAGTCGTCGAGCCCCAGCTCAAGCCAATTGGCTATCGGTGCATGATGAGCGGTTGGTGCGGGAGTTGGAGGCGTTGGAGATTGTTTGTGTGGATAAGCAAGCAAGTGCTGAAGCAGGTCTGAATTGGACTGAAGTGCAATATGACCTGGCTGATCGGATTCGGCAGGCTTTGGATATGGATGCTCATATGAAGCAGTTCATGATAGAGGCTCTGGATGGGTCAAATTCCCAATTCGTCGTGGAGGACGGATTGCTGTGGAAAGACGGTCGTCTGTGCGTCCCAAGTGTGGGCAATTTACGGGTGGAGTTGTTGTACGAGGCACACCATACCAAGTACTCGATTCACCCGGGGAGCACGAAGATGTACCGCGATATAAAGAAACTGTTTTGGTGGCCGGGTTTGAAAAAGGATGTGGCGCTATACGTAGCGAAGTGCCAAACCTGCGCCTTAGTAAAGGCGGAGTGCCAAAAGCCGGGAGGATTTCTTAAGTCCTTGCCTATTCCGGAGTGGAAATTCGACGACATCTCTATGGACTTTGTGCATGGTTTGCCAAGGTCGCAAAAAGGGAACGACGCCATTTGGGTGGTGGTCGATCGATTAACAAAGGTGTCGCATTTTATTCCGCATAGGAAGGATGATCCGGTGGAGAAGTTGGCAAAGCTTTATGTGGATAATCTAGTGCGGCTTCATGGTGTGCCCCGCAGCATCGTGAGTGACCGAGATGGGCGGTTCACGTCCAATGATTGGAAGCTGGTGCAGCAAATGTTGGGAACAAAGCTGAAGTTTAGCACAGCCTTCCATCCGCAAACGGATGGGCAGACCGAGAGGGTCAATAGAACGATGGAAGACATGCTTCGCATGTGTGTCTTGGACTTTGGAAAGCAATGGGAGGACCACCTTTATTTGGTGGAGTTCGCATACAACAACAGCTACCAAGCAAGTATTCAGATGGCGCCTTTCGAGGCCCTATATGGTAGAAGATGTCGCACGCTGTTGTCTTGGTTAGAAACGGGCGAGTCGAAGTTGTATAAGCGATCGGAAGTGGTGGATGCTACTTCTTTGGTGAGAACCATTCGGGAGAGGTTGCTCATCGCTCAGGACCGGCAAGCAAAGTACTATAATGCCAAGCACAGGAACGTGGAGTTCGCTGTGGGTGATTATGTGTACCTAAAGATCAAGCCGTTCAAGGGTGTCTCGCGGGTGCGACGGTTGAAAAAGCTAAGCCCGAGGTACCTTGGACCGTTTGAGGTTCTGGAGCGAGTTGGAGAAGCGGCCTATAGGTTGAAGCTTTCGGTGGAGCTAAGTGGTTTACACGATGTGTTCCACATTTCGGTGCTTCGGAAGGCGGTGCAAGAGCCTACGCAAGTGATCGCGGTCGATCAAGTGCCGGTGGATAGTGGGCTAACGACAAAGGTCAAGCCCGTGCGGATTGAGGACTCGGAGGTCAAGCGGCTACGCAATAAAGAGATCAGGATGGTCAAAGTCCGGTGGGACAATTGCGGTCGTGAGGAGCTCTCTTGGGAGCGAGAGCAGACTATGCTTGACGAGTATCCGGAGTTGTTCCGCTCAGGTACAAATGTTGGTTTTTGTATATCTTTCCTTTATGTAATTTCGTGGGCGAAATTCTTTTAAGAGGGGGAGAGTTGTAACGCCCCGAAACTCAAAGGAGCAAAGGGGGACGTTTTGGGCCAGTTTTGGTTTCTGGCTGAAGGCACACGGCCTGGGACACGGGCGTGTCCCAGGGCGTGTCGAGCGTGTGTCGACACTTAGCCGCGAAGTCGTCGAGTTATTCTCGACGATTCGTCGAGAATGGGCACACGGCCTGCGACACGGGCGTGTCGCAGGGCGTGTCGACCCGTGTCGACACTTAGCCGTGAAATCGTCGAGTTATTCTCGACGATTCGTCGAGAATGGGCACACGGCCTGCGACACGGGCGTGTCGCAGGGCGTGTCGACCCGTGTCGACGATCGTCAAGGTGAAATCGTCGAGATTCACTCGACGATCGTCGAGACAAGGCACACGGCCTAGGACACGGGCGTGTCCAAGGTCGTGTCATCCAGTCGTCGTTCTCCCCTCGACGAAATGTCCCGTGTACACGGCCTGGGGGCCCAGGCGTGTCAATATGACACGGGCAAGGACACGGGCGTGTCCTAGAACCCGTGCAGTGCTCGGGTTGAAAACGGAGAAAAATCATGGGGTACACGGCAGGCTACACGGCCGTGTCCGCTGGAACACGGGCGTGTTCGATACCCGTGTGCGAGTTCAGAAGATTCGATTTTGACGGCGAATGCGGCACACGGCCCTGGACACGGGCGTGTGCCAGGCCGTGTTCGGTCCAGATTGGGCATTTCAGCCCCGAATCAAAGCCGTTCGTTTCCTTAGGTTGAGATCCAACGGCTGGGGGATGTTCCTGCAGGGATATACCCGTGAGTTGACTTGGAAAACTTCACTTTTCATGCCTTATCCTCTCTCCAAATCCTTGGAGAAAGTGGAGAGCCATGGGAGGAAGAAGACCTAGATCCCGCCATTGGAGGAGCTTCGGAGCTCCGAATCGCGAGCCGACTCCGGATCCGCGGAGGCAACGCTAGTGCGGTGATTTCCATCCGATTACTTTCCGATGGCGCCAAAGAGGAATCCAAGGGTAACGATCCTCATCTTGAGCTTGAATCGCTCCTTTTCTTAGCATAGGAAGCCCCCTCTCGCGAGTTTGCGGAGAGTTGGAGGCGTTCCTTCGGGTAGATATGTAAAGTCCCCGTTGTTTAGAGTCCGTATGCGAGAACGGACGTAGGCATTTTGTGTGAAGCCTACCCGGACATGTTAGTCCGGATCGGTGATGTTGTATTGCATAAGGTCGGAGAAGACTCCGTGCTATTGGGTGTTTTTCGGGTTTTCTACGCGGTAGATTGCAGCAGGGAGCCTTGGGGACTAACCCAAAGGTGCACCCGGAAAACTGGGCGGACACGAGGTCTTGCCAACTTGGTGGCCTGAGAGCCAACTTGAACATAACGGGTTATGTGTATTGCGGTAGAATGGGACTCGGTGAAAGTTTGACCCGCGCAAATGGCTTAAATTGCCGTTGCGATGTGAGCACGGGTTAGATGGAGCCGTAACCGCTTTATGTCGTTCGGGTTAGAGAGACCTAAAGTTACATGGCACTCGCCGTTGGCATAAATGGGGGTCTTCGGTGGTCGATGGCTTAAATTGACGTGACCAATACCATGAAGACGAATTGCTCATAGGAATGGCCGTCTAAGTGACGGTGGTGAGTCCGGAATGTTGGTGGCTTAAGTTGACGCGACATGGACCGGTTCACCGAGAATGTGCCCTGAGTGCACGGGACGTGTGGCCGTACGAGCCAACGTCTGTGATGAAATGGCTATGGTTATATGCATTGCTCGCTTGTGCTAATGAAATGCAGGGAAGGAGCATCGCCGCCCCGAGTTGGGGGCGGGATCGTTATAATTTGGTCAGCATTGCTGACCGTTGCCTTGTTTGCCACCGTGCGGTGGTTTGTTGCTTGCAGGTGCAGCTGGACCAAGCGGTCAATAGCGGGCTAAAGCCCTTTTTGCGAAGCTGGCCCTCGAAGGCCCAAGTGGAAATGTTTTCTGTTTTACTCATGTATGACCGGCCTGCGTGCCGAGGTTTGTAAATCATGTATTAGTCAAGAGAAACATTCTGTAAGGCCTTAAGGCCGAATATTTGGGTATTTTTGTAATAACATTCCTATTATCATGTTAGTGGACATTCGTGCTCTTATGCTGGGTTCTTGTTTACAACTTATTTAAACTGCTTCCGCTAGAATGCTCTATGTAGGACATTGAGATTGGTTGGATGGTTTCCATAAGTAACCACCCGGTCTGTCTGTGGTATATGGCGTCGGGCCCCGGCCGGACCTACTGCTATATGCTATGCGACGGATAGGGGGTGTTACAAACCGGACCAGCCGGTTACCATGAAGAAGGCCTATAAATAGGCTTATACTGTCTACAGAAGGAGATTGATTAGAAGATCAACACATCAAGTAATACAAAGAAGATCTAGCTATTCTTTGAAGAATCTAGTGAAGATCTAAGAAGTTGGAGAGAGAGAGCTCTATCCAAGAAGTCAGCCGTTGGAACCAGGCTGAGAAGAAGGGTTCAGATTTTGTTCTGAATCTTAAGTAGCAGAGATCAAGGATCAACTGCAGCGGAGATCAATCTTATTGTGTTCTACATTCAAGAAGCTTTGAAGAAAGCCAAGTCAGATTGATTTCAGCTGAGTTCTTCCAAGAACTCATCAAGAAACTCACAACTCATCTCTCTTTTCTCTGAGTTGTAGAGTATACATTTTTGTATTCATATTTTCTTGCAGGAAGGGACACGAGTCCGCTTGATCTCGTCGCGAGAAGGAGAGGTCGCGGCTTGGGTACTCGCGTGTGGAGGTCTCACCAGTCGGTCCCGCCGCGTCGTTCTCGCCATCCCAACTCGCGTGGGTGGTACTCGCGTGTGAAGGCGGGAGCTCGTCGTGTGCAGGAGTGAGCTCGCGCGGCCTGCGGCGGTTTGGTGCGCTCGCCTAGCAGAAGGGAGGGCGCGCGGTCTGTGCCGGTTTGTGGTGGCGCTCTCGCACTTCGGTTTTGAGTTTTTGGTGTTAAGCGAAGTCGGTTGTGAAGTTGAGGTTGTGCGGAAACCAATACACGTTTCCAACACTGATACCATTGTAGGTTTCAATGAAAACAAAGAAAGAGTTTTACTTTCTAAATATTTCAATTTTACTTAATCAAAACAGATACAACGTTACAAGAATTTGAAAGAAATTGTACCTAATCACCTAGAGGGGGCTGAATAGGTGACCTTAATCTTTTTAAACTTTTAGACAGAATTAATCACAGAATTCACAGAACTTTAAACAGCAAACACAGAATCAGTTACACACAGAGTACACACAGTTTTTATAGTGGTTCCCCAAGGTCTGGGTACATCCACTTTCCCCCTTCGCCTATCTAGTAGTGTATTAGATTCGGCCAAACTTCTCCACTACTCCTCAGATCTTACAGCTCAGAACCCCAAATAGGTTCCTACAACTCAGAGTGATCCCACTCCTACAACTCAGGCACACAGCCCTACCACTCAGTCTTCACAAAGACCTACACTCAGTCTTCAACAAGGCCTACACTCATCCTTCAACAAGGCCTACACTCAGATAAATGAATCTCCTACACTCAGGCACACAGGCCCTACCACTCAGCCTTTATAATTTCAGGCTTACAACTCAGATCCCTTAGGATCCTACAAGAAATTAAAATTACAAAGTATATACCCACAACTCAGAATGAGAGAGAAGAGTTGACTGGTTTCTTGATGAGTTCTTGGAAGAACTTTGTTGAGATCAACATCCCTTGGCTTTCTTCAAAGCTTCTTGAATTAGAACACAGTAGGGTTGAAACTCTATGCAGATGATCTTCAATCACTGGTGACTTAAGAATCAGATCTCAATCTAAAACTTTCTTCACAGCCTGGTTCAACAGCTGTCTTCTTAGAAAGAGCTCTCTCTCCAACTTCTTAGATCTTCACTTGAAGGTCTTCTTCTTTTAGTGTTGTTAGATCTTCAATGAATCCAATACTCAATCTTCAATTTTATTGATCCTGTCGAAGGAGAAGAGTCTTTATATAGACTTTCTCCAAGGTAACCGGTTGTTCCGGTTTCTAACAACTTTCTGACAGCTCTGACAATTGTAGTAGACCGGCTGGAATGGCAGCTGTCAAGTCATCCAGTCACTTCTTGAATTTTTTGTAACTGTCTGAAAGTGTCGAGACAGTCAGTCTTTAAGTGTCGACACAGATAGACAAAGTGTCGACACAAGTAGACTAAGTGTCGACACTAGCCTTCATGGTGTCGACACAACTCCTTGTGTTGTAGAATCTGCTTCTCGACACTGCTTCTTCAACATGTGTCGACACAGATCATGTGTGTCGACACAAGTCCGTCTTCTTCAATACTTAGTTGATTTCTACAAAGTGTCAACACAACTCCTTTGTGTCGACACATCTTCTTGTGTTGAAACTTGTTAAGTGTCGACACATCTTCTTTGTGTCGACACATCTTCTTGTGTTGAAACTTGTTAAGTGTCGACACATCTTCTTTGTGTCGACACATGTTCTTGTGTTGAAACTTGTTAAGTGTCGACACATCTTCTTTGCGTCGACACATGCCTTCTGTGTTGAACCTTTTGCTTGAGTGTCGACACTTCTCCTTCGTGTCGACACATTCTCCATGTGTTGACACTTTTGCTGAGTGTCGACACATCTCCTTTGTGTTGACACTTGTACTTAAACTTTGTTGAAGTTTGCTGAGTGTCGACATAGCCTCCTGGTGTCGACACTTGTACTTGAACTTTGTTGATGTTTTGCTGAGTGTCGACACAGCCTCCTAGTGTCGACACTATTGATGTCGACAAAGTTTCTCGGGGTGTCGACACTGCTTCTAAGTATCGACACTGATTCTTTAGAAATTTCTTCATTGTGTGTCGACACGGCCTGTATGTGTGGACACTTTGCTTCTTGTGTCGACTCTGCATTCCTGGTGTCGACATAATTACTCCAAGTGTCGACACAGCTTCTCTGGGTGTCGACACAAGTCTTCTTAAGTGTCGACATTTTTATTCTAGGTGTCGACACATGTAATTAGAAACTTTTAAGCTTTTCATGCAATTACTTAACCTGCACAGATCAACTCAAACACATCAAATACACTATGATGTATATCATTGAGTAGGGTGAGACTTCTTCAAATCTAGTACATTTAATCTAATGTACCCAACAGAATTTATAGGCTGAAATTGATGGGGTTCTGGATAAGTCCTTAATGTTGGTGATTAATAGATGGTTATTAAGTAAAGCACAGTTATTAATTTCAGATGACTTTGTTTATTCGTTGCAGGTTCCGTCAAAAGGCAAGCCTTGCTGCCCTAAAAAGCTCCAAGAAGGGACACGAGACTCCTAGCGCACGGTGCAAGCAGCGGACAAAAATGATGAACTTTAATATAAAAACTTAAAAGTAGGGTTGTGCATAAGTAATCGAAGAATCGAGGATCGAACCGAAATCGACCCGAAATCGACGGTTCGGGTAGGTTCTCTAATTGTTTGGCTCGGGTACAGTTCTTAAAAACATAGAACTTGCGGTTCGGTTCAGTTCTCGGGTCTTATGGTTGGGTACCCGAGAACTGACCCGAACAGATTTAAAAAAATGTTTAATTTATAATATATAATTTAATGTCAGTTTTAAAAAAAAACGCCGTCAAAGTCTATATTTCTGCAGCACTTTTGTAAAAAAAACGTCAATGTTCTTATAGAGTATTGGTCACATTTTTTTCAAAAAAAAATGCCGCAAAATTAAAACACTACCGCAACGTTTTTAAAAGCATCACAAAAAAATATCACTGTAAACATAATTTGTTGTTGTAGAAGACTCTCCCGTTTATTTTAAATCCAGTGAAATGTGAATGGTTCTCCTCTCCCGTTTATTTAGTTTAAATTCCATGAAATCTTGAATGACTCGCCTCTCCCGTAGTCCCGTGAAAAGCCCTTCCGAACCCTATCGACCCCCATCGCCATCTCACTGGCTCGTTGTTATAGATGTCGATGTCTCTTGCTCTAAGTCTCAGTTTCTTTGAACTTCATTCAAGGGAACCGAGAACCGAACCGACATTTTCGATTTGATTCCGGTTCTACAATTTAGAACAGTGGATCGGTTCCGGTTTCAAAAATTGGGAACTGAATTTGTACGGTCGGTTCCTGACTATGAGCGAAAACCAAACCGAAATAATACGAGTTGCACCCCTACTTAATATGATCAAAAATTCAGTAAAAGTAAATAATAAGATAGGTTTTGAAATAGAAGGTGTCATGAATTTTATAAATTGTAGTATATTTTTTTTAATTGGTTTTTTTAATATTAATTTGGATTAATAAAAACGTGAAAATGGTTTGAAATACGCAGTCACGGATAATAGGAGCTCAAAGCTGGATTAGATTTAAAAACTAATTATCATTATTTATGCTCTTATATATAAACATTTCCTAAAGAAGATTTCTCTCGAGCTCTAACTGTTGGAAATCAAATCAGAGCAGCCTATGGCTTTAATTCTGACTTTGGAAACATGCCAACTGACCCATCCCCAACCACCTATTAATCCCTCTTAAGTTCCCTGTATTAGTGCTATAAATAAGGCTTTCACCTCTGTAACCGATGATTATTATGAATGACAATGAAATGCTCTGCTTTCTAAAATGCTCTGCTTTCTTTCTTCTACTACTCTATGTTCTCTTTTTATTATAACAGTGGTATCAGAGCCGGTTGCTACCTGGATCATTTCTTGTCATAGATCTCCAGTTTTTTTCTTTCCATGGCCTCATCATCTACCCCGTTCTCTCCACCCTCCATTCCTATCTTTAATTGTAACGCCCCCGGTTTTTCTTTGTTTTGTTTGATATTGGATTGGCGTTACGATGACGCATTTTCCGGCCCTTCGCCGTTGTAGAGCGCGGTCCTAGCTCTGTAGGTTCCTTGTGTAGCCTGGTTGCAGCCAGTTGGCAAGTTTCCCCAGCTAGCCGGAGTCTGTTTTGGTGACTCGGTTGGGCCTCTTAGGGAAATGCTTGCGTTTTGGCTTCGGGAGGTGTTAGCACGAGTGTTCGATCGTCGGATGTTGTTTTCGACCTCACTGTTGTTTTTGTGGCTTGGTGGTTTAGCTACGGTGCGGTTTTGGTAGAAATCCGAGATCGTTTGCCTTCGCGTCGTTTCGACGTCGTTTTGTTAGCTGCATGTTTGTAATGTTTGCTGTGCTGTGCGTGGTCTGTTGTGGCTGAGCTTGTAGGCTGGTGCCTTGTCTCTCGTTTGCTAGGTGTTAGCAGGTTTCTTTTTTGTGTAAGTTTGGGTGACACGGCGTGGGTCACGCCCGTGACCCAGGGCGTGTCGTGCTCGGGTAGAGCTCCTGTTTCTCCGGTCGACGAATTTTTGGTCGACGGGGTTTTTTTTGTAGGAACACGGCCGTGACACGGGCGTGTCACGGGCGTGTCCCCCTTCGGTTCGTCGAGCTGCGCTCGACGATCGTTAGGCGGTGTTTTAGTGAGAACACGGCCATGTCACGGGCGTGTCGTGTCGAACACGGGCGTGACACTGGGGCGTGTCTCCCTGTTCGACGATCGGCGCTCCACGATCGTCGGGCGGTGTTCGGGTTGGTACACGGCCTGTGACACGGGCGTGTCACAGGGCGTGTCCCTTGCTTCGTCGAGCGGAGATCGACTTTTGTCGAGTGGGTAGGTGCGTGAGTACACGCCCCGTGACACGGGCGTGTCGTGCTGTGTCACGGGCGTGTCTGGGGGGCATGTCCCGTGTTTTCGTCGAGCGGCGATCGACGTTCGTCGAGTGTGTGAGTACACGCCCCGTGACACGGGCGTGTCGGGCCGTGTCACGGGCGTGTCTTGGGCGTGTTCCGTACTTTTTCCTGAAATCATCTTTTGTTGCCGTGAACTGTTTTTCCTCCTCATTTTTCATCGTTCCCGAGTCTGGAGAGCTTCCAGCGGAAGGGGTTTTGAGAGGAGGCGGCAGTTGTTTTGGCCGGCGATTTCGGGAGGGTTAGAGCCCGTTTTTCTCGTGTGATAGCGGATCCGGCTTGCTCTCGGCTAGATCTTCCCTTCCATGTAAGCTTTTCTTGATTTAGGGTAGATTCCAGGAATTTCTAAGCATCTGATTCCTTTTCTTTCCTCAAGTTTCAGCTTTGGTCTTCTAGGTGGCCGATCTTGCCGCCGGAGCCAAGCTGTGGTGCGGCTGTTATTTGTTCTTCCGAAGAGGTAGAGGCAAGTGGCCCCTTGCCCTTGCCAAATTTATTTCTAACCCATGATCTGTTTTTATTTCTTGTGCATAAGCTCTATTCTCTTTGTCTTTTTTCCTCCCTAGGGCAGTAGGTTGAGTTATTACATCAAGCTTTTAATCAAGTGCTGATTCTTTATTTCTTTTTTCTGGAATTTTAATCAATGTTCTCTTTTTGTCGGAGGTTTAGTGTCCAGTGGGTAGCTAGAGTTAGGGTGAGATTGCTGTTAGTTACAGTTTAGGGTTAGTTGCGATAGCTCCGAGTAGTTAGGACGGAACCGTGGGTTGGGATTAAATCTCCAACTCTCTGTTTTCGCGCATGAGAGGGCTTAAGCTGCGATTTTAGCAAGACTTACGTTTACCCTAAGTGGAAAGCGCTGACAGCGTCGAGTGAGCCGAGCTCACTCAACGCCGTCACCCAGCGTAGGACTTGCGGCTAAGTATTTTTAGGCGTCAGGTGAGTGGAGCTTACTCAACGCTGCGTCGAGCGGGCTCGACATTTCTGTCTTGAGTTCATGTGTACCTTAGGATTGTTAGTGTGACTTTTCCCTTCCTTTAGGGGGTGGTATTGGGTGTTCGGCTAATTTTTGCTTGCCGACTCTTGGGTTGTGGCAGGTGGTGGAGTTTTAGTGGCCTCTCGAGGGGTGGATTTTGATGTGGAGAGCTGTGGCCACCGCCTTTTTGCCCCGGTTTGGGTTGGTGTGTGGGACCCTAAAGCTGCCACTGGTGACCCCTTAGCCCTTTTTGTTGGATCTGATTTTGGTTATGTATTCAGATCCATGTTTTTGACCACTGCCACTTACCCACGTATTAGGAATGTTAGACTCTTTCGTTGAGCATGTTGCTTTTATTGCTCGCACTTGGTGTGCTTTGCTGTGCTTTAGACAGTGCTCTTTTCTTACTGTCATGCACTTTCTTTTGCTTACAACAGTTTGTTGCCGGGTTGGTAAACCTTTCTTTTTGCTCTTAATTCTAATGTTTTACTTACTCTTTTGATTATTTCCTTGCTGAGGTGTTCTTTTCTTGAATGCCTCAGGTACAGGTTGTAGCCGGTTCAGCGGCTAGTTCTTTTGGTGGGGCTGGTTTGTGGCCTCTTGGGTAGCTGAGACAGCTGATCCCGATTTTGTGAGGTAGCTCTTTACTTTTCTGTATAGACATACATACTCACTAGTGGGTTCGTGTCAGGTTGTTGGCGCCCACTGGTGGCTTCTTGCGATGCTGGGTATGAACTTAAACTGCTGTTTTTGCCTATTAGTGGTTGTTTACTTGCTTCTGGGAAGGATTTATGCTAGGGTGCATGTTAGATATTTTAAACCCTAAAAGCATTATTATATGTATATCATGCATAACATAATTATAAAGCAAAGACACTATATTTCCTTAGCGTAAAAAAAGGCTACCATTTTATATCTAGTATATTCACTTTAGAGTCGTGCATACCATGAGTTGCCCCCCGGGGACACTTATGCTCACTAGGGTGTCAACTTAATTGAACCAAACTATTTTCTGCTGCGTATACTTATACTTTTAATTGTGGACTAGCTGATCCATCGTGCCGAGGGATACGGCCAATCAACCCAACTGCTTTTCTTTCATAATTAATCAACGATTTTCCTTAAATCCAAGGTCTGGAGTTTTGCCTGAGCGTGTGCAGTTATCCCCTGCACAACGTGGCATCACGGCACGTGTTTTCTCTTGCTCTGATACGATTTTATCGTTGAGAAAATGCGGGTTGTAACAGTTGGTATCAGAGGGAGGTTGCTTGACAAATGGTCGGGCAACCTTTCCCCTTGTTCGCATTAGTGGTTAGCGTCATACCATACACACACCGATATGTCATCAGCACGTCTTGGTTAAACCACGAATTCTACACTCATGAGCATAAAGAAGTATACGGGGCATATTATGTAGTATGTGATGCATAATATGTGTTTGTATATGGATCCACCATAGGAGGCAACATGTGAGGGTTATGTAGTATGGGATGCATAACCTCACCACATGAATGCGGCTAGCACGTTTTCTTTTTTTCATTGCATGGGAATGTTATGTAGTATGGGATGCATAACATTTTCATGTGTACGCCGCCCATGGCATGCATTAAGGCTTTTTTAGAATGCATAGCACATCATGCATAGCATAACATTTCATAAGCACAACGTGTTAAGCTAAAGATTTGCAAGATGACATATATACACACATGGTTTTGAGTCAAAAAGAATACAAACACATGCATTCATGGTTTAGGCACATGAGTTAGTTTGATGGTGGTGAACCATCTTAGGTTAAGCATAACATCATCATGATAAAACAACTCCCAGAGCAAGTTTTGCAGTTGAAGTTCATATTTAAGTGTGTTTGTCTGTACCGGGTAGTTTTGTTCTAGCTGTTGGGCTAAGTTTCGTCTAAAGCTTGTGCGATTATAGGATGGCGAGATGTCCTGCAACGAGGTCGACCCCCCAATCCGAGGGTGAGACGTCAGGAGCGCAGAGCGAGGCGTTGGTAGAAAACCTGCGGCAGAGTAATGAGACCTTATCGAGGCAGGTGGTGGCTATGCAGGCTCAGATTCAGTCCCTTGTGGCAGTGGTGGCGGGACAGGCCCCGAGAGTTCCGGTCCCCGCTGAGGGGGTAGCTGTTCCTGCCCCTCCTGCTCCTCCCGTGCCCTTGGTGGTGGTGCCCCCGGAGATGGCATTTATATCCCAGTTTCAGCGACTGAGACCCCCTACTTATGATGGGCAAGCAGATTTCATGATTTTGGATGACTGGCTGATTACTATTGAGGAGATGTTCTCTTATTCAGGAATTACGGATGATCAGAGAGTGATGCTCGCTGCCTACCAGCTCAAGGGCTTAGCAAAGAATTGGTGGTTGAGGGAGAAAGAGAGCTTGGTGGCAGGATGCTCTTGGGAGTCATTTAAAGGGATGTTGTTGAGTAAGTTTTTGCCTTCAGTCGAGAGGGACCGGCTGATGAATGACTTTCTCCATTTGAAGCAGAGGAAACTCACGGTCAGTGAGTATGAGATTGAGTTTAGTAAGTTGAATCGGTTTGCTCCTGGTCTGGTGAGTGTTGAAGCAGACCGAGTTAAGCGATTTCTGGGTGGACTGAGAAGTGACATTCAGCAGTTAGCGAATGCCTACAGTGCAGTCAGTTATGCCAGCGTGGTCGAAGCTGCCTTGAGGGTTGAGGCCATTGAGAATGCCAAGAATAGAGGTCAGCAGTTGTGGAAGGATAAGCGAAAGTCCGGTGGAGGGAAGAGCCCTCAGGAACCCGATGCGGTCTCGAGAAAGAAGAGCAAAGAGGTTTGTAGTTTCTGTGGCCGACCAGGCCACCCCTTTGAGAAGTGTTTCAAAAGATTTGGAGCGCAGAAGAAGGAACAGGTGCACGCAATTCAGGGTGCTCCCAGAGGAGACTTGGTGTGTGCCTTGTGTGGAAGGAAGGGGCATGAGGCGGCCCGTTGCTGGTCGAGAGATAAAGTCTGTTTTCAGTGTGGGCAGAAGGGTCATCTCAAGACAAAGTGCCCACAGTCCCAGCCTATTCTGCAGCCAGTACCCCTCCAGGCTTTGCCACCGCCTCAGCAATTGGATAGAGGAAAGGGGAAGCTGAATGTGCTTTCGGCAGACGAAGCGCAGACTTCGACCCAGGTTATCTCAGGTTTGACTTCTCCTCAGTCGTTTCGTTATGATCCCTTTACGGTTGTAGTTTTCATTTTTTTTGCGTTTGTTTCCTTAGATGCGTGCGCTATTTGTAGGACGATTTAAGGTAAAGAACCGCTGGGCGCGCGTTCTCTTCGATTCAGGCGCTACCCACTCGTTTGTGGCTAGATCCTTCGTGGAGCGGTTCAGTTTGGGCCTAGATCGTGTTGGTGGTGCCTTTTGCGTTAAGTTCCCCTCCGGTGACTCTGTGGTTACGGACCTGGGTGTCCTTGATTGTCCGATTTTGTTGGGGGATTTTCTAGCCAAGGCAGATCTGAAGGTGATTGACCTGGAGGACTTCGATGTTATCTTGGGCATGGACTGGTTGTCAAGGTACGATGTTGTGATCCAGTGCAAGGGTAAGCGCTTGGACTTCGTAAAGGACAACGGTCAACTAGGGAGCGTTTATGGGAATTCTCTCCAGGAGTCTCCAATCATTTCTGCGGTGCGTGCTCGGAAGTTGCTTGATTCTGGTTGTTCTGCCTGTGTGGTCTCTCTAGTAGGGGCTGTTGTTAGAGTGCCGTGTTTGCAAGAGATCCCTGTGGTGTGTGACTTCTCTGATGTGTTTCCTGATGATCTTCTCGGTCTTCCACCCGATCGAGATGTCGAGTTTGCTATAGATTTGGAGCCAGGCACGCGTCCTATTGCCAAAGCGCCATACCGGATGGCCCCGCGAGAGCTGGAAGAGTTGCAAATTCAGCTGGATGAGATGTTGGCAAAAGGGTTCATCAGGCCGAGTTCTTCACCATGGGGTGCTCCAGTGCTGTTCGTTAAAAAGAAGGATGGGTCGATGAGGCTATGCATCGACTATAGAGAACTGAACAAGGTTACTATTAAGAACAGGTACCCTTTTCCTCGGATTGACGATCTGTTTGACCAACTGCGTGGTAGTGTCGTGTTTTCCAAGATAGATCTTCGTTCGGGCTATCACCAGTTGAGGATTCGGGAGTCAGATGTTCCGCGGACGGCGTTCCGCTCTCGTCATGGGCATTTTGAGTTTTTAGTTATGTCATTTGGTTTGACTAATGCGTCCTCAGCTTTTATGGATCTGATGAACAGAGTTTTCAAGGACTTCCTGGATAAGTTTGTGATTGTCTTTATAGACGATGTTTTGGTGTATTCTAAAGATGCGGAGGAGCATAATCGGCATTTGCGACTGGTCTTGACGACTCTAAGAGACTATAAGCTATACGCCAAGCTGAACAAGTGCGAATTTTGGTTGCCTCAAGTTTCTTTTCTCGGCCACGTGGTAAATAAGGAGGGAATATCGGTGGACCCAGAAAAGATCGCTGCTGTTATGGAATGGGCGAGGCATGTTACTCCCAAAGAGATCAGAAGCTTCTTGGGCTTGGCTGGATATTATAGAAGATTTGTAGAGGGATTCTCTACTTTGTCTGCGTCGTTGACCAGGTTGACGCAGAAAAATGCAGCCTTCACATGGGATAGCAAGTGTGAGGAGGCTTTTGAGGAATTAAAAAGAAGGTTATGTTCAGCCCCAGTTTTGTCTTTGCCTACTGAAGATAGTGAGTATGTTATATATGTGGACGCGTCGCACGTCGGACTGGGCTGCGTTTTGATGCAGGGCGGGAAGGTGATTGCGTACGGGTCGAGGCAGCTAAAGACTCATGAGAGGAATTACCCTACGCATGACCTGGAGTTTGCAGCTGTGATCTATGCGTTGAAATTGTGGAGGCATTTGCTGTATGGCGCGCAATGCAAGATTTTCACGGATCATAAGAGTTTGAAGTATGTCTTCACTCAGAAAGAGTTGAATCTGCGCCAGCGGCGGTGGTTGGAGTACGTGGCCGACTATGATGTTGAAATCCAGTATCATCCGGGTAAGGCGAATGTGGTGGCTGATGCCCTAAGTCGGAAGTCAGGAAAGATTTTCAATCTCTCCGCCGAGAGTCTTGTGGAAGAGTTCCTTTTGATGGACATTTCTGTAGGAAGCTGCGATTCGCAGAGTAGCTTGGCAGTGGCAGAACCTTCGTGGATTGCGCTTTCGCGACTGCATCAGAAGGATGATCCCGATCTTTTGCATTTGTACCTTCGAGCTGAAAAAGGTGAATTACCAGATTTCTCTATAGATGATGCGGGTACCTTGAAGTATCGTGGCAGGTTTTGCATTCCCGTAGTTGGAGATATCCGGGATATGGTGTGCAGAGAAGCCCATGGATCTAGTGTTGCCTACCATCCAGGGTCTACCAAAATGTACCATGATTTAAAGCAGATTGTCTGGTGGTATGAGATGAAGAAGGACATAGCCAGATTTGTTTCTGAGTGCTTCACTTGCAGGCGTGTGAAGGCCGACCATGGGAGGCCGGGTGGCAAGCTGACTCCCTTAGAGATTCTGATGTGGAAGTGGGAGAGTATCTCGATGGATTTCATTACAGGCTTACCGAGATCTCCTAAAGGACATGATTCAGTTTGGGTGATCGTAGACAGATTGACGAAGAGTGCTCACTTCGTACCATTTAAGATCGATTATCCGATGAGGAAGATAGCCGAGCTGTATTTGGATGAGGTTATTAGATTGCATGGTGTACCCGTGAGTATCATATCAGATCGAGACTCCAGGTTTACGTCTCGTTTTTGGAAGAGCCTTCAAGAAGGGTTGGGTACAGATTTGAGATATTCCACAGCTTATCATCCGCAGACCAATGGTCAGACGGAGCGAGTAAATCAGATTGTGGAAGATATGATCCGATGCTATATTCTGGACCACGGAGGAGCGTGGGATGAGCGCTTGCGGCTTATGGAATTTGCGTATAACAACAGTTATCAAGAAAGCTTGCAAATGGCTCCTTTCGAAGCTTTGTATGGGAGGCGCTGCAGGACTCCCTTGTTTTGGGCTGAGGTTGGCGAGAGACCTTTGTTAGGTCCAGAAGCACTCGAGGAGATGGAAACTGCTGTGAAGCTTATTCGGGAAAAGCTTCGGATAGCACAGGAGAGATATGAGAAAAATGCCAATCGGCGTAGATCGGATTTGGAATTTTTGGTGGGGGACTCAGTGTTCTTAAAGGTCTCCCCGTTGATCGGAGTCAAGCGTTTTGGCAAGAGCAGGAAGTTGGACCCGAGGTTCGTGGGGCCGTTTACGATTGTTGAGCGGATTGGGATATCAGCTTATAGGCTGGCTTTGCCCGCAAATTTCCCTGGCGTGCATAATGTCTTCCACGTCAGTCAGCTGCGGAAATGTGTATTGAATGGCAGGCAGGTTTTGGATTCTGTGCCTCAGTTGGAGCCGAATCTTTCTTATGTGGCGGTACCTGTCCGCATTCTGGATTCTCAGGTTCGTGCGCTGCGGAAGAAGTCTATTCCGATGGTTAAAGTTTTATGGAGGAATCAGGATGTAGAAAGCGCGACTTGGGAGTTGGAGTCGGCTATGAGGGAGGCTCACCCTCATCTGTTTCCCTGAGCTTGTGCCTGGTATGTTTTGTTTTATTTATGTTTATATAGTCCTTTCCTGGCTCTTTCTCTCTCCTTCTTCATAGGAGTGTTGTGAGTAAAGTTTCGAGGCGAAACTTTCTTTTAGGGGGAGTGGCTGTAACGCCCCGGTTTTTCTTTGTTTTGTTTGATATTGGATTGGCGTTACGATGACGCATTTTCCGGCCCTACGCCGTTGTAGAGCGCGGTCCTAGCTCTGTAGGTTCCTTGTGTAGCCTGGTTGCAGCCAGTTGGCAAGTTTCCCCAGCTAGCCGGAGTCTGTTTTGGTGACTCGGTTGGGCCTCTTAGGGAAATGCTTGCGTTTTGGCTTCGGGAGGTGTTAGCCCGAGTGTTCGATCGTCGGATGTTGTTTTCGACCTCACCGTTGTTTTTGTGGCTTGGTGGTTTAGCTACGGTGCGGTTTTGGTAGAAATCCGAGATCGTTTGCCTTCGCGTCGTTTCGGCGTCGTTTTGTTAGCTGCATGTTTGTAATGTTTGTTGTGCTGTGCGTGGTATGTTGTGGCTGAGCTTGTAGGCTGGTGCCTTGTCTCTCGTTTGCTAGGTGTTAGCAGGTTTCTTTTCTGTGTAAGTTTGGGTGACACGGCCTGGGTCACGCCCGTGACCCAGGGCGTGTCGTGCTCGGGTAGAGCTCCTGTTTCTCCGGTCGACGAATTTTTGGTCGACGGGGTTTTTTTTGTAGGAACACGGCCGTGACACGGGCGTGTCACGGGGTGTCCCCCTTCGGTTCGTCGAGCTGCGCTCGACAGTCGTTAGGCGGTGTTTTAGTGAGAACACGGCCATGTCACGGGCGTGTCGTGTCGAACACGGGCGTGACACTGGGGCGTGTCTCCTGTTCGACGATCGGCGCTCCACGATCGTCGGGCGGTGTTCGGGTTGGTACACGGCCTGTGACACGGGCGTGTCACAGGGCGTGTCCCTTGCTTCGTCGAGCGGAGATCGACTTTTGTCGAGTGGGTAGGTGCGTGAGTACACGCCCCGTGACACGGGCGTGTCGGGCTGTGTCACGGGCGTGTCTGGGGGGCGTGTCCCGTGTTTTCGTCGAGCGGCGATCGACGTTCGTCGAGTGTGTGAGTACACGCCCCGTGACACAGGCGTGTCGGGCCGTGTCACGGGCGTGTCTTGGGCGTGTTCCGTACTTTTTCCTGAAATCATCTTTTGTTGCCGTGAATTGTTTTTCCTCCTCATTTTTCATCGTTCCCGAGTCTGGAGAGCTTCCAGCGGAAGGGGTTTTGAGAGGAGGCGGTGGTTGTTTTGGCCGGCAATTTCGGGAGGGTTAGAGCCCGTTTTTCTCGTGTGATAGCAGATCCGGTTTGCTCTCGGCTAGATCTTCCCTTCCATGTAAGCTTTTCTTGATTTAGGGTAGATTCCAGGAATTTCTAAGCATCTGATTCCTTTTCTTTCCTCAAGTTTCAGCTTTGGTCTTCTAGGTGGCCGATCTTGCCGCCGGAGCCAAGCTGTGGTGCGGCTGTTGTTTGTTCTTCCGAAGAGGTAGAGGCAAGTGGCCCCTTGCCCTTGACAAATTTGTTTCTAACCCATGATCTGTTTTTATTTCTTGTGCATAAGCTCTGTTCTCTTTGTCTTTTTTCCTCCCTAGGGCAGCAGGTTGAGTTATTACATCAAGCTTTTAATCAAGTGCTGATTCTTTATTTCTTTTTTCTGGAATTTTAATCAATGTTCTCTTTTTGTCGGAGGTTTAGTGTCCAGTGGGTAGCTAGAGTTAGGGTGAGATTGCTGTTAGTTACAGTTTAGGGTTAGTTGCGATAGCTCCGAGTAGTTAGGACGGAACCGTGGGTTGGGATTAAATCTCCAACTCTCTGTTTTCGCGCATGAGAGGGCTTAAGCTGCGATTTTAGCAAGACTTACGTTTACCCTAAGTGGAAAGCGCTGACAGCGTCGAGTGAGCCGAGCTCACTCAACGCCGTCACCCAGCGTAGGACTTGCGGCTAAGTATTTTTAGGCGTCAGGTGAGTGGAGCTTACTCAACGCTGCGTCGAGCGGGCTCGACATTTCTGTCTTGAGTTCATGTGTACCTTAGGATTGTTAGTGTGACTTTTCCCTTCCTTTAGGGGGTGGTATTGGGTGTTCGGCTAATTTTTGCTTGCCGACTCTTGCGTTGTGGCATGTGGTGGAGTTTTAGTGGCCTCTCGAGGGGTGGATTTTGATGTGGAGAGCTGTGGCCACCGCCTTTTTGCCCCGGTTTGGGTTGGTGTGTGGGACCCTAAAGCTACCACTGGTGACCCCTTAGCCCTTTTTGTTGGATCTGATTTTGGTTATGTATTCAGATCCATCTTTTTGACCACTGCCACTTACCCACGTATTAGGAATGTTAGACTCTTTCGTTGAGCATGTTGCTTTTATTGCTCGCACTTGGTGTGCTTTGTTGTGCTTTAGACAGTGCTCTTTTCTTACTGTCATGCCCTTTCTTTTGCTTATAGCAGTTTGTTGCCGGGTTGGTAAACCTTTCTTTTTGCTCTTAATTCTAATGTTTTACTTACTCTTTTGATTATTTACTTGCTGAGGTGTTCTTTTCTTGAATGCCTCAGGCCCAGGTTGTAGCCGGTTCAGCGGCTAGTTCTTTTGGTGGGGCTGGTTTGTGGCCTCTTGGGTAGCTGAGACAGCTGATCCCGATTTTGTGAGGTAGCTCTTTACTTTTCTGTATAGACATACATACTCACCAGTGGGTTCGTGTCAGGTTGTTGGCGCCCACTGGTGGCTTCTTGCGATGCTGGGTATGAACTTAAACTGCTGTTTTTGCCTATTAGTGGTTGTTTACTTGCTTCTGGGAAGGATTTATGCTAGGGTGCATGTTAGATATTTTAAACCCTAAAAGCATTATTATATGTATATCATGCATAACATAATTATAAAGCAAAGACACTATATTTCCTTAGCGTAAAAAAAGGCTACCATTTTATATCTAGTATATTCACTTTAGAGTCGTGCATACCATGAGTTGCCCCTCGGGGACACTTATGCTCACTAGGGTGTCAACTTAATTGAACCAAACTATTTTCTGCTGCGTATACTTATACTTTTAATTGTAGACTAGCTGATCCACCGTGCCGAGTGATACGGCCAATCAACCCAACTGCTTTTCTTTCATAATTAATCAACGATTTTCCTTAAATCCAAGGTCTGGAGTTTTGCCTGAGCGTGTGCAGTTATCCCCTGCACAACGTGGCATCACGACACGTGTTTTCTCTTGCTCTGATACGATTTTATCGTTGAGAAAATGCGGGTTGTTACATTAATGGCGATTCTTATGAATACTGGAGCATCAAAATGAAAACTGTTTTTCTATCCCAGAATCTCTAGACCGTTGTGGTGCAATGCCCTCCCTCCGCCTCCGGAGATCCCGGAGCCTCATCTTCGGCTGTAATCAATATTGACGACAGATGAAAGATGCTCGTGCTCTCCTCCTTATCCAACAAGGAGTCACTGAGTCCATTTTTCCTCGTATTATGGGAGCTCAAACGACGAAGGAAGCTTGGGATATCCTTCAGGCAGAATTCAAGGGATCTAAGAGAGTTATGAAAATCAAAGTTCAAACTCTTTGGCGGCAGTTTGATGCCATCAAAATGCAAGAATATGAGACGATTCAAAATTATTTTGCGCGTATCACCACCATAGTCAATCAAATCCGAAACCTGGGAACTATTGTTGATGATCAACAAGTTGTTCCAAAAATTCTCCGCACCCTTTACAAATCCTTCAACCATGTTGTGGCCGCCATCGAAGAATCTAAGGATATTGAAACATTATCCATACCTGAACTCATGGGATCCTTGCAGTCCCACGAAGATCGAATGAAGCATGCTGATGAAGATCTGTCCTCCCAAGCTCAGAATAAACTCTTTATCTCTTCTATTCCTGAAAACCCAGCTGGCACTCACATATTACCTCAGCTGTTACATCAGGCGGCTTTCTCTCAATTCACCCATAATAACCGAGGTAGAGGGCAATCTCGGCCCCCTGGTAAAACCTTGTTCTGCAATTTATGCAAAAATACAAATCATGAAAACAAAGACTGTTTCTTTAAATGCAAGCGATGCAAACATCCAACTCATACCGAACAAAATTGCTGGTCTAAACACAAACAGCAGGCCCACTTTACTGAAAATGATGGGACTGAATCTATGTTCTATACATGTGTTCCAAACAATGATAGAGATATCACAAAATGGTATCTCGATTCCGGGTGTTCTAGTCATATGACACATCACAAAAACTATTTCCTCCATCTCGATGAAAGCTTCAAGTCGGAAGTTTATCTTGGCGACGGCAGCGCCAAACAAATCATAGGAAAAGGGACTATTCAGTTTGCCACCAAGAATGGTGAAATTAAAACCATTCCAGATGTCCATTATGTGCCAAGTCTCAAGCAAAACCTCCTAAGTGTTGGGCAATTAACGCAAAAGGGGTACTCTCTCTGGTTCAAGAATCAAACATGTCATATCTCTCATGACTCTACAAACCAGACTATTTTCACCACACAAAGATCTAACAACAAGGTCTACTCTATTTTCCTTCCTATGGTCACTCAACAAAAATCTCTTTATTGCAACATCGCTATAAAATCTGACGGCGAACTATGGCATCAACGATACAGTCATCTCAATTATCAATCACTACATCTCTTGAGCAGGCGCAATCTTGTTCTCGGTCTCCCAAAATTTAACCTCCAGAAGAAATTTTGTGAAGGCTGCATGTATGGGAAGGCAACCCGACAACCTTTTCCTCAGAAATCTCTATGGCGGAGCACTCGACCTCTGCAACTCCTTCACATGGATCTTTGGGGGCCAGCTTTAACAGCAACTCAAGAAGGTACCAAATACTTCCTCTTAATCGTTGATGATTTCTCAAGATATAGTTGGATCTATTTCCTAAAAACTAAGTCAGAAGCCTTCACGAAATTTCGACATTTCAAAGCCTTTATTGAAAAATCTCTCGGTACTCAAATCAAAAGCATAAGAAGTGACAGAGGCAGTGAATTCCTCTCCACTGAATTCAACACTTTCTGCTTTGAGCATGGCATTCACAGACAGTTCACGGTGGCTCACACCCCTCAACAAAATGAAACTGTCGAACGATGAAATCAGACAGTCCTTTAAATGGCCCGCTCCCTGCTCTACTCAAAACAACTCCCAAAATTTCTTTGGGCTGAGGCATGCAACACCTCCATTTATATTTTAAATCGGTGCCCTACTCGTGCCCTACATAACTCTACACCCTATGAAATACTCTTTCAAAGAAAACCTCTCATTTCCCACCTCAAAATTTTTGGTTGCATTGCCTACTACTGCCTTCCCTCTGGAACAAGAGACAAACTTGATAAGAAAAGTGAAAAATGCATCTTCATTGGGTATAGTAGTGAATCCAAGGGCTATCGGCTTTTTCATCCTCCCACATCCAAACTCATAGTTTCGCGTGATGTTATTTTTATTGAAGAAGATAGGTGGGATTGGCAGTCAGATATGGAAGCAAAAGCTTCATCTTCAGGTGTAATGGTTCCCTCATACATCAACAATGATAAGGTCATCCAAACCACACCTGAATCTGATATGGAGAAAGAAATTTCATCTTCAAGTGTAATGGTTCCCTCATACATCAGTAATGATAAGGTTATCCAGATCACACCTGAATCCACTCCTGTTCAAGCTCTCGAGAGCAACTCTGAAACCAATGGCGCCGATATCTCCTCCAATATTTCATCATCGCCGCCACCAAAAACAACTTTTTTCAGATATCTATAAACAATGTAACTTAGCCATGATTACAGGTACACCTATTTCATATGAAGAAGCCGCCACCCAGGACATTTGGCGTGAATCCATGACTGAAGAACTTCGCATGATTGAGAAAAATAATACCTGGACTCTCGTCAACAGGCCACCCGACAAAGAAATAATCGGGCTCAAGTGGGTGTATAAGACAAAGCTAAATGATCAGGGCAATCCCATCAAATTCAAAGCTCGCCTCGTCGCTAAGGGATACTCTCAAGTTCCTGGACGGGACTATGACGAAACATTTGCGCCGGTGGTTCGAATGAGCACAATTAGAATTGTTCTTGCGTATGTCGTGCAACGACAACTCCCCATCTTTCAGCTTGATGTTAAATCCGCCTTTCTCAATGGACGGATCGAAGAAGAAATCTACGTTCATTAACCCCCCGGATATAAAACAAGTGAGGAAGACAAGGTTTACAAATTGTCCAAAGCTCTCTACGGCCTCAAACAAGCACCACGCGCATGGAACTCAAATATTGATGCCTACCTATGCAAACAGAACTTTCAGAGGAGTCCAAATGAAGCCTCATTGTATATCAAAAGAGAAGAAGGAGAAGTATTGATGTTATGTTTGTATGTGGATGACTTAATTATAACCGGCACCTCCTCTGTTATGATTGAAACCTTTAAACAGAACATGAAAGACCAATACGAGATGACTGATCTCGGAAATCTCCAATATTTCTTGGGATTACAAGTTCAACACAGACCTGGGCAGATTTTCATCTCCCAGGCACGATATGTTGATGACATCCTCACAAAAGCTTCAATGGCTGACTGCAATCCCTGTGTTACTCCAATGGTTCCCGGCGAAAAATTATCTAAGGGGGACGAGGGGAAGAAGATGTAGATCAAGAGCACTACCAGAGTCTTGTTGGGTCTCTTCTATACTTAACCAACACCCGACCTGACATCGAATTCGCCGTCAGCATGGTCTCGAGATTTGTTAGTAAACCGAAGATCAAACACCTTATGGCCATAAAAAGGATCCTCTGATATCTTAAAGGAACTAAGAATTTCGGTCTGCTTTACCAACAAGATCATGCTAGCTATCTAGTTGGTTTCAGCGATTCTGACTGGGGAGGCTCCGCTGACGACCGAAAGAGTACAAGCGGATACATTTTCACCATCGGCAACAAACCTGTAACGTGGTCCTCCAAAAAGCAAAAATCTGTGGCATTGTCCTCTACCGAAGCCGAGTATGTTGCCCTCTGCTCAGCCGCCTGCGAAGTCACCTGGCTAAAATGAATGAAGAAGGAGATAGACGGGAATGATGAAACTACTCCTATTTTCTGCGATAATCAATCTGCTATTGCTCTCACCAAAAACCCTGTTTTTCACAACAAAAGCAAACACATAGAATTAAGATACCACTTTGTTAGAGAGAAAGTGGAAGAGAAAGAGATATCTACTCCCTTCTGCCCTTCTGCTGAACAGCTCGCTGATATCCTTACCAAGCCCCTACCTCGTGCCAAATTTCTCAGTCTGAGAGCTGCTCTCAACATTGTGGACGGCTCAGATTTGAGAGGGGATGTTGGAAATCAAATCAGAGCCACCTATGGCTTTAATTCTGACTTTGGAAACATGCCAACTGGCCCATCCCCAACCACCTATTAATCCCTCTTAAGTTCCCTGTATTAGTGCTATAAATAAGGCTTTCACCTCTCTAACCGATGATTATTATGAATGAAAATGAAATGCTCTGCTTTCTAAAATGCTCTGCTTTCTTTCTCCTACTACTCTATGTTCTCTTTTTATTATAACACTAACCCTCTCTTTAGGAAGCCAGAAGGTCAGCTCTCTCTCTTACTCTCTCTCTCTCTCTCCCTCCCTCCCCTCTCTCCCTCTCTCTCTCTCTCTCTCACTCTCACTCTCACTCTCTCTCATGCATTCTATCACTCGCTATCTCTCTCCATCTTTCTTCTTGGTAAGTTTCAGTTAGGGTTACTGTGAAATATATTAAGCATTTCGCTTCTTTCTCTCTCTCTCTCTCTCTCTCTCTCTCTCTCTCTCTCTCTCTCTCTCTCTCTCTCTCTCTCTCTCTCTCTCTCTCTCTCTCTCTCTCTCTCTCTCTCTCTCTCTCTCTCTCTCTCTCTCGCTTCTTGGTAAGTTTCAAATAGGATTTTTGTGAAATATATTACGCATTTCTTTTTTCTCTTTAATAGCAAACATTCTTTGAAATGTTTTCTTCTTCCATCTTCACCCACTGGCGGTCTCCTGTTTTCGTCATCAGCCTCATATTTGAACGGCTTTCTTCTCCTTCTCCGGCGGTCCACTATTTGCCGAAACCCTGCATTCAAACAACTTTCTCATTCCTTCTCCAGCCACTCTCTCTCTCTCTCTCTCTCTCTCTCTCTCTCTGAGGCGGCCTCTGAAGATAATATTATTTTACACGCTTATAATGAAAATGGATGAAAGAAAATTATATATGTTTAGTTTGGAAACAGTAAATTAATCCTATTTGATTATTTTTACACGTTCATTTGAAAATGGATTAAAGAAAATCTTGTATGTTTACTTTGTCATTCTCTCTTCTCTCTCTCTCTCTCTTCTTGCTTTTATTAATTTAGAAATTTAATTTTCGAAATATTTTCAAAGCATGAAATATTCGTGTTCTTCATTTTAAGTGCATTCATCTCTCTCTTTTTTTCTCCAAAATGAGATAAAATAATTATGTTCTTCATTTTTACACCCTTTCATAATAATATGGCGGTTAAATTTGTTTAAAAGTCCACCGTAATGTTTAATTAGAAATATAATGCATATTTTTTAAAAAAATATTGTATTAACGATTTTATCTTAGTATATAATTGGTAGTTTACAAAATCTAAAAAATAAATTTGAAATCTTACTTGGTGCGGATGCAATTTAATATTTTTGTAGTAACATAAAACATGCATTTTAATTAATAATGGTAGAACATCTCAATTTGTGTCGTAAATTGCAATATAATATAAAAGACTTAATTTTAATATAATTGTTTTTTAAAATTAATAAATTATAATGCGGGAAAATATTTTAAAAAAATAAAATTTAGAATTATTTATTATATAGTTTAGGTTTGTCTTAGGTTGGAATATTGTTAACGAGGTTGGGATGATAAATAGTAAAAAGTATTAGCGTGATTAATTGTCTTCTTGTCAGGCTTAATATTTTCAGAATTTCTTCCTACTACTGTTCTGAGTGATTTAATATAAAGTAACAAAAATAAAATATTGCAAAAAATAATAATTTCTTTTTAATTACTAAGAATTTTCCATATTCCTTTTTGCGAATATTGAAAAAACATATTGCAAATTAATATTTTAGTTTTAAAAATTACTTTAAAAAATTACAAAAATTGTTTCATTTTGGCGAATAACTAACAAATATTGCACAATTATTTTTCAATTTCTTTTATTCATCCAATGAATGCTGGTTGATTTTTGTATGAAAATACCGATAATTTGCGCTCGAATAATATGAAAAAATTTATATGGTACTGATGCAGAAATAAATTGAAATAAACTTTATAAAACTTAAATTAAAAAATATATGTATTAAACACGTGGAAATAGGAGGTACGTTGGTTCTAGTTGGATTGATTTGTGTGACAAGCGGAAGCTACAAAAGATATATAATCAGTTTAATCGGGGTCGAATCGTTATTTTTAAATAAATAAATAATATATATAATTATATATAACAATAGTAAAAATAATAGCATATATATTTGTTATTTCTCGTCATTATATTTTTATACAAATAAAAATAATATATTAAAACTTACGTATAATTTTTAAATACAATTTGAAGATATATAATTACAAAATACAAATAATTAATATAATATAATTTTGTTAAGATGATTCAATATAAATAAATGAAATACGAAAAAAAACTAAACATTATTTCATAAACATACAATATATACTTAATCGACAAATTAGTGGGAGGCGGCTTATTAAAATAAAATAAATATAATAATTACATACAGTACTTAGTCGACAATATATACTTAGTCGACAATGCATACAAATTAAAAAATAATTAAAATAAAAATATAATATAATACTTAGTCGACAATATATATAAGATAATAAAAATGACTTCGGGTATTAATGTATTATATTAATAAAGATGAACATTAACTTTTTTTTTTAATTAAAATAATTGATATTATTTACTAATAAATATATTTAGTTATTTACATATAGTGTATATATAAAAAATCTCCATAGTTTTCAACAAAGACATGTTGGCCGAGTGGAGGAGGGATTTGGAATTATATTACTTGATCAAGCCCGTATCCGGGCATTAGCATTTTAATGCCAATTTTTAAATCTCAACCCTTATTGGACCCGCCCGGTTACGGGGAACCGGCCACGGTTCCCGGGTTTTCGGTCGACCCACCCGGTTCCCCGGTTTTCGGGCGGTCCATGGGTAGGCCGGTTTTGGAACATGAACCGGACCGGGTAGGTTACCGGTTGGCGGTCTAACCGGCCGGTCCGATTTTCAAAACCCTGTATATAATAGCTCTGAATTAAATTTACTCTCTTAAAACTTAAAATTTTGAAAATATAATTTTTAGTATAAATTTTAAATTTACTACTTACTCTTACAACTTGGGCTTTATTTGAATTGGCGGCGGCGGGAGGAACGACGACATTGAAACTGGAGTGAGGGAGTGCGGGATCGACATGGGGCTTTTCATTCCGTTTCTCTTGGTGCGGCAGGGCCAAGCGCGGCAAACGTCGCTGCCGACCATTTATTTACCCGCCATGCAGCGGTGTTTGCCCCAAACGCTCGCCGCAAACTCCGCTCCGAACGAAGCCTTAAAATTTTCAAAGTTCTATTTATATGGCAAAAAAGTAGTAAATATAATTTTGAAAATTTTAATTTACAAGGCTAAAAAATAAAGGATTACATTTTTAAATTTCAAAACTTCTTTACATTGTCACGGAGTGTTATGCATTCGACTTCATATATAAAGAATTACTCCCATAATTTATTTATAACTAGCGATGAAACCATACATAGTTCTAAAATAAAGGGGGAAATTATTCTTGCATGGAATCTTTGCAAATTCTTTTTGAAAATATTAACATTTATCTACAGGATTTTGAAGTTCAAAATTTTTAATTAAGCCTCCGTTTGGGAGGACTTATTTTCACCGGTCAAACGGTCATGACCGCATGAAGCAAGACTTATTTTTAATATAAGAACATATTTGATGATTTTTAAATAATATAAGGATATTAAAGAGTTTCTAAGTTTAATAAGCTCCCAAATGCAACTTTTTAATTCTATAAATAATATACATGCATGCAATTTTCATTTAAGGCTTCTTCCTCTGTGTGTGTCTATGATTTTAACTTGATCACCCAATTATAAATAGCATATTAATTCCATGTCTCACACTTTCTCCTATTAAATACATACCAAACAAATTAATTAAAACATTAAAATAAAACATAATAAAAGGTTTGACTTGTTGACCCGGTCAAACAAGTCAATCTCCAACAAGCTCCCCCTCAAACTTGTCAGACCATGCCGAGTTTGCCTTTGAGCTTCTCGAATGTCTCCACATTCAACGCCTTAGTGAATATGTCAGCGATCTGTTCTCCGGTTGGGCAATACACCACCTCCACTGTCTTCTGCTCCACTTGTTCATAGAGGAAGTGATATCAGGTCTCGATATGCTTGCTCCTCCCATGCAACACTGGGTTCTTTGCGAGCTGGATGACAGACTTGTTATCCACTAATACTGTCGTTGGCCCTTCCTGTGCGTGATGAAACTCCCCCAGAAGGTTCCGTAGCCAAATGGCTTGGCAGGCGCATGCCGCCGCCGCTATGTACTCCGCCTCGCAAGATGATAAGGCTATAGTAGCCTGCTTCTTAGAACTTCATGAGAACGTCGCGGTTCCCATGTTGAACGCGTACCCGGAAGTGCTCTTTCGGTCGTTCACATCTCCTCCATAGCCGCTATCCGAGTAGCTGACTAGCTTCAACTCTCCTCCAGATGTGTACTTCAGGCCATGGTCCCGAGTCTCGTTCACGTACCTCAGGATCCTCTTCGCTGTTGTGAAGTGGTCCTGCTTGGGCTCCTCCATGTGTCTGCTTACTACCCCGTCCGCATACATTATGTCTGGCCTAGTGAAAGTCAAGTACCTTAAACTTCCGACCAGGCTCTTGAACATAGTTGGGTCCACTCTTTCCTCTTCGGAATCCTTCCTCAGTTTCGTTCCACGGTCCTCAGGAGTGGAGATAGCCTTACTACCCTCCATCCTGAACTTCTTCAGAATCTCATCGGCATACTTCTTCTGGGAGATGAAGATCTCATCTTCTCTCTGCTGCACCTCAATTCCCAAGAAGTAGCTCAGCTCTCCTAAGTCCGTCATCTCGAACTCCTCCATCATCAGCTTCTTGAATTCTTCGAACATCACAGGGTTGCTCTCGGTGAATATCATGTCATCCACATATAGACATGGGATCATGATATCCCCACTCTTCTCCACCTTCATGTAGAGAGCATACTCATATGGGAACTTGATATACCCATGCTTCTGAAGGAATTTGTCTATCCTCTCATTCCAAGCTCGAGCTCCCTGCTTCAGTCCGTACAAGGCCCTGTTCAGCTTGCAGACTTTTCTCTCCTTGCCTTTCACCACGTACCCAGGAGGCTGCTCGATGTACACATCCTCCTCCAGGTACCCATTCAGATGCGCCGCCACATCATCCATTTGCATGATAGTCCATCCGTAGTGTGCCGCCAGTGCGATGATCAGCCTTATAGTATTGATCCGCGCCACTGGGGTGGAGACATCATCATAATCCACCCCTTGGACTTGTTTATACCCTTTCACTACCAACCTTGCCTTGTGTTTCTCCACAGCTCCATCTATGTTTTTCTTCACCTTGTAAAACCATTTCACCCCGAGGGGTTTGTGGCCCGTCGGTGGATCAACTAGCTTCCATGTATCGTTCTTCTTTATGGAGGCCATCTCGGCATCCATCGCCATCCTCCAAGATTTTTCCTGGGCAGCTTCTTCATAGGTCCGTGACTCGCAATCTGCTAAGATACAATATAATGAATAGTTAGCATGAATTGGGACCGTCTCCTCATAGAGCTCCGCCAACACCTTCATCCTGGGTGGTGGACTCTCGGAGTCACTCCGGCTACCGCTTCCTCCTCCAGAATTGCCTCCACTCGAGCTTTCCCCTCTTGAATAGGAGATGGAAGCTCCTCCTGAATTTCTACTCGGTGGTGATGGCGGCTCAGCTCCACCATTCTCGACTCCAGCCTCGTGACCACCCTCTTCCTCATCTTCGAAGAACATGCCCTTCATACTTCTCGTCTCCTCATCCCAGCTCCAACTGCTTCCTTCTTCAAACACCACGTCCCTCGAGACTATGGCCTTTCCCGTCACCGGGTTGTAAAATTTGTATGTCTTGCTCTCCGGAGCGTAGCCAACAAAATGCACTTCTCACTCCTATCATCGAGCTTCTTCCTTTTCCGGTCCGGGATGTGAGCATGAGCTACACAACCTAAGACCCTTAGGTGCTCCACACTCGGCTTCCAGCCGCTCCATGCTTCAAACGGCGTCATGAACTTCACACTCTTTGTGGGACATCTGTTCAGTAGATACACCGCACATTGCACTCCTTCCGCCCAAAACATATTTGGTAGCCCCTTCTCCTTCACCATGCTCCTCGTCATGTTCATGATGGTGAGGTTCTTCCTCTCTGCTACTCCGTTCTGCTGCGGTGAGTATGTCGCCATCAGTTGGTGTGATATTCCATTCTCCTTGCAGAAATTATCAAACAGCCTTGAGGTGTACTCCCCGCCATGATCTGTCCTTAGAACCTTCAACGGTTGCCCACTCTCCTTCTCGGCCATCGCCTTGAACTCCCTGAACTTGTTAAGGGCTTCAGACTTCTCTCTCAGAAAATACACCCAGCACTTCCGACTATATTCATCCGTGAAGGTGATGTAGTACTTGCTTCCGCCTATTGAAGTGGTCTCAAACGGGCCCGCGATGTCCGAGTGAACCAGTTCAAGTTGCTGCCTTGCTCTCCAGGACTTCCCTCCTTCGAATGTCTACCTCTTCAGCTTCCCCTTCGTGCACGCCTCACACACCTTTTGCGGAGGGGAGATCATAGGCAGATCCGCCACCATCTTGGAGTGGGATAGTAGTTTCAACCCTGTGAAGCCCAAATGCCCCATCCTATGGTGTCATAGTCATGCTTCTTCCTCTTCTTTTGTTCTCGCGAGACAAGTCGTCTCTTGAGCATCCATCTTCAGCGTGAAGAGATGGTTCACCATCATCTTCACCATCATTACCTCCTTCCCTTGATCATTCTTCATTGTCAGCATCCTTCATCTGCACGCAGTAGCCTCTCTCCACTAACTGCCCAATGCTCAAGATGTTGGTCTTCAACCCGGGTACGTAGTACACGTCGTTCAAGTGTACTCTCTCCCCATTCAGTTTCACAACAACCAGGCCCTTTCCCTCCAAGGAAATCTTCGAAACATCCCCGAAGCTAACCTCACCCCCACCGGGTTCAAGGTTAGAAAACATCTCCTTATCTCCACACATGTGGTTGCTCGCCCCTGTGTCCAGGTACCACACTTCATTCCTTACTTCTTCTGCCACTCGGTAGGTTAGAAACATCATTAGGTCTTCACCCCCAGCATCGTTCCCCTTGTTCCTAGCCTCCGTATAATGGTTGGCTTCTTCTGCCTTCCTCGGAGCCCAACAGTCATAGCTCATGTGCCCAAACTTGTTGCAATTGTAACACTGAACTTGGGCTCTTCCTCCTCGGCCTCTTCCTTGGCCCCCTCCACTATCTCTTTCTTCTTGCCACCTTCCTCCATGAGGTTGTTCTGCCTCTCTCTGGTGATATTGGTTTCTTCCCTGATCTCTTTCTCCTCTCCTTCCTCTTCCTCTACCTTGTCGACCTTGGCCACGCTGGCCGCCCCCTCTTCCGGAGCTCTCTCTAAATTCCAGTTGAGTTTGAAGTGCTCTTTGTAGAAAGTAGCGAAAAAGAGAGAATAAACAGATAGACTTTTGAATAATTGAAATTTATTATCCAAAAAAGATATCATTTACAAAGGTATGACCTCCCTTATATAGAATGGAGGAGATATGAGAGAGAGAATACAAATAATGTGGGACTAAACATTTACAGTACTGAGCGGCTAGAATAAAGGAGACTGCACAGGCCGCGCGGTTAGACAGATGGGTTAACCGCTCGGCAACTCCAGCAGGATAGAACAGGCCGCAATGGGAGACCGATAGACCGCCCGGTCTCCAGGCTTCAGAGTGAGACTGCCAGACCGCTCGGACAACAAACCGCTGGACCAGACCGCAAGTCCGCCCGGTCTAATACTTCAACACTCCCCCTCAAGCTGGAGCATAGATATCAATCATGCCCAACTTGTCACAAATGTGGAAGAAGGAAGTAGAAACCGGCTTGGTGAAGATATCTGCCAATTCCTTGTCAGAGGTGACAAATGGAGTACAAATCTGTTTCTTCAAAATCTCTTCCCGAATGAAGTGACAGTCAACCTCTATATGCTTTGTTCTCTCATGGAAGACCGGATTTCTGGATATGTATATAGCGGCCTTGTTATCACAGAACATAGGGAGAGGACAGTCATATACCTCGCCCAGGTCAAGCATGAGAGCCCGCAACCACTTTAACTCACACGTGGTTGACGCCATACTCCGGTATTCGGCTTCTGCACTGGATCTGGAGACAACAGACTGTTTCTTGCTCTTCCAACTCACGAGATTACCTCCAACAAAGGCACAGAAACCTGATGTGGATTTACGATCGCCTTTGTCATCCGCGTAACTTGAATCTGAGTAGGCCTAAACCCTCAGATGACCATTCTTCTGAAAGAGTAACCCTTTGCCTGGTGCTGCTTTGATATACTCTAAAATCTTCAGGGCGGACTGAAGATGGCACTCCCTAGGAGCTTGCATAAACTGACTGACCTTACCTACAGCATAGGCGATGTCGGGTCTAGTCACCGTGAGATAGATGAGTTTGCCTACCAAACGTCTGTACCTTGTGACATCAGATAGAAGAGGCGAGTCATCCGTCCACGTTTTGTCTTTTCCAACAGCCATGGGAAACCGAGCCGGTTTGGCACCTGTCAATCCTGCTTCTTGTAGAAGATCAAGGGCATACTTCCGTTGGGAGAGAACCAACGAGTCAAGTTTCCGAGAGATTTCTCTCCCCAAAAAGTATTTCGGGGAGCCCATATTCTTCGTGACCAAGTGCTGATGGAGGTGCTTCTTCGTCAAGTCCACCCCATCGCGGTCATCGCCAGTAAGAAGAATATCATTCACATATACGGCCAAAACCACCAGTCCCGAGGACGTTTTGCGAATGAATAAGGAGTGATCGGCCGAACTCCTTCGAAAGCCGATGGTAGCCACAATACCACTGAATTTGTCGAACCATGCCCGAGGGCTCTGCTTTAGGCCATAAATGGCCTTCTTCAAAAGACATACACGTGTCTCCCCCTGGAGCAACATACCCAGGAGGTTGCTCCATATAGACGTCCTCCTGAAGATCGCCATAGAGAAAGGCATTCTTCACATCAAGCTGGGAAATAGCCCAATCCCGGTTAACAGCCACAGAAAGGAGAACCCGGATGGTGCTAAGGCGAGCAACCGGAGAAAAGGTATCAAAGTAATCAATGTCGTAAGTCTGAGTGAAGCCCTTGGCCACCAGCCGGGCTTTGTAGCGATCCACAGTGCCGTCGGGGCGAAACTTCACAACGAATACCCAGCGACAGCCAACGACATCAGTGCCCACGGGAGGAGGAACTAGGGTCCAGGTACCCCGTTCAGTAAGAGTAGCCATCTCCTCATCCATGGCAGACTTCCAATGAGGGAGAGCAAGAGCCTCCTGGTAGGTGCGTGGAGTAGAAGTAGTAGAGATAGCCAAGGCAAAACACCTGCGAGAAGGAGAAAGCCGATCATAGGAAACAACTGCCGCAAGCGGGTGTTGAGTACATGCCCGCACCCCTTTGCGAAGAGCAATGGGAAGATCCAGGTCGATGGGAGCGTCAGCGACCGGAGCGTCCGTGGCGGAGAAGGCTGGCCCGGGACTAGAGAGACGGCGGCGGAGAGGAGGGTGGAGGGGTGGGTGGGGAGACGGACTGGGAAGGAGTCGGTGGAGAAGGAGACAGAGGTTGGAAAACGTCGAGAGGTGCGGAAGGAACGGAGATATCAGAAGGAAGAGAAGATGTAGGAGAGAAATAGGAAGCATTCTCGAAAAAAGTCACATCCGCGGAGACAAAATGCTTGCGGAGAAGGGGGTCAAAGCAGCAATAGCCTTTTTGAGTGGTAGAGTACCCCAAAAAGACACACTTGGTGGAACGGGGGGAAAGCTTGTCGCGGGTAGCGGAGGGAGCGTGAACAAAGGCCGTACAGCCAAAGACACGGAGAGGGAGAGGAAAAGGTTTCTTGTGGGGGTAGAGAATGGAGAAGGGAGTCTGGCCGTGGAGAACCGTGGAGGGAAGGCGATTGATGAGATAGCAGGCGAGGAGCACAGCGTAGCCCCAGTAGGAGCGAGGGACGTGCATCTGCATCATCAGAGTACGAGCAACATCAAGCAGGTGGCGGTTTTTACGCTCCGCCACCCCATTCTGCTGGGAGGTGTAAACACAAGTCGTTTGATGAAGTAGGTCATGTTGGCGAAAGAAAGCGGAGAACTCATGATTGAAATATTCCTTGGCATTATCAGAACGTAAAACTTTAATAGAAATAACAAATTGAGTCTGAATCATAAAGTAAAATGATTGTCAAACAGAAAAGAGTTCAGAGCGATCTTTTAACAGATACACCCAGGTACAGCGTGAAAAATCATCTATAAAAGTGACAAAATAGGAACTGCCCCGACCAACAGTGAGGGTAGGAGCCGGACCCCATACATCAGAATGGATAAGATCAAACGGATGAGAGGAGCCACGACCTTGCTTCGGTGGGAAGGTGGAGCGATGATGTTTGCCAAGCTGACATGCATCACAGTTGAGCGGAGAACTGTTAGGAGGTAAGTGGGGCAGAAGCTGTCGAAGAATCCGAGGAGGAGGATGGCCAAGGCGAAGATGCCACTGAAGGAGATCGGTGGAGGCGGAGTAGGCAGATAGAGTGGAAACATCGTCGAGGAAGTAGAGGTCGCCGCTCTCAGTCCCAGTAGCAATCGTCCGCTGGGTCCTTGGGTCCTGAAAAGAACAAGTAGTGGGAGTGAATAAGACGGAGCAATGAAGTTGCCGGCATAAAGTAGTAACTGATAACAAATTGCACGGGAACTTCGGGACATAGAGGGTGTCCTTCAAGCAAAGTGATGGGGTGAGTTGAACCATGCCCGTCCCATAAACCGGGGACGGTGAACCATCCGCCACACGAACCGGGGGTAAGCGGTCATGTGTCTCAAGACGGGAGAAGCAATGAGGGTTGCCCGTCATATGATTTGTAGCACCGGAGTCAATCAGCCATTTACCTTGGGTAACGACGTGGGCACTACCTGACGCCGTGGCCACAGAGGCAGAAGAGCGAGAAGAGGCGGAGGCCGAAGAAGGAGCATCACCGGAAGGGCGAAGATGAGGATGTTTCTGCCAGCAGCGGTCAACAGAATGGTCAGTACGACCACAATGAGAGCAGAGGAACCGGGACGGACCCCGTCCGCCGGAGGGGCCGCGGCTACTAGGTCCCCCCCCCCCCCTCTGAGCTTGGTGAGCAAAGGAGTCCTGGGAAGGGGGGGGGAGGCCAACAGAGGCCGCTGGAGCAGCGAAGTAACATCGACAATGCGAGCGGCAGTGGCATCCAAAGTAGGAGATTCCGCCTCACCCAAGATCTGCTGGCGGATCATATCATAAGAGTCGGGAAGACGAAGAAGATAACAAACAACCAGGAGTTCCTGGAAGTGTTTGTGCTGTTCGGCCAAGTCCGCGGAGAAGGGGCGATTCTGGAGGATTTCAGCACCAAGAGCCTGAACCCGTTGATAAGCCGTAGCCGGAGACATGGAAGGCCGGACGAAGAGGTCCGCATAGAGAGTATAAATGCGGGACGTATGGCCCCCCTTTGAATAGAGAGCAGCGAGGTGAAGCCAGGCGGCCTTGACCGTCTCATCATGGAGAATGACGGGAAGGCACTCATCAGAAAGGCTGTTGGCCAGCCAGGTGCGGACAAGAGCATCACTCACATCCCAGTCATCAAACTCAGGAGAGGTACGAGGATGAGGGTCATCGGTGAGGTGATGACGCTTGCGTTGAGAACGAAGGAGAAAAGTGAAGGAAACGCTCCAATCGGGATAGTTGGAGCCAACGAGCTTAGAAAGGGTGCCAAGGTTACCCGAAGGAGGAGGTGGAGAAGGAGCTGCAGGAGTAGTGGTGAGACCGGAAGTAGTCATAGAGCCCAGCAAGAAACCGCAGCGGATAGAAAAAGAATAAGCCGCGCGAACACAAGCGGCTAGAAAGCAGTCAAAGTCACAGCGGGGAAGAGGTCGCGCGGACTAAAAAGGCCGAGCGAACAGAAGAGAAGAGGAGGCAAGAAGCAGCAACTACAACACGCGCAGGCCGAGCGAACAGAAACAGGCCGCAATGACTAGGAAGTCGGAGAGGCAAGAGAGAACCAGGAGCACGGCGACAACGAAATAGGTCGCCGCGACAAATAGCAGTAGGAGAAGAGAACCAAGGAGAAGCAAGCTGCGCGAACAGGGCAGCGGACAGAAACAAGCCGCGCGAACAGGGCAGCGGACAGAAGAGAAGGAAAGCCGCAAGACAGGTCGCAGAAAGCGGAAAACAAGCCGCGAAAAGCAGAGAGCGCACAGAATCAGGAGGAAACGACCGTGTGCTCTGATACCATGTAGAAAGTAGCAAAAAAAGGAGAATAAACAGATAGACTTTTGAATAATTGAAATTTTATTATCCAAAAAAGATATCATTTACAAAGGTATGACCTCCCTTATATAGAATGGAGGAGATATGAGAGAGAGAATACAAACAATGTGGGACTAAACATTTACAGTACTGAGCGGCTAGAATAAAGGAGACCGCACAGGCCGCGCGGTTAGACAGATGGGTTAACTGCTCGGCAACTCCAGCAGGATAGAACAGGTCTCAATGGGAGACCGATAGACCGCCCGGTCTCCAGGCTTCAGAGTGAGACCGCCAGACCGCTCGGACAACAAACCGCTGGACCAGACTGCAAGGCCGCCCGGTCTAATACTTCAACACTCTTCCCAAACCACTCGCTTCTTCATCATCCTGCAGCATTCTGTACTCATGAGCTTGCAATGAGCCTACAAGCTCGTCTACGGTCATCTGGGTGAGGTCCTTCGACTCCTCGATCGCCACCACCACATGCCGAAACTTCTTTGACATGGACCTCAGAAGCTTCTCCATGAGACTCACATCGTCAATTTCCTCCACATTGCGCTTCATTTCGTTTGTGAGCGTCCGCAGACGGGTCACAAAGTCACTGACCTTCTCGGTGCTCTGCATCCTCAACATTTCATACTCTCCTCGAAGAGACTGCAACTTCAACTTCTTTGCTTTATCTACTCCTTGCATGGAGCGTTGCAATATCTCCCATGCCTCCTTCGAACTTGTAGCTTCTGAGATCTTCTCGAGCGTGGCTTCATCGACCTCTTGGTATAACGTGAACAGTGCCTTCTTGTCTTTCCTTCTCGCTTCCCTCAATGCTGTCTTCTGGGCATTGGTCAACGCCACTTCTGCTTCGGCAGTAAGCTCTCCATACCCCTCCTCAACTATCTCTCATAGTTCCTTTGAAGCGAGTAGCACCTTCATCTGAATACTCCAGTTTCCATAATTCGTCTTCGTCAACTTGGGGACTTGCCCTGGCATGGCACCTCCAAACTCCATCTCTCCTCTACTTCAAACCTTCCGAGTCACCGTAAAGGTTTGCAACCTGGCTCTGATACCACTTGTTGGAAATGTGTATGGGTTCCCGCACAACCTCAACTTCACAACCAACTTCTCTTAACACCAAAAACTCAAAATCGAAGTGCGAGACCGCCACCGCAAACAGCCACAAACCACGCGACCTCCCTTCTGCTAGGCGATCGCACCAAACCACCGCAGGCCGCGCGAGCTCACTCCTGCACATGGCGAGCTCCCGCCTTCACACGCGAGTACCACCCACGCAAGCTGGCACAGCAAGACCGACGCGGCGGGACCGACTGGTGAGACCTCCACACGCGAGTACCCAAGCCGCGACCTCTCCTCCTCGCGGCGATATCAAGCAGACTCGCATCCCTTATTACTCGCAACTAGGCCTCTATCTCTCGCCAATTCCCGCACCATCGGGGGCGAGCTCAGCAAACCGCCCGGTTACCCCTTCAAACCGCTCGGGTCAAACCAACTCGCCGAGACCAAACGACGAGATCTCCCTGACTGGCGAGTACTCCAACTCGCCCGGCTAGCCTCTCTACCCGCTCGGCAAGACTTCTGTGCTGCATCGCTTCTCTTTCTCTCTCTGAGAGACAAGAATCGGAATTTGGGAGCTTCTCTCTCTATATTTTCATAAAAAATAAGTACAAGGGGTGGCCTTTATATAGGCAAAGCAAAACCATAAAACCTCTCTCATAATAAATGCGTCTCGCACTCTCTCCTATTAAATACATACCAAACAAATTAATTAAAACATTAAAATAAAACATAATAAAAGCTTTGACTTGTTGACCTGGTCAACCAAGTCAATCTCCAACAATCAGAGCACCACATATCCTTGAGACTGTTTCATCGGAGATATCTCTCGTGGGCTCATCATCTACCTCTCACCAACTGAGTCTCAGCCACTCTTCAACCCATCTTCTCAGGAGAATATTATGAATTATGGAGCGATAAAATGGAAACAATACTGCGCTCTCAGGATCTGTAGGACATAAACAATAATAGTCTTATGGTGTCCACCAAAACACCTGAAGGAACTTAACCAACATTTACCAAGGAGGACGAGATGTGTGACGCCCTGGCCTTGGCGCACCTAATCCAAATGGGTGTTGCTATCAACATTTATCCAAGAATCATGGGATTACAATCAACACATGAAGCTTGATGCAGGCTCGAGAATTGAATGAACACAAAGGGACCAAAACGATTCTCAAAATAAAACTTACCGGCTTGCGCAAAAACGTTGATGTGTTGAATTTTCTCAAAGTGATCAGCAAGATAGTCTAAAGCCAAATTAATATTCTCAGAACTATCCAGTTAATACTTTGATCATGCGGAAGCCAAAAGACCAAGCTTAACACCAAATGCAAATGGAAGAACAAGCAGATCTAATTTTTATTAACACTTCTTTACAGGGCGAGGTATGCATAGCGAGACATGATTTCGCTAGTACACAAGCTAAAACAGAAAGCACAACACAAGCCGGGCGGACAGCACTGGAACCCGCCGAGACCGCCCAGTCCGCCAAGGACGCCGAAGCCGCCCGAGCTGAAGCTGCTACACGCCGAATAAAACACGGAGTCCACCGAGACTGCAAGGTCGCGTGGACATACCGTGATTCGCTGACTGCTGATGAACTGAAGAACAGACCGCCTACCCTCCTGAGACTGGCGGACAGGTTATTGGAACTTGAAAAAGCTGAAGCAGAGAACTGACAAGCCGCAGAAGCGACCTGCTGAGACTGCAGAGACCACACACTTCACAGAACTTGACCGAAGTCAAAGCCAAAATCTTGGCTCCTTGAAGCTAGTCGCGTGACCTGTACACAGCAAACTGTCAACTCTACTCAACCCGCGCAGACAGAAAAACTTAGACTGCAGCAATAGACCAAGCCCCACTTAATGTTCACTCAGTTACTGTAGACGTGGCGGGGGTTCTATTTATAGGCGAGTTGAGGAGTGTGGTCACCACCCTAGTGAATAGAGACACTGCCCCAGCTCGCGCACTAGCAAAGACCCGTCCGCTGAGTCCGCAAGGACTTAGCCGGATTCCAAGAAAACCCGCCTGGAGTAATAACGATGTTCACCATCAGGCGAACTAGCTCCAGTCCGCCCACACTATGCGGACAAGGCACCAACCCGCATAACCCGCAAACACCGCACATGGACAACCACCACTACTGTGATAGTCCACACACTATATCTGGACAAGGAGGCAGTCCGCACAGCTCGAGAACAAAGCCTCCATCCTCCACGAGTCCACGACCAATAGGCACTCCGCCCGGTCAACAACAGACTCGGCGGATACCACGGATACACTGAACTTGTCACTGAATGTGATCAAGTCCAGAAAACTACCAAGAGCAAGCGCGAGCTCGGCGGACAAGGCCCAGTCCACCTATCCCCAATGCAGATCGCCAACACCCCACCAGAATACGGCACGGCCCGCAATCCCTACTTGCACATCTGCCAAGACAACGGCCAACTGCCGGACTTCAACACCAGTCTGCGCAGTCCTCCACGGCAGCTAATGCCCGCTGCACCACCAGAGCACGGCAAAGGCCACATCCGAACTCCATGCCAGTCCGCAACAATGAACTTCGCGGACTCCTCCAGTCCGCAAAGCCTCTCGCGGATAGAACTCCCAATCCACCGGTTAACACAAGCTTGCAAATCTACAAGGCCTCAAATCAACTAAGCACTGCCAAGGTCACCAGGCCGCAACCAGCAGTCTACCTAGGCCGCAAACTCAGAGTGCTCAGGCCGCACAGTCCACCCGGCCTGCCCATCACCCACTTCCACTTCACAAATTTCAACACTCCCCCTTGAAATGAGGAGTGGTGATCAAGCCCAGCAAGCTTCGTAACCATTGAAATGGCCCCTTCGACAGCGGCTTCATGAAGATGTTAGCAAGATTATCTTCACTCCGAACATGCCCGACCAGAAGAGATCCCTCCAACACCTTCTCCCTTATGAAATGGTGTTTGATCTCAATATGCTTCATCCTTGTATGACACACTAGATTGTTTACCAGTTTGAGAGCACTCTCATTGTCACCCCGGAGCAAAGTAGGCCCTTGCACTTCCTCATGAACATCCTATACAAGTCTCCTCAATCAGATAGCTTCCCGAGCAACCAAGGCTGAAGCTTTATACTCTACCTCTGTAGTTGAGATGAATATCAAGTCTTGCTTCTTGCTACACCACGAGATGCAGCCTGATCCACAAGTGAACACATAACCCGAAGTTGATCTTCGGTCATCCGAGTCACCACCGTAATCAGCATCTGTGTACCCAAGCAAAGCAAAGTCCGTGTCCCTTCTATAGTGAAGTCCCATATCAAAAGTTGTCTTGACATACTTCAAAATATTCTTCGCCTCTACCAGATGAGACTTCCTTAGTTCAGCCATAAACCGACTTACTCAGCCAACAGCATAAGCAATGTCTGGCCTTGTAATCGTCAGGTAGATCAAGCTCCCTACAAGTGCCCTGAACACCAAGGGATCAGGAAGAATCCTTCCTTCATCTCGTCGAAGCTTCAACCCATGTTCCAGTGGAGTAGTGCAATTCTTCCCATTGCACATGTCGAATCGATTCACAATGCGATCCGCATAACCTTTCTGGCAAATGAGTATCCCACTCTCTTTACTCTCCACTTCAAGACCAAGAAAGTGATGAAGCTCTCCCAAATCTTTCATCTCGAAGCATATAGCAAGCTCAGCCCTGAGCCTTGCTACTTCCTTCTCTGAATTCCCTGTGATGATCATATCATCCACATACAGCAGGACCAAGACTTGCAGCTCGCCCTTCTTCTTGACGAACAAGCTAGAATCCGAGTTTGAAGCAAGATAACCGTAGAATTGAAGATACTCTGTTATCTTGTCATACCAAGATCTAAGAGCTTGTTTCAACCCGTAGAGAGCCTTCCTGAGCTTGTAGACATAGTCTGAATGAACTTCAGAAGCAAATCCAAGTGCCTGATCCATGAAGATGTCCTTGTCAATCTCTCCGTAAAGAAAAGCATTCTTCACATCAGACTGCCACATCCTCCATCCCTTGCAAGCAGCCAAGGAGATCACCACCCGAACTGAAGTCATCTTTGCAACTGGACTAAATGTCTCCTCATAGTCTTCTCCATACTGCTGTGAGAATCCTCGAGCAACCGGGAGAGCCATGCATCTATCAATGATCCCATCAGCCTTATTCTTCAACTTAAACACCCACTTGCAGGTCACTGGAGTAATGTCATCAACCTTGGGCACAAGGTCCCAAGTTTCATTCTTCTTGAGAGCAGCAATCTCTTCCTTCATAGCATCATCCCACTCCTTGACTCCAGTGGCCTCGTTGAAGTTTGCAGGCTCTCGCTCATTCAGAGGACCTGCAAAGAAGCAGGAGACAAAGCTCACTGCATTCCCACCACAGTACCGAGCAGGTGGCTTCACAACTCTCTTCAATCTCCAAAGAGGTTGCTCCTTGCTCACTACCTCTGTTGCTTCTTCAGGCGCAACACCTCCTTCGGGCAAGCTTTGAGCAATGCTCCCCCTGCTTCCTGAGCCAGAAGCCTTAGCACCAGAACTTGAAGCAACAGGAGCTGCTGGTGAAACAACAAGCTCCTCTTCTATAACTTCAACAACCACCTTCTGTTCTTCATCAACCTTGATTTCTGGTAGATCAACCGACCCACCTCCATACGTTGTCAGTTTGTCAAAGACTACATCTCTTGACACAACAAACTTCTTCGTCGCAGGATCCATACATTTCCATCCATTCTTTCGCACATCATAGCTAACAAAGACAAGCTTCCTTGCCTTTGCATCAAGCTTGGTCATTGAAACATCCGGTACATGCACATAACAAGTTGATCCAAACACCCGAAGGTGTTCCACACTGGGCTTCTCCTTTAGCAACATCTTAAAAGGAGTCTTCATGTTGATCAGACTGAGCGACATCCGATTGATGTCATAAGAAGCACAAGACATCCCCTCTGCCCAGAAGGACCTTGGAATATCTTTCGCATGAAACCAGCATTTGTAAGTCTCCATCAGATGACGGATCTTCCGCTCCGCTACTCCGTTTTGTTGTGGAGTATGAGCACAAGTGAGCTCTCTTTGGATCTCGTGCTTCCTGCAGAAGTTAGAAAACTCGGAGGAGACAAATTCACCATCGTTGTATGTTCTAAGCTTCTTAATACGCAAGCCAAGCAGGCCCTCCACCAACTCCTTGAACTCTAGAAACAATCGGAAGGCTTCAGACTTCTCCTTCAAGAAATAAACCCGAGTGTATCTTGAGTAGTCATCAATCAGCACAAGCATGTATATGCTTCCACCAAGGCTAGCAGTGGCGGTTGGTCCCATCAAGTCTCCATGGATACACTCTAATGGTCTCTTGCTCCTCGTTTGTGATTTATCAAACGGAAGGCGATGGGCTTGCCATACTGACATCCCGCATAAACATGACCGTCGCCAAAGGAAGATAGTTTAGGCAAGCCTCTTACAAGGCTTCTATCTGCCATAACTTTCAACTTATCCATTCCTACATGCCCCAGCCTCTCGTGCCATATATCAGCGCTATCGTTTGCTCTCATCCGATCAATATAAGAGTTAGTTGTAAGAACAAATAATTTCTTTACTCTCCTCCCAACATGAGCAACATCAGCCTTAACCGCTGATACGTTGCGAAGGAACTTCACTTCTATTGGCCCAAACAGAACGTGATAACCAGCGTCTACCGCATTGGTCACAGAGAAGAGGTTCTTCTTCATGCCCGGTACGTGATACACACTCCTCAACATGAGTGGCCCCTTATCACTACCTAAAGACACAACCCCCTCCTTCTTTAGTGCATAAACAGTATTATCAGTAGTTATGATAGCTTCATTACCCGAGTAGGCTTGCAGAGAAGAGAACTTCGACTTTTCTCTGGTGAGGTGATGACCACACCCAGAGTCCACGATCCACTCATCGTTGAAGTCGACAATGGACAAGGCACGGACACAAGTGTCCGTCATGAAGTCTCTGCCCCATCCAGCTTCCTCACTCTCAAAGCAAGCTTCCTCCTTGCCCACAGCATGTCCAGGCTGCAGTTTGACCTTGCAGTCACGCTTGAAGTCTCCCCGCTGATGACACCTGTAGCACTTCAAGTTCTTCTTCATATCCTTCTTAGTAGCAGCGCTCCTCTATGACAGATAAGAAGTTGAAGGCTCATTTTCAGCAGCAGTCTTCTTCTTCTTCCCTTCCCATCCCTTATTCTTCTTGCCTGAGAAGAGAGCTTCACTGCCTTCCTCAGTGACAGTAATTCCAGCCATCTGCCTTGCCAAACTTTCCTGCGAAGCAAGCAGGTTCTCAAGCTCCGGCAGAGATGGCTGAGTAGCCCAGCCTTAAACAGATGTCACAAAGGCAACATACTCATTCTACAAGCCGCAGATTATGTGCCTTTTCATCTTAACCTCAGAGATAGGCTCATCTGGATCAAGAGCTGATATCTCAGCACACAAGCTCTTCATCTTCAAAAAAAACTTGGAGATGGTCAGGTCTCCTTGAGTTGTTCTAGCCAACTCATTCTCCAGAAACTGAAGTCTTGCTACATTCTTTCTATTGAACAACTCATCAATATTTGTCCAAGTATCAGTAGCAGACTCACATCCAATGATGTGATCAAACAGTTCTGGTGAAACAGCCCTCTTGAGAACAAACTCTGCCTTTGCATTTGTTTTTCTCCAGAGCCTCACTTGCTCGGCAGTACCAAAAGCAGCAGTTACTTCCTGTCTGTCGTCACCACCGACAACCTCCCATACCTCCTTGCCCAGAAGGTAACTCTTCATCCATGACTTCCCCTTCTTAAAGTTAGTCGGCGTTAAGAGTTCAATACCTAGACCTCTTGCATAGCTTACTTCCATTGCAACACCCTTTGGTTAAGCTTCCAGATGCACCGAGCAACAACAGCGCAACAGCACACGTTGATCACCGCTTAAGCAACTGAACCTGGCTCTGATACCATGTTGAATTTTCTCAAAGTGGTCAGCAAGATAGCCTAAAGGCAAATTAATATTCTCAGAACTATCCAGTTAACACTTTGATCATGTGGAAGCCCAAAGAGAAGCTTAACACAAAATGCAAATGGAAGAACAAGCAGATCTAATTTTTATTAACACTTTTTTATAGTGTGAGGTATACATAGCGAGACATGATTTTGCTAGTACACAAGCTAAAACAGAAAGCACAACACAAGCCGGGCGGACAACACTGGAACCCGTCGAGACCACCCAGTCCGCCAAGGACGCCGAAGCCGCCCGAGCTGAAGCTGCTACACGCCGAATAAAATATGGAGTATGCCGAGACCGCGAGGTCATGCAGACACACCGTTATTCGCTGACTACTGATGAACTGAAGAACAGACCGCCTACCTGCCTGAGACCGGCAGACAGGTTATTGGAACTTGGAAAAGCTGAAGCAGAGAACTGACAAGCCGCAGAAGCGACCTGCTGAGACCGTAGAGACCGCACACTTCACAAAACTTGACCGAAGTCAAAGCCAAACTCCTTGCTTCTTGAAGCTAGTCGCGCGACCTGCACACAGCAAATCGTCAACTCTACTCAACCCGCGCGGACAGAAAAACTCAGACCGCAGTAATAGACCAAGCCTCACTTACTGTTCACTCTGTTACTGTAGACGTGTCGGGTGGGGGGGTCTATTTATAGGCGAGGTGAGGAGTGTGGTCACCACCCTAGTGAATAGATACACCGCCCCAGCTCGCGCACTAGCAAAGACCCGTCCATTAAGTCCGTAAGGACTTCGAATTCCAAGAAAACCCGCCAGGAGTAATAACGATGTTCACCATCACGCGAACTCGCTCCAGTCCGCCCACACTATACAGACAAGTCACTAGCCCGCACAACCCGCAAACACCGCACATGGACAACCACCACTACTGCGACAGTCTGCACACTATATACGGACAAGGAGGCAGTCCGCACAGCTCGAGAACAAAGCCTCCATCCACCACGAGTCCACGACCAACTGACAGTCCGCCCGGTCAACAACGGACTCGGTGGATACCGCAGTCACACTGAACTTGTCACTGAATGTGACAAAGTCCAGAAAACTACCAAGAGCAAGCGCGAGCTCGGCGGACAAGGCCCAGTCCGCCTGTCCCCAAGGCAGATCGTCAACACCCCACCAGAATAAGGTAGGGCCCGCAAGCCCTACTCGCACAGCTGCCAAGACAACGACCAACTGTCGGACTTCGACACCAGTCCGCGCAGTCCTCCATAGCAGCTAATGCCCGCTGCACCACCAAAGCACGACAAAGGCCACAACTGAACTCCAGGCCAGTCTACAACAGCGAACATCGCGTACTCCACCAGTCCGCAAAGCCTCCCGCGGATAGAACTCCCAATCCGCCGGTTAACACAAGCTTGCAAATCTACAAGGCCGCAAATCAACTAAGCACTGCCAAGGTCACCAGGCCGCAACCAGCAGTCCGCCCAGGCCGCGGACTCAGACCGCTCAGGCCGCACAGTCCGCCTGGCCTGCCAATCACTCACTTCAATTCACAAATTTCAACATGATGCACTGATGATGAAAGAATGGAAAACTTCTCAAGATTTTTTTTTGCAAAAATAACATGTTTAATAAATAAAATAATAACCCTTGGAGGAGTGTTTGACGAGCTACAAGTGGCCAAAAAAATATACTTAGATCACTTCTCAGATCTCACAATCACATTCTTTCTGCAATATTAAAAGCCCACGACATTGGTACTCTCACAATATTTGACCTACTAGTCTCCCTGCAATCCTATGACGACCTCTGTTGTTTTGATGCTCCACCGGACCGGTCCAGCTGGACCGGTCCGGTTCTGTTGCTTTACATATATATAAGCGTGCACAGGGAAACCCGACTATCCCCGATCTTTTTCTCCTAACCCTAACACAGAGCGGACGGCGGCATCGGGGAGGCGGCATCACGAGCGGCATCGCGATCGGTAGGAGCCGGCAGCTTCGGAGCAATCGCCGGCGGCATCGTGCGCTAGAGGTGGCGGCGGCTTCGGCAGGGAGGAAGAGCAGCGGCGGCGGCGGGCTCTCCAGCGAAGGCCGACGGTTCCTAGGGCAGATTCTCCTTCGGCGACGGCAAGATCGAGGGCGGCCTCCTTCTGCGGCGGCATAGGGCCCGATCTTGGGCTTCTCCTCCAGCAACAGAGTTCGGCGGTTCTTCTCCGGCAAGAGATCGGGGTTTATACCCGATCTACAGTTCCTTTCCGGCGACGGCCGGTGGTTTCCAGAGTTTCTTCTCCGGCGACAGCAGCGCAGCGGCAAGCCCGGTATAGGGCTACCTTCTCCGGCGATCTTGCAGATCCGGCAGCAGCAAGAACGGCAAAGAAAAGGAAGAAGAGGTGAGCGGCGGGCTTGCCTTCTCCGGCGGCGACTTCGGAGATCCGCCGACGGCAGAAGCGGCGGCAGCCCGGTCCGGTGCTCCTTCTTCAGTGACAACACCAATCAGAGGAGGAGGACAGCAGTGCCTAGGGGAGTTTTCTTCCCTTAATTTTTCTTTGTTGTTCTTGTTTTTCCTATACTAGGTTAGTGTCGATCCGTTGAGGATCGTTGAGTGGCTGTGTTGTAATCGGATATTTTTCGTTTAGTGGATCCGGCGCGCTCTCCCCGTGGATGTAGGAGCTTAACTCCGAACCACGTAATCTCTTGTGTTTGTGGTGTTTTGGAATTTCGTTCTGTGATTGTTTGGTGCGCGCCATTATTTGCTCAAGTTGCTTCCGTTGCTATTGTCCGCGACGAGTTCCGTACTCGCGGGCCGGTGCCAATTGCACAACAATTGGTATCAGAGCCAGGTTCGATCTTCGGACCAGTGAGCAAATTCAATGGCGGCCAAATTCGAAATTCCAAAATACGATGGCAAGATTGATTTCGGCCTTTGGCAAAAGCGCATAAAGGCCGTACTCGTGCAGCAGGGACTTCACAAGGCACTCCTTGGACAGGAGAAGGCCAAGGTGAAGGACGATGACGAGTGGGATGAGCTGGATCTCAAGGTCATCAGCACCATACAGCTGTGCTTGGCAGATGAGGTCATGTACAATGTAGTCGAGGCGCAGACTACCGCGGATCTATGGAAAAGGCTCGAAGAATTTTATATGTCCAAATCGCTTACGAATAAGCTATATGTTAAGAAACAACTGTATAGCTTGAGGATGTCCGAGGGAACGCAGTTGTTGGACCATATGAATGTGTTCAACAAGCTGGTATCCCAGCTGCGGAGTATGGATGTGAAGGTCGAGGAGGAAGATCAGGCTCTTCTCCTCTTATCCTCACTCCCGAGACCGTTCGATCATTTAGTCACCACCATTCTGTATGGAAAGGATACCCTTAAGATGGAGGAAGTAGTGACGATGCTTCTTTCAAATGAGAAGAGGAGTGGTTCTGGATCAAGGGCGAGCGAGGGTCTGCTCGTGAAGAGCAGAGACCCACCCCGAGGGAGATCGAAGGAGCGAGGCAAGAAGGACTCTCGACCCAGATCGAAGTCCAGAGGCAAGAATAATAAATGCCACTTCTGCAAGGAGGAGGGGCATTGGAAGGTGAACTGCCCTAAGAGGAAACTCAAGGGGAAAGCACCTGAGCCTCAGCAGGCCGCTATAGCAGCCGGGTACGATAGCGATGCGGATGTTTTGCACGTGTCACAGAGTCATGAGATCACGGACGACTGGATCATGGACACTGGGTGCTCATACCACATGTGCCCACGTAGAGAGTGGTTTACCACTTTCAGAGAGTGCGATGGCGGTCGGGTCCTGATGGGAAATAACTCTGAGTGCAGGACTAAGGGGATCGGGACTATCCGGATCAGAATGTTTGATGGAGCGATTCAGACACTCGCCGATGTGAGGTTTGTGCCTGACCTAAGGAAGAGCTTGATCTCCTTAGGTACCTTAGAGGCAGCCGGGTATTCCTATACCGGCGAGGGAGGATTTATCAGGGTGAAGAGAGGCGCGCTAGTAGTCATGAAGGGGGAGCGTACTGATACGCTTTATAGGTTGATAGGCACCACGATAGCTGGTGATGCGGCCGTTGCCGCGATGTCTGATGAGGATACCTCTGCGTTGTGGCATGCTAGGCTTGGCCACATGAGTGAGAGAGGTCTTATAGAACTGCATAAGAGAGGACTCCTGAAGGGAGTCAAAACATGCAGACTTGACTTTTGTGAGACCTGCGTTCTTGGAAAGCAGCACAAGGTCAAGTTTATGACATCGAGTCGACGCAGTAAGGACGTCCTGGAGTATATTCACTCGGATGTATGGGGGCCAGCCCCGGTGCCGTCACTTGGAGGCGCGAGTTATTTCGTGACGTTCATCGATGATTACTCTAGGAAGGTTTGGATCTACTTCCTCAAACAAAAATCCGAAGTATTTGAGAAGTTCAAGATCTGGAAGACCCTGGTGGAGAATCAGACGGGGAAGAGGGTGAAGTATCTGAGATCCGACAACGGTGGCGAATACACATCGTCAGAGTTTCATGGGTATTGTGATCAGGAGGGTATCACTAGACACTTCACCATCCCTGGCACGCCGCAGCAGAACGGCGTCGCCGAAAGGATGAATAGGACGCTTCTAGAGAGGGCCAGGTGCATGCGTCTATACGCAGACCTACCCAAGCCCTTCTGGGCTGAGGCGGTGAGCACTGCACGGTATCTAGTGAATCTATCCCCATCGATGTCACTAGATTTAAAGTGCCCACAGGAAGTATGGTCAGGTACCCCAGTCACGTATTCTGACATCTATATCTTCGGTTGTCCTGTATACACCCTGATGTCGGACACAGAGCGGACGAAGCTTGATGCTAAGTCTAGGAAGTGCATTTACTTGGGTCGAAAGACCGGCACCAAAGGATTCAAGTTGTGGAATCCCGAGACCAAAAAGACTGAGGTGAGGCGCGATGTGGTGTTTGATGAGGCTTCTATATTGAAGAAGTCTCAGCCCCAAGCGAAGGAGGTGGAGGAGACTCCGAGTCCACCAGTGGAGGTGGAGCTCGAGAGTAGTAGCAGAGCTGCAGATCGGGGAGTGGAGCATGAGGGTACTAGCAGGACCGATCATCAGGATGATTCATCCGAATCTGATGGATCAGACACTGTACAACCCACTCAGGAGGAGCCGTATACGATTGCCAGGGGAAGGGCTAGGCGAGAGGTCAGATTGCCTCTCAGGCTACAGGATTCTATAGCATACGCTTTCCAGATTATCTCCTCCGACCCTAGATCCTACAAGGAAGCCATCAAGAGCAAGGAAAGCTCTCAGTGGATGGCGGCCATGGAGGAAGAGATCGAGTCTCTCCACAAGAATAGAACTTGGGAGCTGGTGTATCTCCCGAAAGGAGCTAAGGCGATTAGCTCCAAATGGGTATTCCGGAAGAAGGAGTCTACCTCCGGGAAGGACCCCTGGAGATACAAGGCCAGGTTTGTCGCGAAAGGCTTTGCGCAAAAGAAAGGCATAGATTTCGATGAGATTTTTTCGCCTGTCGTAAAGCATTGCTCCATTAGGTTTTTGCTCGCCTTAGTGGTACTTCACGATATGGAGTTGGAGCAATTGGATGTGAAGACTGCATTTCTTCACGGTGTCCTAGATGAGGTGATCTATATATTGCAGCCTGAGGGGTTTGTGAAACCCGGCAATGAAAAGAAGGTGTGCAAGCTTAGAGCATCTCTCTACGGCTTGAAGCAATCTCCGAGGATGTGGAACCGGAGGTTCGATGTCTTCATGGCTTCATTGGGGTTCACCAGGAGTCAGTACGACACCTGTGTGTATTTTAGATTCCTGGCGAATGGGGATATCTTAATTCTGATGTTGTACGTCGATGACATGTTAATCGCGTGCAAATCAGCCCAGGAGATCTCCTTATTGAAGGAGAAGCTGCGCTCGGAGTTCGAGATGACAGATCTCGGACATGCGCAGAAGATCCTTGGGATGGAGATTCGTCGAGACAGAGAGCGCGGCATGCTTTGGCTATCTCAAACTGGGTATATTAAGAAGGTATTGGAGAAATTCAGTATGAGTGACTCCAAGGCTGTCTCAACCCCCTTGGGACAGCATTTTCGGTTATCGTCCATTCAGTGCCCTACCACTGAGAAGGGACGACATGAGATGCTCAGTGTACCGTATGCGAATGCGGTGGGGTGCCTGATGTATGCGATGATCTGCACTAGACCAGACATCGCTCAGGCAGTGAGCGTCGTGAGCAGATATATGGCAAATCCAGGGCGACAGCATTGGGAAGCTGTCAAATGGATTTTGCGATATCTGAACGGGACACCCAACGTTGGATTACTCTTCAGGAAGAGTGACGTTGCGGGTGTGTTAGAGGGCTATGTAGATTCCGACTACGCGGGTGACCTAGATAGAAGGAGATCCACGACAGGATACATTTTTCTTTTAGGTGGAGGTCCCATAAGTTGGAAGGCTACTTTGCAGGATATAGTCGCCTTGTCCACTACAGAGGCGGAGTATATCGCTGCGGTGGAGGCCGCGAAGGAAGCCATTTGGCTCAAGGGTCTCACCGCAGAGCTGCAGGTTTCTCAGGAGGCTGTGAAGCTTCATTGTGATAGTCAGAGTGCTATCAGTCTTGCGAAAGACCCGGTCTACCACGCAAGGACCAAGCACATTGACGTTCGTTATCACAAGTTGAGGGAGTTTGTCGGTGGTGGGGACATTCAGTTGCTGAAAGTCCCGACAGAGGATAACATAGCGGATATGTTGACCAAGCCTCTGACCGGAATCAAGTTCAAGCATTGCTTGGACTTGGCTCATATCGGCTCATGCTGATCGTGCCGGCCCCAGGGAGAGGGGGCTTGTAGTCGCCAGTAGGGGTCTGCGTGTTTTAGGCGGTATTCGTGTTCGTGGAGCATCAAGGTGGAGATTGTTGTTTTGATGCTCCACCGGACCGGTCCAGCTGGACCGGTCCGGTTCTGTTGCTTTACATATATATAAGCGTGCACAGGGAAACCCGACTATCCCCGATCTTTTTCTCCTAACCCTAACACAGAGCGGACGGCGGCATCGGGGAGGCGGCATCACGAGCGGCATCGCGATCGGTAGGAGCCGGCAGCTTCGGAGCAATCGCCGGCGGCATCGTGCGCTAGAGGTGGCGGCGGCTTCGGCAGGGAGGAAGAGCAGCGGCGGCGGCGGGCTCTCCAGCGAAGGCCGACGGTTCCTAGGGCAGCTTCTCCTTCGGCGACGGCAAGATCGAGGGCGGCCTCCTTCTGCGGCGGCATAGGGCCCGATCTTGGGCTTCTCCTCCAGCAACAGAGTTCGGCGGTTCTTCTCCGGCAAGAGATCGGGGTTTATACCCGATCTACAGTTCCTTTCCGGCGACGGCCGGTGGTTTCCAGAGTTTCTTCTCCGGCGACAGCAGCGCAGCGGCAAGCCCGGTATAGGGCTACCTTCTCCGGCGATCTTGCAGATCCGGCAGCAGCAAGAATGGCAAAGAAAAGGAAGAAGAGGTGAGCGGCGGGCTTGCCTTCTCCGGCGGCGACTTCGGAGATCCGCCGACGGCAGCAGCGGCGGCAGCCCGGTCCGGTGCTCCTTCTTCAGTGACAGCACCAATCAGAGGAGGAGGACAGCAGTGCCTAGGGGAGTTTTCTTCCCTCAATTTTTCTTTGTTGTTCTTGTTTTTCCTATACTAGGTTAGTGTCGATCCGTTGAGGATCGTTGAGTGGCTGTGTTGTAATCGAATATTTTTCGTTTAGTGGATCCGGCGCGCTCTCCCCGTGGATGTAGGAGCTTAACTCCGAACCACGTAATCTCTTGTGTTTGTGGTGTTTTGGAATTTCGTTCTGTGATTGTTTGGTGCGCGCCATTATTTGCTCAAGTTGCTTCCGTTGCTATTGTCCGCGACGAGTTCCGTACTCGCGGGCCGGTGCCAATTGCACAACAGACCTCCTCTTAAGGGACATGTTGCCCCTAAACAAGGTCTTTCAAACAAAAATTAGTTTTAGAAATAAAAGTGAGAGTAACATGATGTTAGGAAAAGTGCTTATGATTTACCTTGACAAATTACTTTAAGGTCCCGTTCGGCGCACCAGAATTGGCTTTCTGGAATTGGTATTGGCTACCAGAAAGACAATTCTTTTGTTCGGCACGCGCAAATTTTCCGGGTATTGGTATTACGGGGCAAAACCAATGGTTTTCATATGAACCTAAAAACCCAATGCTCATTTCTTATCCTCCTGCACGGGTTTTCTCCCGATTTGGGCGATTTCGCAATTGCTTCTGCCTCCACCTTCTCACTTCGCTCGGATCTACATTTCCTCGCCCGGTAAGCGCCGGATCCCGACCCCCCCCTTCTTCTTCCTCGACTTCCTCTTCCTCTTACTCATTGTCGGCCAGTTTGTTTGCAGGTATTCTATGTGCTAGGTTTTAACGCGTAAGCACGGTTTTTGGTAAGTGTCGAATCCCTCCCTCTTCTACCTTTTCTTGTGTATCATCTTCTTCCTTTTTCATTTTTTTGAGTATCGGCCTTTTTTATTTTTTTGTATCGTCTTCTTCAGGGTTAGGTTTAGTTTCTTCAGGTATCGTATTCTTCAGGTTTAGTTTCTTCAGGTATCGTCTTCGCCGGTTTTTTGTGTATACATATTATCAATTTCATCATACTTATAGTTTTTGTATTCCCTATTCCTGCTAAAACAAGGTTATTCCAGTTGTTAGAGAGGTTTTGCCATGGTCTACGTGGCCTATAGTCCCTATATTACAGTGAGGTTTTGACCTCTCAAATTTCGTCTTTCCCATAATTTGATTTCTCCACAAATTTAAGATTTAACACAATTTAACTAATTTAAGAATAAAAATTATCCAATTTCCAATTACTTTAAGTCCACTACACATCTTGGAGCGGGTGATGGGAATCGAACCCACACAACCAGCTTGGAAGGCTGGGTCTCTACCATTGAGCTACACCCGCGTATTTCACATTTTTTGGATCGACTAAATCAAATTTTGAAACCATATAAACTCAACCATATAAACTAAATCATATTTTTGCAAGGTAAACATAGTATACTGTTTTCTGGATCAACTAAACCATATTTTTGTGTATACATATTTCCTGTGTATCGTCTTCCTAAGTTTTAGTTTTTTGTGTATACTATTTTCTGGTATCGACAAAATAGCGCCGTTAAAAAGCTTTTCAGGTATCAGCGCATCGTAAATATGTTGATTAAAATCTTGCATATTGTGGGAAAAAACCATATTCTGAAAAATTATCATTGACTGATAATTTTTCTATTAGGTACGTTAATAAATTTATTGATTATATGCTCAGAAGGGTTTGGACAAAAAATGTCTATCATCGTTGAGCGCATGTTTTACATGTCAAAAAATATCACACAAGATTACATAGACGTTGTTAGTCCAATCCAAACCACACAAGATTAGACAAACTTTAGGGACACTTTAGCTATAAATATGTTGAACGAATACCAGAGTCGTCATTGATAAATATTTTGTTTTGACATTGAATGTATGTTGTAGTGGTGAATCGAAGATTGATGTAGTTTTTTTTCATGTTAAAGTTTCTATTGATCTTAGTTTTTGATACTTGTTTCATATATTGTTCCATGTTAAAGTTTATAATTGCTTCATATTTTGCTCATATAGTGTCTCCTGTTTAAGTTTTTATTATGGAGAAGAGCTCAACAAAGATTAGTGGTAGGACCGAGCATTCCTACATGCATTGGACATCTGAAAGGGATATTACTCAGTCAAATGCATTGTTAGAATAACATAGTTTGGGTCATAAAACTCCAAATGGGTGGAAAAGCGTGACTTTGACAGCTACCATTACTGCACTCAAAGAAATTTGCGGCATAGAAACAAGAGAGGAAAAGTTAACAATCTATCTAAATACTTGGAACAAATACTACATCGAGGTTAGTGCAATATTGGACATGTCAGGGTTTGGAGGGGACTGGGAAAGGAAAATGGTGAAGATGGACAATGAGGAAGTATGAGCAAATTATGTGAAGGTTAGTTATTTTATATTGATTGATATATTTAAAGAGGACGTGTAATTGATTTTTTTAAAAATTGTAAATTATTCTTTGAATTGTATTATTACAGGCCCATCCTTCAGCGAAACATTATAAAGATAAAGTTATTGTGAATTGGTCAGATTTGGCTGTGTTATGCGAGACTGATAGAGCGACCGGTAGTCATGATGCGACCACATTAGAGGCGAAAAAGGAGATAGATGCAGATTCTATGGCAAAAAAAACAACTAGTACACAAGAACCATCTAGAGTGGATGGAGAAGGAAGCAGTCGAAGGAGGAGAAAGCGAGCTGGACAAAATGACACAATAGTAGTGGTCATAGAAAAATTGGTTGACTCTGTGCAAGGAGCAGTGGGGACCATGTCTCCTGGTGATGTTGATGAAATTTGTTGGAACACCCTATTACTAATTTGGGTCAGGATCACTATGTCTCTTATGAACCTGTTTTGACCTCATTGTATAGATCTAAAGGTCAATTAGAATTGAGTCTAAGGGTTAGTAGTTAGGTTTGTAAGCTGCCCTCAAGACCATGTTTTTCAGTTTGGACACCAAGTCATTTCGTCGAGCTCAGTACGACGAATCGTCGAACTCCAATCGACGATCGTTGAGCTCACTTCGACGAGTCGTCAAACTCCATTCGTCGATCTCTGATCTCAACTTCATCAAGTCGTCGAACTCCATTCGACGATCTTCGAGCTCAGTTCGACGAACTTGACTCCAGTTTGATTCTCTATCTCTGAGCTCAGTTTGACGATAGTTGAGCTCAGATCGATGATCTCTATTTCTGTCTAAGTCCAAATCTCTGAGCTCAGTTCGACGGTAGTGGAGCTCAGTTCGACGTTTTTCTGAAGAGTTAAATGTTTTTCAAGATTCAAATACAGACAGTTGAGGAATTTTTATCAGCAATTAATTCAGAGATCTTGTAGCCGTTTTCATTTATTCTGGAGCAAGTTTCAAGGGATTTTCAAGGAATGTTTTATTGGACTTTCCTCCATAAGACAAATGCAATTAAGGAAATCATTGATGATAGGCCAACGGCTATCTTGGACAATGGACAATTTCTATTCAGACAGAAGAAATAAAAGATAATTTCTTCAACTTCTGTAATATCAATCCAGTAGAGAACTCTGAAAAAAAAAAGAGAAGAGGAATTTTCTCTACAACAACTCTCACAACAACAATCACACGTGAAAGAAAAACAGTTCAAAACATTTTCAGTCTCAAGAATTCATACAGAACATCAACACCAAAAGGAGATCAACAAATTGAAATCTTCAGATCTCTTTTTCAAGTGTTCATGGCCATCATCATTCAAGACTCCAGACACCTCACATTTCAGGTGTTGCTGAAATCATCATTTGCTGGAGATCAATTTTCTGAAGGCCTATCACCCTACTGCAAAGCTTCACTTCCTGAACAACTACAGATCTCAGGGGGAGCTTTGACAACATCACTGAATCCACATAGTCTTCTCACTGTGATTGAGAAAAGAAGACTTTCATCATTCTCTCATCCCCACCTCTGTAAAGAGTTTTTCAAACTCGCTTCAAAAGTTTTTGTGTGGTTTTTGAGCACCTGATCAAAAGCTCATTGGTGGCAAGACACCTGATCAAAAAATCTGGTTTGGTTTTTGAGCACCTTTTCAAAAGCTCATTGGTGCCCAGGACACCTGATCAACTCATCCTGCAGTGGATTCCTACCTAGGGTGATAGAAGAGTAGATGTACCCAGATTGGTTGGGGAACCACTATAGCTCCTTGTGTCTTCTGGTTGCTTGTGTTTCTTTTGTTTCTGGTTGTGGCTTGTGATTAGTTTCTTTTGTAGATTGTGATTATTCTATGGTTAGATTTACTATTTGCTTCCCTGTTCACATTAGAATACAACAACTATTGTAAAAGTTTTTAGCAAGCACCATACTCTATTCACCCCCCCCCCCCTCTAGAGTATATAAGATCTAACTCACAATTTCAAAATTTATGTTGCACTTGCTCAAATGACTGATTTAGAAGAGTCTAATTTTCTCAGAGCCTTGGATATACTGTGTCATGATAGTGTCAAGCGTGACATATTCAAGAAACTCCCCGACAAGTTGAAGGGCACATGGCTGCGAATGCAGTTTGATCGCTAGTTTCATACTACTTCTAAGTGATGGACTTTTTATCTATAACATTTGATGTTTATGTACTTTTATATATGGACAATGTGTATGGATTAAATCATTTGCAATATTTATGAATTTCAGTTTTTATTAGTACTTTGATTTTATGCTTAAATTTTGAAAATAAAATTTTAAAAAATTTTATATTCGAAAAGCCAATTCCATCGTACAACCGAGCAGCTTTTATGTCTGGATATCAATTATGTTCACTGAATTCCATCTTGCAGCCGAACAACAGAATTGGTTTTCTGCACAAAACCAATTCCTACAGATATTGATTTTCTGCCCAAAGCCAATTCCAGAAAGCCAATACCTGCGCGCCGAATGAACCCTAAGTGATTTTACATCCTAGATTTATTACCCATGATGTATAAAGAGGATAATATGGTCTTAGAAATCTTAGAATATAATTGGTATCAAGGACATGCGAAAGACACGTTGAATTTAAGAGGGAAGTCATGAAATGCCAACATGTGTCGACTAGAAGTCGACGTAATTTCGACTAGAAGTCGACGCTACTTCGAGTACAAGTCATAGTAACTGAACATGACAAGTCGACGTTAATCAAAGGATTAAATCGACGCATACTCTGATATGATGTTGACACAACATCAATTACAGAACTTAATTGACAGATTTTTTGAATGAAGCCAGAACTCGATTGATGCTACGTCTATATGAACTCGACGATACGTCGAATAGATTTCTAAATGAGAATTATTTTGAAGATTAATTCAGAATTACTTCAAGAAATGTTTGAGTTGAATATTTGAATATTTGAGTTGAATTAATTGACAGAGAATGAAACAACAACAATTATTCTAACGTTCATTACACTTACATCAGATCATGTTTTGGAAGATTGATTTTGATAGAGAAGGATTGGAAGATTATCATCTACAAATAAAGTTCTTCCTTGAATTAGTTGATCATTATCTTTGTTCCTGAATCTGAAAAGAGAATCAGTTCTTCTACTTCTTCTCAAGGTCTTATCAATTGCTGCATCAGATTCAGAGAAGTTTAAAGGATAATCTAGATTAAGGGCTTATAATTATTGAGATTTTGTTATTCAAGAATTCATCAGAGTTATAGATATCATCAATTCACAAAGTTCCATATAGTCCTCAGGATTTAGCTGAGAGGACTCAACAAGAATATCACTAAATCCTATGATCTTTTCTATTTTCTATTTCATTAACTTTTCAGTTTTTGAAAAGAGTTATGAGAATCACTCTTCAAAAGATTCAGTTAGAGGTTCTAAGCAAGGTTTTGAGAACCGGACCGGAGATCGAACCGATGAGTTCAAAGGTTCAAGATCCGACTGGTTGGACCGGTCGGACCGGGATCGAACCGTTTGTCCAATATATATATATATATATTAGAAAATATAAAAATAATATTATAATAAATATTTAAATAGATATATTTGTTATTTATCATTATATTTTGATACAAATAAAAATAATATATATGTTAGGACCACATGTGTATATTTTTAAATCAAATTTTAATGATATATAATATATATTACTATATATATATTAGAAAAAAATTAATTAACACAACATTAAAAATTTGTATATAAATTATTGATTTTTTATGACTATATTGTGATACAAATAAAAATGATGTATAAATTATCATTATATTAGTATACTTTTAAAGTTCTGTTTAACGAAACGTTTTTCATCTATTGAGTTTGGACAAAAACACCACCTTAATAAAATGGATGTTTGACATGACAATGGTTAAAACCACAATCAAAATCAAAAAAATAAAATTAATATTGACTTTTAAACATAAAAGTTGATGAAGTTTTTTAGATAAGATGAGTGATAAAAAATGACATTTCATAACCACTGCGTTTATGATTTATGACTGTCATCGCAGTGCCAAAGAGAGCCTAAATATATCGTACACTTTAATTTTTAAAAGATAATTTAATAATTTGTTATAATAATATATGTAGGAATACAATAATAATACATTAATATTTATATTAATGTATTTATATTAATATAATAATATACACACTAAAACCGCAAGAACCAAGTGGTCCAGTGGTCCACTTTTTCCTGAATTAGAAAGTGGCCTGGGTTCGAAACCCCACAGTTTCTAAATTTCATTATTTAAATTTTTGGGCTTTGGCCTGCCCGATTACCCTAAAACCCGCCCGGTTCCCGGCCCGCTGGTCCGCCCGCCCGGTTCCGCGGTTCCCAGGCGGTCCGCAGATGGAAGCGATTTCTTACCTGGACCGGACCGGTTGTGTGTCTGGTCTGCGGTTCGACCGGTCGGACCGGCCGGTCCGGTCCTGTTTTCAAAAGCTTGGTTCTAAGAGTCTTCTTGGGAAAAGACTCTAATTGTATTGGTTCAAGATCTTCTTATCAAAAGATCTGGTAATTGGTTCTAAGAGTCTCCTTATTAAAAGACTCAGGTACTGCGATAGTGAATTCCTACCAATGGGGTAGAAGAGTGGATGTACCCAGATTTTGGGAAACCACTATATTTTTTGTGTCTTCTATGATTGTGCATTATTTTGTGATTTATTTTTTGTTTATGTTGTGATTATAATTATCTATTTTTAATTTTGGTTAAAAGCTCGAGAAAATGCAAATTCTTTGGATTGTATAATTAGTTTAAAATAAATTATAATCTTTATTCACCCCCCCTAGAGAAATCTCCGAGTAATTAGTCCATTGTTCTCCCATTTCAATTGATATCAAAGTTAGTTGATTATTAAAAGGTCAATCTAGAAAAGGTTATTTAAGAAAATATTAAACATCTTGATCAAAAATATCATAACAGTTGCATTACTACATATTTTATTAATTTTTCAAAAATATCTTCTAATACATTTAAAGGATTTGCATATATAAGACCTTCAATCTGTAATCTTGAAAAGTCTACACGCTAGAAAACTAGAATAAGATTGTATAAGAGTTCTATTGATGAAGGTATTTTTGGTTCAATTTTGACAGGACCACCTATGCCTTATAGGAAGGATGTATAAGGAAATGTTTCTTCAGAACCAATACCAAGATGTGAGTGGACAATCGAAGAAATGAGAATAAAATACTGGGATGCTAAAGTAATGAACATTCTAGTCTCAAAAATGTCAAATGATGTATTTTAGAAGGTTGCAGAATGTCAATTAGCTAAGGAAATCTAGAAATCACTATCAAGGATTGTTGATGGAAGTTTTAATGAAAGAAAGGATACAAGATCACTCTTAATTTCTTAGTATGAAAACTTTCAAAAGAAAGCGGATGAATCTGTAGCTGTAATGTATGATAGATTTAGCATGATCACAAATGAGTTGAAATGTTTGAATAAGGATATATCTCTTACTGAGATAAATGATAAATTACTCATATGCTTTTCAAGTACATGATATTCAAGGATTTGGGCTACCAAAGAAGCAAGGTGTCATAAAGAGAATACAATAGATGCCCTGTTAGGAAAACACAAATCATATGAACAACTCCTGAAAATTAGAGATAAAGCATAAGCAAAGGAGAATGACATTACACCTAAAGAAAAATCTATTGTTTTTAAAGTCACTAATTATAAACCATTTGTATTAGAACAAGAGATGTTCAATTTTTTGGCAAGAAGTTTCAGAAAGTAGATCAAGACTGAAAGCTCCAAAAGAAGAGATAGAAGTGTAATGAAGCCAAAGTTTGACAAAAATCCTAATAAGGAGATAATTTGTTTTTCATGCAGAAAACCTGGATATATTGCAACTGAATGTCTAGATCAACAAAAAGATAAGCATAAAAAAAGATCAAAAGAAATATCTGAAGAGAAAGGATAAGAAAAAGGATAAATGTTTAATAACAGAAACTGGAGTGATAGTAGTTCTGAGTCAAGGTCTTCAACAGGTTGTGAAGAAGAACATGATGTAGAAGGAACATGCTTAATGACATTAGAAACTAACTAGAAAACTGAATAAAGTCAAGAAAATTATTTTGGTAATATTGATTTTTCATCAGAAGAATTTAAATTTTGTTTTAAAGAATTTTATAAGGATAAGTTAGATGCTGAAAAAAATAAACGTTTGAGAAAAGAAATAGTGTTAATTAAGAGTTATTCATGCGATAGAAAACAAGCTGAACACGATAAATTGTTAGAAATTGAAGTAAAAAACCAAGGAATCAGGTTGAAGATTCAATAAAAATAAAAGACCATATTAAGAGAGAGTAACTATAAAAAACAAAAGGCTTTGAAGATTCTTTAAATGAAAGAAGTTATCAACATAAGAATATTATAGAAAATCTTAAGAGAAGGTTTAATTACTTAGGATTAGGAGCCAATCCACACATGATAGTAACATTTAACAATACACCCGCTTGGAAAAATACTGTATCATTCACTAAAGAAAATGACATACAACCTAATATAGATATGTAACGCCTCCATTCGTTGCATGGAATATAACAGTGGGTCCGGCCGGGGCGCCACGCCATATTTCACAAACAAACGACGGAATAACATATGAATATCAAATCACGTTCTACTCGCATCTTAACTCAGAGCATTCTAGCGAAGCGTTTTAAGTTGCAAGAACTCATCATAATGAATGTCCACTACATATATAAACCACACATCATGCTCACGCTCCTCACGTGCATGTATTACATTCCTAGTGGACATTCTTGAGTTCAAATATGTTCTTCCTACCAAAACCTAAACGTGGCACTAATACCACTTTTTAATGCCTCCATTCGTTGCATGAAATATAATGGTGTGTCCGGCCGGGGCAACACGCCATATTTCACAAACAAATGGCAAAATTACGTATGAATATCAAATCACGTTCTACTCACATCTTAACTCAGAGCATCCTAGTGAAACATTTTAAGTTGCAAGAACTCATCATAATCAATGTCCACTATATATATAAACCACACATTTATATATATCACCAGGAATGTATATAAACACACAAACACTCATGGCCTTAAGGCCTTACAAGTTTTTCTTTACAAATATGGCTTCATACATCGGCACGCAGGCCGGCCACACATGAAATATAAAATCTCGCACGACCTTCGAGGGCCTTTCATCAGCAAGGGCTTCAACCCGCTCAATCCAATTCAGCCCATCAGCACATTCAGTTGGACATCCACCCCAAGAGTGATAAACGAAGCAACGGTCAGCATTTGTTGACCAATTATAACGACCCTACCGCTTACTCGGGGTAGTGGTTCCTTCCCTGTATGCATCGCAATCACAACATATATCTATATCACAACCAGTGCTCTCAAGCACAACAGCATCACAAGCGCCCACCTCTGCCAGACACTTCGTACACTCATGGCACATTTACAGTGTACCGGATTCTACTTGGCACCACCACCGATCAAAGGTTTTTAACTTGTTGGCTATGGGACCTAGTCTACACCAACACGCATGCTGGAGACATCCTCGCCCATCCCACTCAGAGGTGCTAACATCACGGTAAACATGAGCATTTAGACCGGCCCACCCCCGTTGTGCAGCAACCCGAGTCTGGACCGAGCCACCCATTTGCATTGCCACCAATCGATCTCTCATAACACAGGTACAGGTCAGCCTTTTCCCGTTGCTCAATTCATCAATAGCGTAGATCTTGATGCGGGTCGGCTTTCCCTTTCCTGCTCAGCACATAACTCTCGCAGAGCCACTTTCTAGTACAACACACGCAATACAAGGGCTCATACAGAGCTTCCTAGGTCTTCACAATATATAGTCATCCACAAAATACACAGAGTCTTCTCTGGTTCACAACATAAACATCACCAATCCAGACTAACCGTACGGATGAGCTTCACACAATATGTCTATGCCGTGCTACAAATTTCAAGCTCTAGATGTAGACTCAACCAGTGAGATCAACTTTCAACCCATTAGAATCACTTACGCTTTCCACCGCTTGGTGGAGTATTCCAAGCTTATGCATAAAGAATGACTTCAATTGTCCAAGAAGGAGATCGTTACCCTTGATGATCGCTTTGGAGCCATGAAACTCTAGTCGGATGGAAATCACTGCCACGGTCTTGCCTCTACGAATCTAAACTTGGCTCTCGATTCGGCACACTGAAGCTACTCTTGCAGTCGGATTCCTTCTCCTCCTTTTTTCTTTGCTCTCCCCTCTCTATCTCTTTTAGAAAGAGAAAGGCTAAAGATGAATGGGGGTTCATCCTTCCATTCTCATCTTTATAGCAGCAGGGAAGGTCCTGGACCCTTAGATCCAAGTTGAAGGAAATGAACGGCCATGATTTACCCAGAAATTCATTTTCTTGGGCTGACACGGCCGGTGACACGCCCGTGTCCGAGGCTGTATTCCTTAAGCGGCAAAGGACCGAGTTAACCCGACTAGGACACGGCTATGTGACACGCCCGTGTCACCGACTGTATATCCTACACGACTTTGGACACGCCTGTGTCCAGCCCGTGTTCAAAGCTCGGGCCACAAATAGAGAAGGAAATGACCATGTGACATGCTTGTGTCACAGGCCGTGTGCCTTGCTCGAGGAACACTTGAGACCCACTCGAGACCCACTCAGACCCACTCGAGTACAGAGAAGGACATGGTGTGGGACACACCCGTGTCCCAGGCCCTGTGCCTCACTCAAGACACACTCGAGACCCACTCGAGCCCCACTCAAGACCCACTCGAGTGCACAGAGTAGGACACGGATTGGGACACACCCGCGTCCCAGGCCGTGTGCCTCACTCGAGACACACTCGAGAACCACTCGAGTCCCACTCAAGACCCACTCGAGTGCACAGAGCAGGACACGGCTTGGGACACGCCCGTGTCCCAGGCCGTGTTGCCCAGCCTGAACCCAATCTTGGGATTTGGGGTGTTACAAGATGTAAGTAATGATTCAAAATGGATAATAAGATTTAATAAGAATAAATTCAAAGGAAAATATGTTGTAGGTAAACAACCATTGACAAATAATAAACAAAGATCATTAGCTTCAATAAATCAAGAACATGAGTCGACTTCATATTGACGTAATACATGTGAACCGTTGTCTTCAAATCGACGCATCCAAAACATTACGTCGACTTCAACTCGACGTATATCCCTGAATAATATTGTTTTTTCTTATTATTTTGTAAATGATGTTTGTAAAAAATGTTTTACCAAGGGTCATAAAACTGGAAGTTGTTGGTTTAATATTTCAACACTCTTTTATCTCAAGGGATATTATGAAAGTCCATTGATAGATTATAGTTCTTGGTAGTCTAACATTCCAAGAGGGGGGAGGGGTGAATATATGTCTTGTAGTTTTAGTGAGATCTTTTCGATTTCATCAGTTAAGAAAGAAAGAAAGCAAGCACACAGAAAACACACAGAGATTTATAATGGTTCCCCAAGGTCTGGGTATATCCACTTTTCCTCTACACCTATCCAGCAATGTGTTAGATTAGGCAACCTCCTCCAAGCTCGGCTCAACTGAGCTTATAGCACAAATCCCTCAGGATTTCTTAGGTCTCCTCCAAGAAACTTCCTCAGGCACACATGCCCTACACTAAGGCCTATCAAGAAGCCCTACCTCAGAGTTCTCCAACAACTACAACTAAGAAAACTTCCAGGTTCCTACCTCAGACTTGACTCAATTCCAACCTCAAATTTCTACTGAAATCCTACCACTCGGGCTGGGATAATAACCTTACAGATCATGCACAAGGTCCCTACGAGTAAGGCAAAAAGGCCATATAGAAAATATATTGAAAGAGATTACAACAGACGTTTAATTTATATTTAGACCTTCTGTTGTTCTTGCTTTGATGATAAGATATGGGGCTAGTCCCTGACTTAATGATCTTCAGGCAAGCTCCACCTTGATATTCTTCTTCTTGTAGATGGAAGAAGATCATTCTTGAGTCACAGAATCAACTCCACTTGTTCTTCTGAATGCCTTCAGCAATAACTATCTTCTTTCTCTTTAACCACCGCCAAGCTCTTTCTTGAAATTAGGTTTTGTGTAAAACAACACTGTTCCATTGACTAGAAGTCCCTCTTTATACTCTGTGACAAACTTCAACGGCTCCAGAAAAAGTCGTGTCAAATCATGTAGAAGAATAGAATAGTTTATTACTACTTTCGGCGCTGACTCCAATTTTGACTTCCGTCAATCAGTACTGGTTCAACGACATTATTTGAATCTAGTCAGCTGTACCACTGAGTATAGACTTCATTCTCAGTTGTATTGTACTTAGTGCTGAGACCTGTGGCTTTCATCAGCTATTTCTAAATCTTCTCAACAACGTCACTGGGAAGATCATTCATTCTCAGCGGTATTTTCCTTGGTGCCGAGATCTATGGCTCTCAGCATCTTCTGCATTCTTCTCATTATCTTATAGATATAGCGGAGAACTATAAGCTATCTCAGATGTATAGTAGTCCAGCTTTACTTTGACTAATATCTTGGAGTGAAAACCAAGTACCTATATGCTCATAAAGTGGATATGCATCAAATACATTATGTTCTTAGTGTTGAAACCGGAAACCGGCTTCTGTAAAGTTTGGACCCTGAAAATGGGTGCCCATACACTTACTTCTCATAGGGAGCCGACTCGACCGAAAACTTAGGATTTGCGACTGACCCACAGCTACAGCACGGAGGTCCCACTATACACCCAAAATATCTTACAGTGCTTCCCCTCCTTAGCCAGTGCTGAGCTAAGGGTACCTCAAAAAGAGCCAAAATGAGAAAGCTTTCCTTCTGAGGTACCCCTATGGGTCTATTTATAAAATTCAAAACCCGGTCTGCAAATAGCGCAACTCCGCTATTCTAACAGGCTATACGCAGCCCAAATCGGTCCTCCAACAGCACAACTCTGTTGTTCTGAAAGGCTACTGACAGGCCAACGAGGGCAAAATAGTAAAAGGCACTACCGGGCAGGTGGTCTATGAAAAGACCACTCGCCTGGGGCGGCGAGTGCTTGATGGGGCTGGCACTCGCTCCCCCCTACTGGGGTCCGGGGTGAGTGCAGACCCTACCATCCCACTCACCCATCGCCTACCTAGGTCCAGGGGCGAGTGCGAGCCCAGATACGACACTAGCTCTATATTCTGCCACCCTCAGCCCAGGCGAGTCACGGAAACTCCATAATACTTGCCCCTCCGACTCGCATGAGCCTATACCGTGTATTTCTTAGATGGGCCTGCTCATGCCGACCCCACTTGCTAGACATGTGGTTGTACACAATCCCCACTCCTTGCGAGATTTCCCCAAGCTCGAAAAGAATCATCCAACCCCAGAAGATTGGCGAGTGTGGCATGATCAAGGATTCTTATGGTGGGATCCACCAACTGCTATTCCCCCTAGGAGAACATTACTATTCCCCCTACCTTCCTAATTTAGGTACAACATGCCTCTTTCCAAGGAGTTCCAAGAGAGGCTCAATCGTGCCAGGGAGCTCAATTCCTCCAGCGCTACAGAACTTTGCCCCTGTCTTTCCCACAAGCCACCGAGTTAATCACTGAAGTGCAAGCCCGTGAGTGTGTATATACCAGACCAAAAAGTCAGCAAGAACGTCCCTGGCGATCTGCCATCCATGCTAGATTGTGGACTCGCCTCCTCCTCTTCGAAGCTAGTATATGAAGATTATTCATGTACCCATTGATCCCAATTAAACAACTAGGGAATAACCATTCTGGATTTGTTTACAGGTCGGCCAGTCTAAGGGGAAGGAGATCGATGATGCTCTCGCAGACCATGGTACTTGCCAGCAAGATGATGCGGGTATCCCCTTGGTGCAAGTCGATTCCTCTCATAAGGACTCGTACCCTCGAAGTACTACTAACGATCATGCGAGAAGCCTGGGTAACCCATCTTATCCCCATTCCTGTTCTCGCTACATTTCTTACCCATATTGATTTTTTCAGCTTCTACCTTCAGAACAACTGGCATGGGCTCACTGTCGCAGAAGTTGCCGGTTCGCAAAAACTTGTGTGATCCTACCCTCGGCCCCTCACTCATGGGGGGAGGTGCTAGGGACATCACTATCCCTTCCTTCAACCTGATCTCCTACCCAGGCTCCTTTCGTACGAGTCATGGCAAGATGATCACCTCTCCTCTCGCTCAGCCTAACTAAGGACAATCGAGATGTTCTCACCAGCCACACCTCCAGTGGACATCCACCTTGCATGGTTAGTTGAAGCATTCGCCACGTCTTGAACCCCGAGTCATGTCTCATTTGAATTGTGATTATCACAGACCTTCTCGAACAATTTGAAGCCGAAGAATCCTCTGACCTGGGACTCTACTCGCCACCTCCCTCTCCCAACTCGTTGAAAGGCTTCTTGGATGTCTCGATCGACACTGTCGAGATGAGGAAGCAAACTATTGGATTACTCAAGAAGTATGGATTCATGATGTGTGAGATCCAGGAGGAGAGGGCTATCGGCGAGCAGTGGCTATGCTCGCTCGAGCAGGATGTGAGGCGAGGATTAGACAGTGAGATGACTTCTCCAGGACCACTCATGGACCACATATAAGGGAATATATGCCTTGTAAACCAAGACCTTGAGATGATCCGCGAGTTTAATAATCCTCGCTGACCACCGGGGACGGGGCGCGAGGCTGGGGTAGATGGAAATGGCTCCCGACTAAGCCTACCAGCACTCGCCCCTTGGAACCCTCAGATCTTATTGTAATAACTCTTCTTCCCCTGATGTATTTCTTCTTGATGACACTCGCATAACGATGCTTAATAATTGTAATCGTGTTTAATATTTGGTGCTTGTTGATCTAGCACAAATACAATGTTCTGCTTTGAATCCAGATTACGGGGGGGGGGGGGGGTGGCCCAAGAGAGTGCCTCGGCAAGCCCAAACCTTTTATATAAATAGGACCCCCTCACCTACCCTTAGCCCATCGCATTAATTGTAGTCACACCCTCTTGAACCAGACTTTTCACCACTTGTACTCGCACGAAGACTTTCTAGGACGCGAAAAAATGTGGACTGACGCTGACGGAAGGCCATAATGCACGAAGTAGATTGCCGAGTATCCCTTCTTCGATGGGAATCCTTCGGAGCAGGAATACCCCGCCTTCATGGCAGATCACGTTCCTCCGAGGTTTACTCCGCGCCTGTAATGCCCCCCCCCCCCCCATTTTCTTTTATTATTTGATTTGGTGTTGTCATAATTATGACGTCGGGGCGTTACCCCCTTTTTTTACGTATTGTTGACGGCACTGCAATGTTTGTGTGTTTTAGCGTCTGTTGGGTCTATTGACGGCGCTGCACCGTTTGTGCGTTTTTGATTTTGAATGAATGTTTTCCTTAATTGAAAGGATGAAGTTTTGAGGTTTTGGACTTGTCCAGTATTATTGCGATCCGAGCATTTCGATGTCTCGGTGAATGTTTGGATCTTTGTGATGATTTTTGCTCGTGTAGGCATTTGAAGATAGTGTCTCAAGAATGGTGCGTCAGATTTTAGTGGTGTCGTCGCTGCTTAATTCGTAGAATCGACATTTTATCCTGGAATGTTAGTCAAATTCGAATTTCTGAAACTACCCTGCTTGGTACTTGTGATGATCATGTTCATTTCTCTAAAAGCCGGGAGCTATTCCCGAGAATTGTATGCTTGTTCTCGAGAAGAGTTGTCCTATTCCCGAGAATGCCTTGTTGTTCTCGAGATGTTCTACCTTGTTCCCGAGAAGGGTTTTCCTAGTTCTCGAGAAATTTTCTTGCATATGCTTGAGAATCACCCTTCATTTTCGAGAAAACAACTTGTTGTTCTCGAGTTGTACCCCCTTTGTTCTCGAGAAGTCCACGGTCTCTACTCGAGAAGTCACTTTGTGTACTCGAGATCTGATCTTGCTCTCAAGATGGTCGTCTTGTTCTCGAGAGCTACCCTTCTTGTTCTCGAGAAGATTCACTTGTACTCGAGAAATGCCCTTGTTCTCGAGAAGTTTTGGCTCTGTACTCAAGAACAGGGTTCGCTGTTCCCGAGTGGTGCTTCACTTTGTTCTCAAGTTATGGCTTGTTGTTCCCGAGTAGTACTTCTGCTTGTTCTCGAGAAACCTTCCCTCTGTTCCCGAGAAATCTTCCTTCTGTTCCCGAGAAACTCTCCTTCCACTCGAGAAATCCATACTTCATTTAGTAATTTCCGGTTCAGCCGACCCTTGACCATCTCCTTTAAGTGTAATGATTCCACTATTTATTTATTTTAATATTATATATACACACGTGTATATATATATAAGAAACTGTTTCTTCTTTCCCTTAGCCATACTTCCTCCTTCCCAAACTAGAGAGGCATGAGCGAGAGAGAAAACGTCCGTTCGTGATTCTTTCGGTGGCCACCGACGGTGCTCCTGTGCTCGAAATCTTGAACCGAACATAGATCTGGAAAGCTCTCAATGAGAGCTACGCCATCGTGGTAAATCTTCCCCATTCCTTGAGTTTTTCTCGATAGGGTTTTCGGCCTTAACTCCTATTTTTGGCCATTCTTGTTAGATTTTAATTTCCCTCGTCTTTCTTGGTCCCGATCTATACAGTGGTGCGATTGGGAGGTCTTCTCCGACAAAACCAAGGAAAGTGATGGTTCTCTCCTTCTTTTCCCTTACTTCTCCTGATCTGCAGAAAATTTCTAACTTCTTGTTATCATTATTTTTAATAACGCGTCGAATATAGTGATGTTTAGATCCCTTGTCTAATTCTACTTGTAGTTTTCATGTTCTTGATTTTGCTACCTAGCCTTATTAAGTGTTATATATTTTGATAATGTGGTTGAATCTCCCTCACTTAACCGTTCCCTAACTGTTATGTAGGTGTATTAGAGTTTATCTAGGATTGTAAATTCTTCCTAAAGGTTGATCAACCGTTTCTTAAATCTAGAAATGTCTAGTAGAATCCGATGTGCCAAGTCTTGAGATTTATATCATGGTTTTATTCGTGGCGATGTCGTGGGGCGAGACAAGCTGCCAGGCCCAGGAAGGGTTGTGGTGGGCCTCTGAGCTCTAAACTCGGGTCGTTACGGGGTGTGACTTCATGGTTTTCTTTGTTGTTGGTGTTATTAGCGGGCGAATCCACCGCCGCAATGTTTGATCCCTCTATTAGTACTTTGTGGAACTCTATCGGGTGTTTGGGCATTTACAGTGTATGGTGGAGTAGCCAGTCTCCCCCGCAATTATGATAGATTAATATATCTGTGGGTGTGTGTCCGGATGAGTTGACAACCTTGCCTGTGTTGTTTTTTGGTGGAGTTGACCACATGTGGCTAATAGAGTTTTGCTTTTTTCTGGATGATTTAATCGTGAATTTCCCCATATAGTCTTGTGTATCTGGGGTACTTTTGTTATACGTGACGCTTCACGTAAGTGTTCCTTTCTGAGTTATTTTGTACCATATTGTTGTACTTCATTTCAGTATTTCTTTTGGTCTTGTGTTGGTACCCCTTGACCTTTGTTTACTTTTGTCTTACTTTTCTGCCATCACTTGTACTTTCTTGCTGAGGTGTTCTGTCTTTAGAATGCCTTAGGTTCAGGGTTGTAGCTAGTAGCGTGGCTGGTTTTCGAGTTCTTGAGCAGCAGCGTTGGGTATGGCTTTTACCTTGGTGTTGCGAGGTAGTTGTTGTAGTTTTCTTTACTAGATCAGACATACTTTTGGTTTAAGTGGATTCTTGTCAGATTGTTGATGCCCACAGGATAGTTGATTTTGGATATTTTGCTAGCTGCTACTTGCTTTCATTCTGATTATTTAGTTTACTTGCTCTCTGGGATGTTTTATGCTAGGATTGTATGATAGGTATTTTCAAGTATAAAAACTACTATTACTACTTCACGCATTGCATGTTTTAAAATGCTAAATCACTATATTTAACGACCGTAAAAGCTACTTTTACTTCTATTATAAACCTAGAAACTTGCATATCATGAGTTGGCCTTTGGGAACCTTTTTACTCATGTCGGATGTCTAATCTTGTAAAAGAAGTATTTTTTGCTGCGTATAACTTTTTTTTCTCGGGGACTAGATGAGCCACTAAGCCGAGGGATACGGCTAACTGTTACACTTAAACTGGATTTACCTCTAAATGACTTAAAGATCGCTCGTTATGTGGTAAGTAGGAGTTTTGTCTGAGCATCAACAATTATCCCCTACTGACGTGACATCATGACACACATTTTTTCCCTTACTCTGATATTTCTTTTAAGGCGGTTAAAATACGGGTTGTGACAACGCCGGCCGGGGATGGGCAAGGCGATCAACACTTTTTTTCCTGGATGAGCTCGCCTTCCCCATCTCGCACTTTGAGGTGGGGCTATGCCTCCCTCTCTGGTTGGAGGTTTGCCAGGTCCTGAAGTACTTTATGGCTATCCCCACCCAGCTTAACCCCAACGTGATTGCCATGCTAGTGGCATTCGCGAGCTTCCTTCGGAAGGAACGGATCGAGTTCAACCTTACTGTTTTCCGGAAGCTATTCATCTACCGTGCCACCAACGATGGAGTCGCCTTCTTCGTCGGCTCGCAATTTAAGGTGCGTGAGACCGCCAATAAGAACCATCACTGGTTCACCAAGTTTGTCTTCATTAAGAGCAATCTCTACAACATCCCTTACTTGCCCATTCAGCGGAGCGAGGAGACATACCGGGCGCCGACTGCATCAGGCGATGACTCCAACCTCCATCAATTTTTCCTTCACAAAGATTTTGAGGTCGCCTTCCTACGAAGGGGCCTCTACTCGCTCCTGCCAGTTCTTCCTGGTGAAGGTATGTTTCCCCTTCGCTTTCATGTGGACTCACCAAAAGGACTATTTCATTTTATTTCCTGATGAGGCTAAGTTTATTCCATGCAGGGGAGCAACTGATCCCAGAGCACCCACCCTTTACAGATTCGGGGTTGTACTCCGATCCACTTACGCGGGAAAGGGCATCCGCGCAAGCATGCCGGAGGGAGCAGGAGTCCACCGTTCCTTCCAATAGCCAGAAGCGGCATGTCCCTGCCAGCTCCAGCTCGCCTCGTCTCCCACACCCGGGATAGTGACTGAAGAATGCGGTGGTATCCATGGTCATGCACATTCAACTCGACTCGCCAGAAAGGGAGCGAGGTGAAGGCAACATCCCTGTATCCCTGGCTATTATGATATCCAAAACCCGCATGTCGGGATTTCCAAATGCCCACCAAAACTTTGGTATCGACGGGAAGGCGAAGAATCAGGTCGGCGAGCCCATGGTACTATGGGACGAGATGACCCACTGTGTCTCTATTTTATCTCTCCTCCCTTCCTGGTTCGAGCGCCAACATCCCAACGGGCATGCCTTCGCACTCATCTTTGGGCTCTATCATCGCGAGGATGATGAGGCTTATGATGACATGACACTGCAGCGGCTCACCCATGAGTGTACGCGAGCCCAGATGCGTTCCATGGAGCTCGCGCACATGTCCGTTTGCCACGGCTTCACCCTCAAACGCAAGTGGTATGATGCCGAGGAGGCTCAGGCTCTCACTGCGAATGAGGTAGGGGACCTGAAGCGGAAGCTCAAGATCACGGAGTACCTCCTGGAGAAGAGCTCTAGTGGGTGGTAAGTGTTGGTCATCCCATCCCCATTTTCTTTCACTCAGTTAGCTCATTTGTTTCTACCTTCCGCCTCGCAGGATGCCGTCACCGCCAATCTCCTAGGCACTAGCTTCTTCGACCTTAAGGAATGGAATAAAATGCTGGTGGGACAGAATAAATAGCTTCAGGTGGAGGTCACTCGCCCAGTGGATTCCCTCCTCTCATTTCGTGGCGAGCCAAGCACTCAAGCCAAAAAGCCACGGATGTACAAAAAGGCGGAGGTCAATGAGATGATGAGGGTCACCACCATCAAGGTCACTGACCACACACTACAATTCATGCGGGACCTCAAGGTACTGACACCGGACTGCGAGGAGGTCACAGCCAACGACCTGGTCCCCGAGCTGTTCATTCCCATCACCACCCCTGACGAGGAGGAGAACGAGTTTGACTCGCTTTTCGATGAGGTAGAGGGATGTCGAGACGATCTGTCTGGTAGAGGCGACTAGTGGACATGCTATAGTATCTATTTTTGTAATGATATTCCCCCTCCCTCTTCCTTATATGCTCGCCGCGAGGCAATTCTCTTTTTTGTAATTGAATATATGTTAATGAAATTTTATTCAGCATTTGTACCTTCTTTTACTATCTTTTCGCCACGTTTCACTCGCATTCGCATACCACTTTTTGAAGCGCGATTTCTCTAGGGTAACACTTGTTACTAGCATCCATCTGAGTTAGGTTAGAATACACGCTTATATGGAGGCCTCGAGATCTTGCCCCCTTGGAAGTCTGGATCGACTCACTTGCTGCTCTTGAGGCAGCGATCTTCTCATGACAGGATGAGTAATCCGGCGACATGATTTTTCTAATACAAAATGTGATGGTGTTAGGTCCATTGATCACAATGTCCCAGATTTATAGAAGTCAAACAAGTCAATTGTACAACCCCATATTCACTTGGAGGGACCTAGGTACCCCAAGGACCAGGGTTGGGCTAGCCTTGGCCTAGCCTTGGGTTAGGTTGCCGAGAGTGTTCCCGCCCGGGGCAGGACAGATGGCTTGCACTTGGGAAGGTGGGATATCCTCAGGGTTGGCCTTGAGTGAGGCTTTGCAACTCAACGCCCAGTAGCTCTCGGCATCGAGAGAGGCTTTGCCACTCGACGCCCCTTTTTCTCTTGGCATTAAGTCTGGTTCTACTACTCAGCTCTCTCAGCACTTTGTGGCTTACCCCTTGGTCTCGTATAGGGCATGAAGAAGGCTAGTGGCGGAAGGGTTCCCGCCCAGTGTGATCCAGAGGATAAATTACCTGAATGCCATTTGGCCTGCATTTAACTCCTTAGAACAGCGAAGTTTGGTTGTTGGCGAGCCACTTTGGGCTGCAAATATCCCTTTAGAACATCAGAGTTATGTTGTTGTCAGACCAAATACTAAAAATATATAAATAAGACTCACAAGGTACCTTAGAAAGCAAGCCTTCATATTTTCCTGAGTTCTTCTAGTACTTTTTGAGGTACTCCTAGCCCGGCAATTGCCTTTGGAGGGAAGCGCTCCGAGATCTTCCGGGTCAGTGGAGGGACCTCCTAGCTGGGGCTTAGGGTCAGTTCTAGGTTCTTAGTCACTAGTTAGGGGTCATGGTTTGGGAGAAGTAGGTGTTAGCTACAACCCAAGGTCCGAACTCTCGTTGAGGCCAGTTTTTGGCTTCAACGTCAATGATATACACATAGATGTATTTTATGCATGATTTAAGTTCAATGTATACAAGATGTTATTTAGAACAATGATTAGACATAAATTTATCTAAGTCTACAGATGTTGAGTGAAGCCAGTTCACTCAACGCCAGATGTCAAGGAAGAATGTTGGAAAGACAAAAATTTGTCTATGTCCACAGGCATTGATTGAAGTCAGTTCAATCAATGGCAGATGTCAAAAATTGTTGAGTAAAGCATGGACATTCAAAGCACAATAGTTTGCAAAGCAGATATACAGCTAAGTCCACAGGCGTTGAGTGAAGGCAGTTCACCCAACGCCATATAACAGGAAGCATTGAGCAAAGACAAGATAGTAAAAGCTTCAGCATTGGCAGGGAAGAAATCTAGTTAAGTCTAGAAGCGTTGAGTGAGGACAGCTCACTCCATGCCAGAGAAAGAAGCGTCGAGTAAAGCTCGTGCAGTCAAAGCCTCAGAAGAAGGATACAAAAAATCTGTCTCAGTCCACGGGCATTGAGTGAAGGCAGTTCACTCAATGCCAACTCAATAGATGAAAATCAGCCAAGTACAGAAGCTTTGGGTGAAGGAAGTTAACTCAACACCTAATTAAGATGACATGAAAGTTAAGCATGTGTTGATTGATGAAGGCTCACTCAACGCACTCAACACCTAAGGGTACAGAAAGATTGGCTAAGTCCAAATGTGTTGAGTGAAGAAGGCTCACTCAACCCTAAGCAGTTAGACTATAAAAGTTAAGAAAGCGTTGAGTGATAAAGGCTCACTCAACGCACTCAATGCATGAGATGCAGAATTTGGCCAAGTACTTTTACGTTGAGTGATGAAGGCTCACTCAATGCACTCAACACCTGAGATGTAGAATTTGGCTAAGTACTTTTACATTGAGTGACAAGACGTCACTCAACGCCTGATCAGTCAGTCTGAATTTGACTAAGTCCAAAGATTCTGACGTCAGCAAAATTCAAAATTGTTGCGGGAAGTCTGCAGTACGCGACAAACAGTGTCGCACGCCCATGTACTGCATTTAATGCAAAAGCAAGATTACAGCTAGCAAATCTAAGTGGGCCCATGGGTCAAAGAGACATTGGGCGGGGGAAGATAAAAAGTGACATATCAGAAAAGAAAAAAATTAACTTTTGGAAAAGAGGAACTTCATCTTCTTCCTCTCGACATTATTGCAGAGCCTGAAGAACGAGCTCAAACTTCTGATCTAAGAGTTCAACAAGCAGCAAGGAAAGACCTAGCTACAACATCTTCACATCCCAAGCAGATTATTCCTAAAGAACTCTTTCTGGAGATGTGAAGAAGAAGATCTGTACTGAGTCTCATTAGTATAGAAGAAGGTAGACATATAGAAAATCTCTCTGATGTCTAATCATCATCAACAACCCTTTTCTCTCTATAGGATCCTTTGTATCCGAGTGTAAGCCTAGTTTATAAAGGCTGAGGTAGGATTCAAATTATGAATCTGAGGTAAGATCCCTGTGTGGATCTGAGTGTAGGGCCTATGTGTCTGAGGTAGGATCCATGTGTGGATCTGAGTTGTAGAGCTATCCTCCTAACCTGAGTGTGGGACTTGTGCTCAAGTCTGAGGTAGGGCATATGTGCCTGAGTTGTACGAGATAACATCTCTGAGTGGTAGGGCTTTGTGCCTGAGCTCTAGGTCTTGGAGGAGACTGAGAGATCCTACGAGATTTGTGTTATATGCTCTTTAGAGCCGAGTTTGGAGAAGTATCTTGTCTAACACTTTTAGAAAGGTGGGAGGGACAGTGGATGTACCCATAATCTGGGGAACCACTATAAATCTTGTGTGTGTTGTTTGTGTTCTTAAAAGTAAGCTAACTCAACACACCTAAAACACAAAGAAAGTTAAATATACTCAGAAACCTATACACCCCCTCTAGGTGATTTAGTTATCATTGAAACTAAAGACTTTCAGATGGGGTGGCTAATAGTCGTTAGAGGGCAGTCTCGCGCATCCCTAACATTCACCTACTAGTTCTAGCCCCTTCTTGGGGAATAAGTGTGAGTTGGGGGCTAGGTTCGGCTCGGCTCGGCTTTCTATCATTGATGTGTGCGAGAATCTCCAGTCACTGAAATCCACCCATGGAAGACAATATTCGCCTTCTTTCATCACTATTTTGTTAAGTAGTTATTGCCCCTCACCAATTGGTGAGATCCTGGCTAGCGCGAGCTTGGTCAGCTGGATCTGCTGGGTCTAATATTTAAACCTATCCTAGAGTGACTTCCAGCCCTGCTAGTTAATGGGATCCAGGTCAGCGAGATCTTCTTGGGGTCAGCTTTCTAGACACCATCGAGTGAATTCTAGCCCTATCAACAAATGGGAGCCTGGTCCGTGGGATCTTATCGGGGTCAACTTTCCAGACATCATCGAGTGATTTCCAGCCTAGCCAGCAAATAGGATCCTGGTCAGCGGGATATTCTCAAGGTCATCTGTCCAGACACCATTGAGTGACTTCCAGCCCTGCCAGCTAATGGGAGCCTGGTTTATGAGATCTTCTCGGGTAAAACTTTCCAAACACCATCGAGTGAGTTCCGGCCCTGCCAGCTAATGGGAGCTTAGTCAGCGAGATCTTCTCACGGTCAACATTCCAGACACCATCGAGTAACCTTCACTCAATGTTAAAACACTTAGAATATAAATCAATTTCTAGGCATTGAGTGAATCAGCTTCACTCAATGCCAACTTGCTTATTCAGCTATCTGTTGCTTGGCGTTGAGTGTGTAAGCATCACTTAACGCCAAACCCCTTAGAAACAATTTTGTCTTAACTAGGCGTCGACGTGTTGAGTGAGCAAACTCAACTCAATGCTTTTTACCTTAACCATTTTCTGTTGAATTTTTCTTAGCACTTTCTTGTTCTCAGCCGAGACAAACACTTGTCTCAGCAGTTATGCTGAGACCACCTCCTATCTCAGCAGTTTTGCTGATACCAACTCCTGTCTTAGCAGTTTTGCTGAGGCCAACGTTTCTCTCAGTGATTTTACCTTGAGCTTCTTAGTTGTCTCAGCTGTCTCAATGCTTTCTTCTCAGCGGTCTCAGCGTATTTTGCCTTAGTCAATTTCTCTGCTTTTAGCTCGATAAGTGTTGAGTTGCATTCAGCGATCTGTGGGCTGAGCTCGACGAATTCTGATCTTCTCAGAGGTCTCAGTGCTTTTTGCCTTAGTGAATTTTTTTGGCTTTAGCTTGATAAGTGTTGAGCTGAGCTTGACGATCTGGAAGCTGAGCTCGATGAATTACAAACTGAGATCAATGAACTTATCCCAAGAAAAGTTGAGCTGTGCTTGACGAATGCTAAACTCAGTTCGACGAATTCTCTATACTGAGTTCGACAAATTCTGAACTTAGATTGACGAATTTTGAAGTTTGACTGAATTCAACTCACAACCTTTTTGCTGTGATCTTAGCTCGATGAATGGTGAGATCAGTTCGGCAATCTCTGAACTCAGTTCGACGATTTCTCTGAACTGAGTTCGACGAACTCAGAGTCTCAAACTCTGACCTTAGCTCGATGAACTCTGAACTCAGTTCGACGAATTCCTGAACTGAGTTCTATTCACAGCCGTTTGTTGTATGGTGTTGAGTGAGTCTTCATCACTCAATGCCAGTGGACTTAGACAGATTTCTGGCAGCCCACAACATAGGTAAGAGTTTACCTGTCTTGTCCACTTAGGCTACTTCTTGCCTTTCCAACATCTTGTCTTTGTGACCACTCGTCACATCACTTAGACCACCTGTCTAGACTTATTTCATGGAACATCCTGCACATGTCACATCACTTATAACACCTATCTAGACTTGTTCCATACAACATCCTGCACATGATGAGCTTCAACAACATCAAATAAAACTATGCTTTTAGTGTTAATGAAGATACCTCTTCAAATCCAATCTAGGGAACATTGTGGGCAATGGACCCAACAATATCCCCCTATTTGAAAAAGGCAGAACACCCAGCAAAACTAAGAGGCATTACCAAAATAAGCAGAATAATTTCATGCAGCTGTAGATTTTGATCTGCTACACCTACTAGCTTATACAACATTCATTCAATGTGCAACCTCATACTACTTGAGCAATTGCTCAAGTAATATGAACTCTTATTTATACCACTTAAAATTTAAATGTGGTGCACTACTAGAAGCACTTGCCTCAATGTATGTACTGACACAATCATGACTAAACATGTTGTCAGTCATTGCATTTCTCATACTACTAGAATCATTTCCAGTAATATGAACATACTCAACATGACCTTGTCATGTCAAATGTTGCCTATATATCTCCCTCATATGTATTGCCACACATATCCCCACTTTATGTCTTTTTCAATAGACATATCTATTGAGTAAGTAGAAAATATCATGAGAGAGATTATTTCTTGATGCTAGACAAAGTCCTATGTTGATAATGTTAAGGAAATCATCCTAATGATCAGTCTACTTGATTAGGAGTCTGTTGGATCCCTAGTTGATTTGGGCTAGGTTCACTGACTTAGGATGTGACCCATCATGTATAGTCTGGGTCAAGTTTGTGTCTTAGAGTCTAGGACAGTCATCTATCTCAACTTCAGATGGACCAGCCTTCTTCAATACCAACAGGAACTCCAGATCTATCAGTTTTTTAGACTAAGTGAAATGAGTTCGATGTTCGTCGAACTCAGCTCGACGAAGGAAGTTGTGCGCTCGACGATCGTGAGACAATTCACAGTGCTGAGCTCGACGAACTTTCTTCTTTGCTCGACGAACACCAGAATCTATTTCAAGCATTCTCAGGACTACTTCAAATTTCTCTAAGTCTAGCTCCATGCTTCGGTCGACGAATTATTTACTGAGCTCGATGAACTTGGACCTCAAGTTCATAGCTTCTCAGGACGACGAATTCTAATCTCTACTCGACGATTTTTTGTGCTCAGAGAATCTATGTCGACACTTAGGGCTTGTGTCGACACCAGACGATTTGTGTCGACACCCAGGATTTCAGTCGACACCAGCTTCTGTCGACACCAAAGGAGTTGTGTCGACACCTAGATCAATCTGTCGACACCAATTTGTGTCGACACAACATTTCAGTAGATGCAGAGTATTTCGTCCAAGTCCAGAACTTTTCTCAGGTCGACGAAGTTTATTCTCAGCTCGACGAATTTAGTTCTCTGCTCTACAAATAATGTTTGTCTGATATTGAAGATTGTCTATTCAACGAATGAAGACTGTCAGCTCGACGAACTCAGCTCAGCTCGACGAACTCAGCTCAGCTCGACGAACCCAGCTCAGCTCGACGAACTCAGCTTAGCTCGACGAATTCAAGACTCAGCTCGACGAATTCTGTTCTTCGGTCGACGATTCCAGACTAGGTCTTCTTCCGTTCCCGTCTCATCTCATGGCGCTGATTCCTGGACAATTAATGGCAGTTCTTCACAGTATACTACCGTTAGGATGCGCAGTTAATTCTGGATTATTTCATGCTGTTTTCCCATGGAAACAGTTGGGGAAATAATTAATTGCTGCTTCCTTTCCAGGCCGCCTGTAATTACTGCTCGACATTCAAAATTTGAATGCTCTCCATAACAGATAGAGATATACAGAAACCAAAAGAAATATATAAGAAGTACAGAACACCAGAACACAACACGAAGAAGATAGACAGTGATTCAGACAACACAAAAAAAAGAATTCATTCTTGGCCCAGAGAGAAATTGATTTAGAAGAAGAAGAAGAAGAACATTACATCAATATTGTTGAAGTATTAGACCGGGCGGCTTAGCGGTCTACCTCTGCGGCCTGTTCTATCATGCTGGAGTTGCCGAGCGGTTAGCCCATCTGTCTAACCGCGCGGCCTATGCGGTCTCCATTATTCTAGCCGCTCAGTACTGTAAATGTTTAGTCCCACATTGTTTGTATACTCTCTTTCTTATCTCCTCCATTCTATATAAGGGAGGCCATACCTTTGTAAATGATATCTTTTTTGGATAATAAAATTTCAATTATTCAAAAGTTTGTTCACTTGTTCTCTACTTTTCGCTTCTTGTCTCTACTTTCTAACATGGTATCAGAGGACACGGTCATTTCCTCTTGATTCTGTGCGCCCTCTGTTGTTCACGACTTCTTTTCCGCGCTCTGCGACTTGATTCGCGGCTTGCCCTCTCTTCTATCCGCGCGGCTTGTTTCTATCCGCGCGGCTTGTTTTTGTCCGCCAACCTGTTCGCGCGGCTTGCTCTCTCTTGGTTCTCTTCTCCTACTACTCTTTGTCGCAGCGACCTGTTTCGTTGTCGCCGCGCTCCTTGTTCTTTCTTGCCTCCCCGACTTCCTAGTCATTGCGGTCTGTCCCTGTCCGCGTGTGTATTGTCTCTCTACTCGCGGTTTGCTGCTGTGATCTGCCTGACCGTGCGGGTTGTTCCTTTCTCACCCGCATCTTGGTCGCGGTCGCCAGCTCTTCTCCTCTTTTTTGTTCGCTCGGGCTTCTCAGTTCGTGCGACTTCTTCCCTGCCGTGCCTTTTGACCGCCTTCTAGCCGCTGCTGTGATCTGCCTGACCGTGCGGGTTGTCTCTTTCTTACCCGCATCTTGGTCGCGGTCACCTGTTCTTCTCCTCTCTTCTGTTCGCTCGGCCTTTTCAGTTCGCGCGACCTCTTCCCCGCAGTGCCTCTTTCTAGCCGCTACTGTTCGCGTGGCTTCCTCTGTTTTCTAACCGCTCCTGTTCGTGCGGCTTCTTCTGCTTCCGGGTTCTATGACTACCTCCGGTCTCACCACTACTCCTGCATCTCCTTCTCCTCCTCCTCCTTCGGGCAACCTTGGCACCCTTTCCAAGCTTGTGGGCTCCAACTATCCCGATTGGAGCGTCTCTTTCACATTTCTCCTTCGTTCTCAACGCAAGCGTCATCACCTCACCGATGACCCTCCTCCTCGCACCTCTCCTAAGTTTGATGACTGGGATGCGAGTGATGCTCTTGTTCGCACCTGGCTGGCCAACAGCCTTTCTGATGAGTGCCTTCCCGCCATTCGCCATGATGAGACGGTCAAGGCCGCTTGGCTTCACCTCGCTGCTCTTTATTCTAAGGGGGCTAGACGTCCTGCATTTATACTCTCTATGCGGACCTCTTCGCGCGCCCTTCCATGTCCCCAGCTGCGGCTTATCAGCAGGTTCAGGCTCTTGGGGCTGAAATCCTCCAGAATCGCCCCTTCTCCGCGGACTTGGCCGACCAGCACAAACACTTCCAGGAACTCCTGATTGTTTGTTATCTTCTTCGTCTTCCCGACTCTTATGATATGATCCGCCAGCAGATCTTGGGTGAGGCGGAATCTCCTACTTTGGATGCCACTGTGGCTCGCATTGCCGCCGTTACTTCGCTCCTCCAGCGGCCTCTGTTGGCCTCCCCCCCTTCCCCGGACTCCTTTGCTCACCAAGCTCAGCGGGGGGGCCCGAGTGGCCGAAGCTCCTCTGGCGGACGGGGTTCCTCCCGGTTCTTCTGCTCTCACTGTAATCGTACTGGCCATACTGTTGACCGCTGCTGGCAGAAACATCCTCATCTTCGCCCTTCCGGTGATGCTCCTTCGGCCTCCGCCTCTTCTAGGCCGTCTGCCTCTGTGGCCACGACGTCAGGTAGTGCCCACGTCGTTACCCAAGGTAAATGGCTGATTGACTCCGGTGCCACCAATCATATGACGGGCAACCCTCATTGCTTCTCCCGTCTTGAGACCCATGACCGCTTACCCCCAGTTCGTGTGGCGGATGGTTCCCCGTCTCCGGTTCATGGGACGGGCATGGTTCAACTCACTCCATCGCTTTGCTTGGAGGATACCCTCTATGTCCCGAAGTTCCCGTGCAATTTGTTATCTGTTACTACTGTATGCCGGCAACTTCAGTGCTCCGTTTTATTCACTCCCACTACTTGTTCTTTTCAGGACCCGAGGACCCAGCGGACGATTGCTACTGGGACTGAGAGCGGCGGCCTTTACTTCCTCGACGATGTTTCAGCTCTTTCTGCCTACTCCTCCTCCACCGATCTCCTTCAGTGGCATCTTCGTCTTGGACATCCTCCTCCTCGGCTTATTCGTCAGCTTCTGCCCCACTTACCTCCCACCAGTTCTCCGCTCAACTGTGATGCGTGTCAGCTTGGCAAACATCATCGCTCCTCCTTCCCACCGAAGCAAGGCCGTGGCTCCTCTCGCATTTTTGATCTTATTCATTCTAATGTATGGGGTCCTGCTCCTACCCTCACAGTTGGTCGGGGAAGTTCCTATTTTGTCACTTTTATCGATGATTTTACTCGCTGTACCTGGGTCTATCTCTTAAAGGATCGCTCTGAACTATTTTCTGTTTGGCAATCTTTTTACTTTATGATTAAGACTCAATTTGCTATTTCTATTAAAGTCTTACGTTCTGATAATGCCAAGGAATATCTGTCTCATGAGTTCTCCGCGTTCTTTCACCAACACGGCCTCATTCATCAAACGACTTGTGTTTACACCTCCCAACAGAATGGGGTGGCGGAGCGTAAAAACCGTCACCTGCTTGATGTTGCGCGTACTCTCATGACGCAGATGCACGTCCCTCGCTCCTACTGGGGCTACGTTGTGCTCCTCGCTTGCTATCTCATCAATCGCATTCCCTCCACGGTCCTCCACGGCCGGACTCCCTTCTCCCTTCTCTACCCCCACCAGGAACCTTTTCCTCTTCCTCTCCGTGTCTTTGGCTGTACGGCCTTTGTTCACGCTCCCTCCGCTACCCGCGACAAGCTTTCCCCCCGTTCCACCAAGTGTGTCTTTTTGGGGTACTCTACCACTCAAAAAGGCTATTGTTGCTTTGACCCCCTTCTCCGCAAGCAGTTTGTCTCCGCAGATGTGACTTTTTTCGAAAATGCTTCCTATTTCTCTCCTTCCTCTTCTCTTCCTTCTCTTCCTTCTGATATCTCCGTTCCTTCCACACCTCTCCACGTTTTCCCACCTTCGTCTCCTCCTCCACCCACTCCTTCCCAGTCTGTCTCCCTACCCACCCCTCCACCCTCCTCTCCGCTGCCGTCTCTCTCTAGTCCCGGGCCAGCCTTCTCCGCCACGGACGCTCCGGTCGCTGACGCTCCCGTTGCGACGCTCCGGTCGCTGACGCTCCCGTCGCCGACGCTCCCGATGATCTGGATGTTCCCATTGCCCTTCGCAAAGGGGTGCGGGCGTGTACTCAACACCCGCTTACGGCTATTGTTTCTTATGATCAGCTTTCTCCTTCTCGCAGGTGTTTTGCCTTGGCTATCTCTGCTACTTCTACTCCCCGTACCTACCAGGAGGCTCTCGCTCTCCATCATTGGAAGTCTGCCATGGATGAGGAGATGGCTACTCTTACTGAACGGGGTACCTGGACCCTGGTTCCTCCTCCCGTGGGCACTGATGTGGTTGGCTGTCGCTGGGTCTTTGTTGTGAAGTTTCGCCCCGACGGCACTGTGGATCGCTACAAAGCCCGGCTGGTGGCCAAGGGCTTTACTCAGACTTATGGCGTTGATTACTTTGATACCTTCTCTCCGGTTGCTCGCCTCAGCACCATCCGGGTTCTCTTTTCTGTGGCTGTTAACCGGGCTTGGGCTATTTCCCAGCTTGATGTGAAGAATGCCTTTCTCTATGGCGATCTTCAGGAGGACGTCTATATGGAGCAACCTCCTGGGTATGTTGCTCAGGGGGAGACACGTGTCTGTCATTTGAAGAAGGCCATTTATGGCCTAAAGCAGAGCCCTCGGGCATGGTTCGAAAAATTCAGTGGTATTGTGGCAACCATCGGCTTTCAAAGGAGTTCGGCCGATCACTCCTTATTCATTCGCAAAACGGCCTCGGGACTGGTGGTTTTGGCCGTATATGTGGATGATATTCTCCTTACTGGTGATGACCGAGATGGGGTGGACTTGACGAAGAAGCACCTCCGTCAGCACTTGGTCACGAAGGATATGGGCTCCCCAAAATACTTTTTGGGGATAGAAATCTCTCGGAAACCTGACTCCTTGGTTCTCTCTCAACGGAAGTATGCCCTTGATCTTCTTCGAGAAGCAGGCTTGACAGGTGCCAAACCAGCTCATCTTCCCATGGCTGTTGGAGAAGACAAAACGTGGACGGATGAATCGCCTCCTCTATCTGATGTCACACGGTACAGACGTTTGGTAGGGAAACTCATCTATCTCACGGTGACTAGACCCGACATCGCCTACGCTGTAGGAAAGGTCAGTCAGTTTATGCAAGCTCCCAGGGAGTGTCATCTTCAGTCCGCCCTGAAGATTTTAGAGTATATCAAAGCAGCACCGGGCAGAGGGTTACTCTTCCAGAAGAATGGCCATCTGAGGGTTGAGGCCTACTCAGACTCAAGTTACGCGGATGACAAAGGCGATCGTAAATCCACCTCAGGTTTTTGTACCTTTGTTGGAGGTAATCTCGTTAGTTGGAAGAGCAAGAAACAGTCGGTTGTTTCCAGATCCAGTGCCGAAGCAGAATACCGGAGTATGGCGTCAACTACGTGTGAGTTAAAGTGGTTGCGGGCTCTCATGCTTGACCTGGGCGAGGTATATGATTGTCCTCTCCCTATGTTCTGTGACAACAAGGCCGCTATACACATATCCAGAAATCCGGTCTTCCATGAGAGAACGAAGCATATAGAGGTTGACTGTCACTTCATTCGGGAGGAGATTTTGAAGAAACAGATTTGTACTCCTTTTGTCACCTCTGACAAGGAGTTGGCAGATATCTTCACCAAGCCGGTTTCTACTTCCTTCTTCTACATTTGTGACAAGCTGGGCATGATTGATATCTATGCTCCAGCTTGAGGGGGAGTGTTGAAGTATTAGACCGGGCGGCTTAGCGGTCTGATCCAGCGGTTTGTTGACCGAGCGGCTTAGCGGTCTGATCCAGCGGTTTGTAGACCGGGCGGTTTATCGGTCTACCTCTGCGGCCTGTTCTATCCTGCTGGAGTTGCCGAGCGGTTAGCCCATCTGTCTAACCGCGCGGCCTATGCGGTCTCCATTATTCCAGCCGCTCAGTACTGTAAATGTTTAGTCCCACATTGTTTGTATACTCTCTTTCTTATCTCCTCCATTCTATATAAGGGAGGCCATACCTTTGTAAATGATATCTTTTTTGGATAATAAAATTTCAATTATTCAAAAGTTTGTTCACTTGTTCTCTACTTTTCGCTTCTTGTCTCTACTTTCTAACAAATATCAAGAGCCTTCTTCATCTGCCTTTACTCGGGAGAACTTCAAAACTATACAGTCATATCAGTTGCAAGAAGTTCCTGAAGACTCTCTCTGGACCTGGAATTCTAGGTCTCTGAAGACCTATCACCATGAAGCAGTGCTCCAGTATTCTTCCTGAACCATTCTACATCTCAGGGGGAGCAAAGCTGCTAAACAACATTCCACAAGTCTTCTCATTTGACTTGAGAAAGAGAAGACCTCATCATCCTCACACTCCACCTCTGTACAGGGTTTTAATTCCCTTCAAAATTATTCTGGTTGCAAGTCTCCCACCAAAAGACTTGAGGGTTTGGTTTTTGGGAACCTGATCAAAACCCCATTGGTTCCAGGACACCTGATCAACCCCTTCCTGTAGTGGATTCCTATTAGGGTGGTAGAAGAGTGGACTACCCAGATTTGGGGAACCACTATAAAATTCTTGTGTCGTCTGGTTGCTTTCTTTTCCTTTTTGTTTTCTGGCCTTGCTCTGTGATTATGCTGTGATTAGTTCTTTGCTGCTTTCTGGTTTATTGTATTTGTTGCACACACACACACACACACACACACATCTAAAATACAACAGCAGTTGTAAAAGTTTCAAAATCACCATATACTCTATTCACCCCCCCCCCCTTTAGAGTATATCAGATCTAGCTTCACTTTCAATTGGTATCAGAGGCAGGTTGGTTAAACATACCATACCTGATTGGTTGTACAGGCTAACACCTGAACCCAAAGATCCCTTAGTTAGATCTCATTGTTTTTATTCTGTTATTAGATTTTGTTCTCACAGACATGGCCCAAAACAAAGATTATACAAGCATCAGACCTCCAGTGTGCAATCTTAACAAGTTTGCCATCTGGAAGGCAAGAATTAGATTATATATGAACTCCATTGATGAGGATATTTTTTCTATCATTTCAACAGGTGTTCCTCCAGCTCCTACAACTTTTGTCAGCACATCAACAAATCTGAGTGCAGTACCACCTCCAGACAATACTGAAGCCTACAAGAAAGCCAAGATGGCTGATGCAAAGGCTATGAATATTCTGGCCCAAACAATGTCAGATGACATATTTCAGAAGGTGGCTGAGTGCACCTCAGCTAAGGCCATTTGGGACTCTCTCAATCAAATGGTAGCAGGCTCAGCTGATGAAAGAAAAGATAGGAGATCCAGTCTCATTTCTCTCTATGAGAATTTCAAAAAGGATGAGACAGAATCAGTGGCTGAGATGTACAATAGATTAAGTTCAATCATTAGTGAACTCAAGACTCTTGACAAGGACATCACCTTAACTGAGGTGAATGACAAGATATTGATATGTTTCCCCAGTTCATGGGACTCCAGAATCTGGCCAATCAAAGAAGCCAGAAGCCTCAATGAGATCTCAACAGAATCTCTGCTAGGAAAGCTAAAGTCATATGAGCAGCTTGTCAAATCAAGAGAGGCAACAGAACAGAAGGCAACTACCCCAGTTAGGAAGGAGCACAGTGTAACGCCCCGAATTTTGTGTGCGAGTCGGTCGCGGAAAAAGAGTTTTTGGTGCCTGTAGGGGTACACGGCCTAGGACACGGGCGTGTCCAAGGCCGTGTCTGGCTGGTGATTTTTGGCCGTTTCCAACCCGAGAAGGACACGGCCAGGAACACGGCCGGATGACACGGGCGTGTCATCCGACACGGGCGTGTGTCAACCCGTGTCCCTACCCGTGTCCTGATGGGTCGTGTCCGTTGCCGTGGCGGTTATGCGTGACACGCCCACGAACACGGGCGTGTCGAGGAACCCGACACGGGCGTGTCAGGTCAGACACGGGCGTGTCTTGGCCCGTGTGCATTTCTCAGTTCGACGATCGTGCCTGGATCGAGGCACACGGCCTTGGACACGGCCGTGTGCCAAGCCGTGTGCGGCCCAGGTCTGGGGAATTTTGTGCAGATCCGAGCCGTTCATTTTCTTTAATTAGGATCCAATGGCCCAGATTAAATCCTGCTCTGTTAAGGCCGGGAATAGGGAGTTATTCCCTCATTTTCTCTCCAAAGTTCTCCCCTTCCAAAGTGAGAGAGGAGAGGAAGAAGAAGGAGGTTTCCGGCCGCCGGCGGAGCATCGGAGCGCCGTTTCGAAATCGGAGAGCGGATCCGTGGAGGGAAGGTCATTGCGAAGAGTTCTAACCGCGTAGTTTTTCCATGGCGCCAAAACGGACTACAAGGGTAACGATTCTCAACTCGAGCGCTTGAATCTCTTTCTTTCTGCATAGGGAATCCCGCTCCCGCGAGTATGCGGTGAGTGCGTGGTGTTCCTTGGGGTTGACGGGAATAGTCCCCCTTGTATTGCATGTAGAGCCCAGAATCGTAAGTACGGGCATAGGCATTGTGTGTGAAGCCTACCCGGACGTGTTTTGTCTGGATCGGTGATGTTGCATTTGATGTGGTTTTGCCGGAGAAGACTCCGTGCTTTGGATTTTTCGGGTTTCCACGCGGTAGATTGCAGCAGGGATCCTTGAAGGTTAGCTTCAAGGCGCACCCGGAAAATTGAGCGGAAACGTGTTCTGCTAACTTGACGGTCTGGGAACCGGCCTTGATCATAACTGGGTTATGAGATTGTTTTGGAAAATTTGGGATCCGAGAGAAGCTTGGCCCGCGCAAAGTTCCTTAAATTGGACATGCGGCGTGAGCAACGGGCAAGTAGAATTGGACCTAGGCTATGTGGTTCGGTGCGAGAGACCCGAAGACGGGGACTGGCCGTTGGCATAGTCGGAGCCTTAGACGGTGGTCAGAAAGGCTAAATGCTCACATGTTGTTGCCATCCTGGGGATGGTGGTGAATGCACTGATTTGTCAGGGTTCACCGTGAATGTGCCCTGAGTGCACGGGGTGTTTGGCCGTGCGAGCCTACGCCTGTGGCGAATTATAATTGCAATATATATATTGTTGGGCTAATGATTTGCAGGGAAAGAGCACCGCCGTCCCGAGTAAGGGGCGGGGTCGTTATAATTTGGTCGGCTTTTAGCTGATCGTTGCTTTATTTGCCACCGTGCGGTGGTATGTGCTTGCAGGTGCTGCGGAGCCGAGCGCCAAATAGCGGGTTGGAGCCCATGTTGCTGTGCTGGCCCTAGAAGGCCGTAGAATAGCTGTTTTATATATTTCATGTGTGGCCGGCCTGCGAGCCGATGTATGTAAAACACTATTTATGAAGTGAACATTTGTAAGGCCATAAGGCCATGTACCCGTTTCTATGTATTTGAGTTTTCATTCCTATTGTTGTAGCTGTGGACATTCATGTTGATGGATTTAATTTTGGGTTCTTTCAACTTTAAAATCTTCCGCTAGAATGCTCTGTGTTTAGGACGTGTAGTATTAATTGGTTGGTTTGATTTATTCATTTAGTAACCCTTCCGACTGTCTGTGGTATATGGCGTCGGGTTCCAGCTGGACCTTCTGTTATATGCCATGTGATGGATGAGGGTGTTACAATTTGGTATCAGACTTCTGGTTACGATCAAGCTTAAATGAATTCGTGGGCGAATTCTTTTAAGGGGTGGTGAGCACATGTGTGCGTCATCGTTATAACATTAAAAAGAACCCATGAATGTCCACTTAGGAATGAAAATACACTTGTTTTGTGGAACCTGAGTGTTCCAATGATTGCTTTTAGCAATTTGTTTGTCGTCTAATCGTGTGTCTTTGCTATTATAGGCAGCTAGGAGCGGTGCTGGTCAGTCAGAGCGTCCGCAATCAGCGGAAAGTAGTGCACCAAGGGACGTGCCTGCTACACCTCCTTCAGCGGAAACCATCAGGATGGTGGCTGAAGCCGTGTTTGCAATGATAAATGCCCAACCTGCAGGGCAAATGCATCGCGCAGCTCCTGCGGATGAGCAAGAACCGGTTAGGGCGGCAGAGCCGAGAGTGGTTGAACGCGCAGCAGTTGAGTTAGTAGAGCCGAGGAGAATTACGGAGCGGCAGCTAAAGCACGTGATGGGCTTTAATACTCCGAGGTTTAATGGGGTTGGAACGCCAACTCAAGCTGAGGACTGGCTCTCTTCCATAAAGAGGGTGTTGACGGCCACAATGACTGAGGAGTGGCAGAAGACCACCATAGCGACTTTTCTTTTGGAAGGTGAGGCGAGGCTGTGGTGGGACGAGTTGGAGTTTCATCTTCTAGTGGGAAGGCAACTTGCGGATGTGCCGATAGAAGAATTTTCAAGATTGTTCCTAGCCAGATTTGTACCTTCTGCTCAGAAGTTGGAGATGGAGAATCAATTTCTTGGGTTGACTCAGGGATCCAGAAGCGTGGACGAATATCTGCATGAGTTCACACGGTTGGGTCGTTATGCTGGTGCTATGTTTTCAGAAGAAGAGAGGAAGACCAACCGATTCTATGAGGGTCTTCGTGGCGATTTACAGTTACTCCTTGCTGGGCCTAAGGCGCAGGGCTTCCTAGCCTTGGTCAATTCGGCCCGATCGTTGGAAAAGGTTGCGAAGAAAGTTCAAGAGAAGAGGGACCCAGGAGAAAGGAAGACCGAGTTCAAGGTGCCAAGTAACAAGACAGGTTTCCGCAGATGGAACAAGAAGCGGAGGACTTCAAACTCAGCCCCTTCGGCTGATGCATCGGGGGCAACTACAAGTCGAGTCCCCGGAGCTTGCTACAACTGCGGGAAGACGGGGCATTTTGCTCGGGAGTGTTGGAGCGGACGTCCAAAGTCCGAGAGGAGACCTGGAGCGACTTATGAGGAGAAAGGGAAGGCGGTGGAGTCAACCGCATCCCATCATGCTCCAGCCCAGCCTAGAGTCTACAACCTTGGTCTACAGGAGGCCATTAAGCAAGCAGACGTGGTGACAGGTATGAGTTAAATTATAGTGGTTTAACTTTTATAGTTGTTACTTTTGTATTTGTTAGCTTACGTTTGTTAGTGCTAGGCTTTGTGTTGATCTTTGGGTTTCCGGCGAGAGCCCTTTTTGATACGGGAGCATCACATTCCTTCTTGTCTGAAAAGTTTATATCGCGCATCGGAGTTCCGTTCTCGATGGCAGAAAACAAGTTGGATGTGTTGTTGCCTAATGGGTGCTCAATGCGTGCGGATAGAATCTGTGTTGTAAAGATTCGGATTGGAGACCGGGAGTTTGATTTGCGGGCGTTGGTTCTACCATTAGTGGAGTTCGATGTAATCTTCGGTATGGATTGGCTCTCGGAGCAGAGTGCATGCATTGATTGCAACCGTAAAGAAGTCAAGTTGGGTCTGGACACTGATCGGGAGACTACTTTTGCGGGCATGAAGGGGTCAAGGAAAGTTCTGATATCGGCCCTTCAGGTGTTTAAGGCAGTTCGGTCTGGGGCAGAACTGTATGTCACTCTAGTGCAGACTTCGACGCCTAAACCTAGTTTGGACAGCATCCCAGTTGTGTCTGAGTATCCTGATGTGTTTCCAGATGATCTCCCAGGAGCCCCTCCTCAGCGGGAGATAGACTTTACTATAGAGCTGGTACCGGGTGCCAAGCCGGTGTCACGCTCCCCCTATTGGATAGCCCCAAGAGAAATGGAGAAGTTGAAGGTGCAACTGCAGGAGTTGCTCGAGCAAGGTTATGTGCGTCCAAGTTCGTCGCCTTGGAGCGCACCAGTTCTCTTTGTTAAAAAGAAAGATGGGAGCTTGCGGCTTTGTATCGATTATCGGGAATTGAACAAACTTACGGAGAAGAACAAATATCCAATCCCGAGGATTGACGATCTATTTGATCAGTTGGTTGGGTCAACTGTATATTCGAAGTTAGATTTGAAGTCTGGTTACTATCAGTTGAGGATAAGGGAGAGCGACATTCCAAAGACAGCATTCAGTACGCGGTTTGGGCATTTCGAGTTCACAGTCATGCCGTTTGGGTTGACGAATGCTCCATCCGTGTTTATGGATCTGATGAATAGGACGTTCAGAGAATACTTGGATCAGTTCGTGATAGTATTTATTGATGATATCCTGGTATATTCGCGGTGCGAGGAGGATCACTACAAGCATTTACACATGGTGTTGGAAACATTGAGGAAAAGTCAGTTATATGCAAAGTTCTCCAAGTGTGAATTCTGGTTATCCTCGATAGCGTTCCTTGGTCATGTTGTCAGTGGAGAAGGAATAGCTGTGGATCCGGCGAAGATAGTGGCGATACGGGAGTGGCCTACTTTGACTACAGTGGCAGAGGTCCGGAGTTTTCTGGGCTTGCTGGCTACTACAGGCGCTTCGTAGAGAACTTCTCGCGGATAGCACTACCACTCACGACGTTGACAAGAAAGATCAGAAGTTTGTGTGGTCTTCAGAGTGCGAACAGGCGTTTGTAGAGTTGAAGAGGCGGTTAACCACGGCGCCTATTTTATGTTCGCCAAGTGGTACCGAAGGGTTCGAGATTTATAGTGATGCTTCAGGCAGTGGTTTGGGCTGTGTTCTGCTACAGCATGAGAGAGTGATAGCTTATGGTTCACGACAATTGAAGGTTCACGAGAGGAATTATCCGGTCCACGACTTAGAGTTAGCGGCCGTGATTTTTGCTCTAAAGCTTTGGAGGCACTATCTGTACGGTGTGAAGGTAGATATTTACACCGATCATAAGAGTTTGAAGTACCTATTGGACTAAAAGGATCTGAACATGAGGCAGAGGAGGTGGATGGAGTTCTTAGGGGACTACACCTTCAAGATACACTATGTGCCTGGGAAGGGAAATGTAGTGGCAGATGCGTTGAGTCGTAAGATTCCCGCACAAGCCAACTGGTTATCAGTGCATGATAAGAGATTGGTCCAAGAGTTGGAGGCATTGGAGATATCTTGCGTTGACAAGCGGTCTAGTGCCGAGGCGAAACTGTTTTGGACAGAGGTGCAGTGTGACCTAGCGGATAGAGTTCGGCGGGCTTTGGTTCAGGATAGCAGCATGAAGCAAATCCTAGATGGATCTTTGGATGGGTCAAATTCCCAGTTTGTGGTTGAAGATGGGTTGCTAAGGAAGGACGGTCGTCTATGCGTTCCTAGTGCGGATAATATTCGGGAGGAGTTGATGTATGAGGCTCATCATACCAAATACTCAATCCACCCGGGAAGCACAAAGATGTATAGATACATGAAGAAATTATTCTGGTGGCCGGGTTTGAAGAAGGATGTGGCGCTTTATGTGGCCAAGTGCCGTACTTGTGCATTGGTGAAGGCGGAATGCCAGAAGCCCGGAGGTTTCTTGAAATCACTTCCTATCCCAGAATGGAAGTTTGACGATATATCTATGGATTTTGTGCACAGTTTGCCGAAGTCGCAGAAAGGAAATGACGCCATTTGGGTGGTCGTAGATAGATTGACAAAGGTGTCGCACTTTATCCCAATGAGAAAGGAAGATCCAGTAGAAAGGTTAGCCAAACTCTACGTGGATAATATTGTACGACTGCATGGTGTGCCTCGCAGTATTGTTAGTGATCGTGATGGACGCTTCACGTCAAATGACTGGAGGTTGGTGCATGGTCTGTTGGGTACTAAGCTAAAGTTCAGCACAGCCTTTCACCCGCAGACAGATGGCCAAACCGAGAGAGTCAACAGAACTATGGAGGACATGCTTCGCATGTGCGTCCTAGATTTCGGGAGGCATTGGGAGGATCACCTGTACATGGTGGAGTTTGCGTACAACAATAGCTTTTAGACAAGCATTGGAATGGCGCCTTTCGAAGCTTTGTATGGGAGGAAGTGTCGTACGCCGTTGTCTTGGTTGGAGGCAGGCGAATCAAAGTTGTATAAACGTCAAGCGGTGGAAGATGCCACTTCAATGATACGGACAATTCAGGAAAGGCTGAAGATTGCTCAGGATAGACAGTCAAAGTACTACAATGCCAAACATAGAAATGTGGAGTTCAACGTTGGCGACATGGTATATTTAAAAATCAAGCCGTTCAAGGGTGTATCACGGGTTCGATGCTTGAAGAAGCTGAGTTTGAGATACCTTGGACCATTTGAAATCCTGGAGCGTGTTGGCGAGGCGGCGTATAGATTAAAGCTGTCGACGGAGTTGAGTGGGCTGCATGACGTATTCCACGTATCGGTGTTGCGTAAGGCAGTGCAAGAGCCTTCGCAGATCGTTGCAGACAATCAGGTACCGGTTGATTATGAGTTAACAACAAGGGTCAGACCAGTACGAATTGAAGATGTTGCAGTCAAACGACTCCGCAACAAGGAGGTCAGAATGGTTAAAGTCCGTTGGGATAATTGCGGACGTGAGGAGCTTTCTTGGGAGCGAGAGCAAGCTATTTTGGAGGAATACCCCGAGTTATTCCACTCAGGTATCATTTAGCTTTTGTGTACCTTTGCTTAATTTCGGGACGAAATTCCTTAAGTGGGGGAGATTTGTAACGCCCCGAATTTTGTGTGCGAGTCGGTCGCGGAAAAAGAGTTTTTGGTGCCTGTAGGGGTACACGGCCTAGGACACGGGCGTGTCCAAGGCCGTGTCTGGCTGGTGATTTTTGGTTGTTTCCAACCCGAGAAGGACACGGCCAGGAACACGGCCGGATGACACGGGCGTGTCATCCGACACGGGCGTGTGCCAACCCGTGTCCCTACCCGTGTCCTGATGGGTCGTGTCCGTTGCTGTGGCGGTTATGCGTGACACGCCCACGAACACGGGCATGTCGAGGAACCCGACACGGGCGTGTCAGGTCAGACACGGGCGTGTCTTGGCCCGTGTGCATTTCTCAGTTCGATGATCGTGCCTGGATCGAGGCACACGGCCTTGGACACGGCCGTATGCCAAGCCGTGTGCGGCCCAGGTCTGGGTAATTTTGTGCAGATCCGAGCCGTTCATTTTCTTTAATTAGGATCCAATGGCCCAGATTAAATCCTGCTCTATTAAGGCCGGGAATAGGGAGTTATTCCCTCATTTTCTCTCCAAAGTTCTCCCCTTCCAAAGTGAGAGAGGAGAGGAAGAAGAAGGAGGTTTCCGGCCGCCGGCGGAGCATCGGAGCGCCGTTTCGAAATCGGAGAGCGGATCCGTGGAGGGAAGGTCATTGCGAAGAGTTCTAACCGCGTAGTTTTTCCATGGCGCCAAAACGGACTACAAGGGTAACGATTCTCAACTCGAGCGCTTGAATCTCTTTCTTTCTGCATAGGGAATCCCGCTCCCGCGAGTATGCGGTGAGTGCGTGGTGTTCCTTGGGGTTGACGGGAATAGTCCCCCTTGTGTTGCATGTAGAGCTCGGAATCGTAAGTACGGGCATAGGCATTGTGTGTGAAGCCTACCCGGACGTGTTTTGTCTGGATCGGTGATGTTGCATTTGATGTGGTTTTGCCGGAGAAAACTCCGTGCTTTGGATTTTTCGGGTTTCCACGCGGTAGATTGCAGCAGGGATCCTTGAAGGTTAGCTTCAAGGCGCACCCGAAAAATTGAGCGGAAACGTGTTCTGCTAACTTGGCGGTCTGGGAACCGGCCTTGATCATAACTGGGTTATGAGATTGTTTTGGAAAATTTGGGATCCGAGAGAAGCTTGGCCCGCGCAAAGTTCCTTAAATTGGACATGCGGCGTGAGCAACGGGCAAGTGGAATTGGACCTAGGCTATGTGGTTCGGTGCGAGAGACCCGAAGATGGGGACTGGCCGTTGGCATAGTCGGAGCCTTAGACGGTGGTCAGAAAGGCTAAATGCTCACATGTTTTTGCCATCCTGGGGATGGTGGTGAATTCACTGATTTGTCAGGGTTCACCGTGAATGTGCCCTGAGTGCACGGGGTGTTTGGCCGTGCGAGCCTACGCCTGTGGCGAATTATAATTGCAATATATATATTGTTGGGCTAATGATTTGCAGGGAAAGAGCACCGCCGTCCCGAGTAAGGGGCGGGGTCGTTATAATTTGGTCGGCTTTTAGCTGACTGTTGCTTTATTTGCCACCGTGCGGTGGTATGTGCTTGCAGGTGCTGCGGAGCCGAGCGCCAAATAGCGGGCTGGAGCCCATGTTGCTGTGCTGGCCCTAGAAGGCCGTAGAATAGCTGTTTTATATATTTCATGTGTGGCCGGCCTGCGAGCCGATGTATGTAAAACACTATTTATGAAGTGAACATTTGTAAGGCCATAAGGCCATGTACCCGTTTCTATGTATTTGAGTTTTCATTCCTATTGTTGTAGCTGTGGACATTCATGTTGATGGATTTAATTTTGGGTTCTTTCAACTTTAAAATCTTCCGCTAGAATGCTCTGTGTTTAGGACGTGTAGTATTAATTGGTTGGTTTGATTTATTCATTTAGTAACCCTTCCGACTGTCTGTGGTATATGGCGTCGAGTTCCAGCTGGACCTTCTGTTATATGCCATGCGACGGATGGGGGTGTTACACACAGCTTGGCCCTCAAAGCTCTTGAAGACAGTGAAACATCTACCTCCAATGAAGAGTTAATGAGCCTCTTTGCCAAAAGATTCTACAAAATGGCAAGAAAGGATTTTAGAAGAAAATCATCCAAGCAGGATGATAAACCCAAATATGACAAGACACAAACTAAGGAGGTTGTGTGTTTTGGATGCAGAAAGCCAGGGCACTATATTTCAGAATGCCTAGAGAATCAGAAAAAGGACAAGGGAAGGGACAAGGATTCCAGAAGAAAACAAAGCAGCAGACCCTCCTCCAACAAGTATAAAAGGAAGGACAAAGGATTTGTTGCTGAGTCCTGGAGTGACACAGAAGAGGAAACATCCTCCTCTAGCTCCAGTGAAGAAGAGGAAGAAGCCAGATCCAAGAAGGTGTGCCTAATGACAATAGATGCCTCCAGAGCAAATGTGGATCAGAAGAGGATTCTGAAGATGAAGGTGCCTCAGACTCAGAGGCTGATCAGGTGATTTCTAGTTTTGATTTCAATTCTGACTTGTTTAAAGTAGAATTTAAAACTATGTGCATGAATTTAATAAACTCAGAGAAAGAGATAAAAACCCTGAGAACTACACTAGAAAATCTTGAATCTGTCAGCTCCGAAAACAGAAAACTAACTGACCAATTGACTCTAGCTAATGAACAGATAATCAAGTTAAAATCTGAATTATGTGAGGCAAAACAACTTGAGCAATCTCTCAATGGGAGAAGCCTCAAGCTGATGGATATCACAAGCACAGTAAATGCCAGATTAAATGACATACTGGTCTTGGGTGCTTCATCAGGTTTACCCCCCATAATAAAGAAGAATATACTTTCCACTCCCATAAAGTTTATCACTGCTAAAGGTAAAGAGAAACTAACTGAAAAAACCAGATCAGAAAACAAGTCAAATCCCCTAGACAATAGCAACAAAAAACAGAAGAAAGCTGTTAAAAACCAAGTTCAGCAGAATTCGTCGAACTTAGCTCGACGAAATCCTGCAAGATTGTCGAACCTCGATCGACGAACGTTGAACGCAAACTTCAGAAATAATTATTCGTATTACTGCGATCGACGAACTGTGTATGGTTCGTCGAGCAGAGGTCGACGAACGTGGGACGCAGAAAATGACCATGGTCATTCTCTGAGTGGAGGTCGACGATCTCATCCCCATTCGTCGAACTATGGTCGACGAACTTACAATAATTCGTCGATCCCAGAACGACCAAATATAAATAATTTCTCCTATAGAAATGTTAAAACAGCTAACAAGACATTTAATCCAGTAGCTGATTGGATAATCCCACCTAGGAGATATCACCCTCTAGGGTATAAGTCTCAACCTGCATTATCAGTCATTTCTAGCTTTACTTTTCAGCCAAACCAAGGACCCAAGGTAACCTGGGTCAAGAACAATTGAGCTTTGTTTTTTTGATGCAGGTACAGGTGAAGAACTGTCCAAGGCTAAGTCAGACATGATACCTGGACAGTGGCTGCTCCAAGCACATGACTGGCAGCAAAGCAAATCTCACCAACTATAAGTCCAAGCTAGGACCAAAGGTGATATTTGGAGACTCAAAGAATGGTCAGTCAGAAGGGTATGGAAGAGTAAGCATTGGAGCAGTGACCTTCAAAAAGGTAACATATGTAAGAGGACTTAAACATAACCTTATATCCATAAGTCAATTATGTGATGAAGGTTATCAGGTACATTTCAACTCTACCTCTTGTTCTATTATAAATGATAAAAACCAGACTGTTTTAATTGGACTTAGACAATGAAACATATATTTAGTAGATTTCATTTCTGCCACAACTGATATTTGTTTACTCAATATCACTAGTAACCAAAATGAGCTTTGGCACAAAAGGCTAGGACATGTAAACCTTAAGAACATATCTAGGTTATCTAAAGACAACCTTGTTAGAGGTTTACCTTCTGGTCCCTACAAGAAGGAAAGCCTATGCAGGGCTTGTCAACTAGGAAAGCAAACTAAAACTAGCTTCAAATCCATTAATACAAGTGATTCACCTAGGATATTGTATCTGCTTCATGTGGATCTTTTTGGACCCATTGCAGTACAAAGCCTAGGAGGGAAGTCTTACACCTTAGTTATTGTTGATGATTTCTCCAGATTCAGTTGGGTAGCCTTCCTGAGAGCTAAGTCAGATACATTCAAAGTTCTTACAGATTTTATCAGGACCATACAGATTGAGTTCTCTACTCATGTTGCATTGATCAGAAGTGATCATGGCACAGAGTTTGAGTCTCTTATTATGCATGAGTTCTGTGAGAAGGAAGGTATCAGGCAGTGCTTCTCAGCTCCTAGAACTCCCCAACAAAATGGGGTAGCTGAAAGGAAAAATAGGACACTCATTGAAGCTGCAGGTACATTATTAGCAGATGCCTACATGTCTCTATCCTTTTGGGCAGAAGCTGTAAACACAGCTAACTATGTTCTGAACAGATGTCTTATACATAAACTAAAACACAAGACCCCCTATGAATTACTTAAAAAAAAGAAATCTAAAATCACTTACTTTAAAGTTTTGGGTTGCATATGTTACATCCACACTAATAACAAAAGATACTTCAGAAAATTTGAGGCTAAGGCTGAAGAAGGGATTTTTCTAGGATATTCCCAAGTAAGCAAGGCCTATAGGGTTTTCAACAAATCATCCCTTAAAATTGAAGAATCTATCCATGTGTCTTTTGATGAAGCTAACATGTCTTATAAGGAGAAAGACATTTCTACCAATAGTCCTTTGCATGTTTCACCAATGTGTGAGTCTATGGATGGACTAAACCTTACCCAAGAGGTTCCAACTCATCCCACTCCACAGGCTGCTGAAGATAGTGAAGAAGAAATCCAAGAGGAAGTAACTGAACTTCCATCAACAGCCAGCACCATTCCTCAAGAGGAATTATTTGCGGAAGCTGTTGCTCAACCAACTCCACCAACTGACCTTGTCACACTTAGAGATCACCCCAGATCTCAAGTGATTGGGGACATTTCAGTTGGTGTACAGACAAGACATCAGCTCAATCAAGACTTGATGCATGCCTGTTTTCTCTCTCAAATTGAACCTCTCACCATACATGAAGCTGAGCAAGATCCCCACTGGATTCTTGCAATGCAAGAGGAACTAAATCAATTTAAGAGATGTAGAGTTTAGGATTTAGTTCCAAGACCCCTTAACTACCTAGTCATTGGAACCAAATGGGTATATAGGAACAAATTAGATGCACAAGGGAACATAGTAAGGAACAAGGCTAGACTGGTTGCCCAAGGATTTAGGCAAGAAGAAGGAATAGACTATGACCAAACCTTTGCCCCTGTTGCAAGGTTGGAGGCCATTAGAATATTTCTAGCCTATGCAGTATATAAAAAGTTCAAGGTATTCCAGATGGATGTCAAGAGTGCCTTTCTGAATGGTGTACTTCAAGAAGAGGTTTATATGAAACAACCTCCAGGTTTTATCTCTCTAACTCAACCCTCTTATGTTTACAAGTTGCATTATGCTCTCTATGGTTTAATGCAAGCTCCAAGAGCTTGGTATGAGACCATAGCTAGCTTTCTTTTAGAGCATAAATTTACAAGAGAAACCATAGATAAAACCCTTTTCACTAGACATCATAAGGACCAAATCTTATTGGTACAAATATATGTGGATGACATTATTTTTGGGTCTACTGATCCCAAATTGTGCCAGAGGTTTGCTGATCTCATGCATTCTAAATTTGAGAGTAGCATGGGTGAGCTTTCCTACTTCCTTGGTCTCCAAGTGAAGCAGCTCCCTGATGGTATCTTCCTCTCCCAATCTAAGTATGCTAAAGAGCACATTAAAAAGTTTGGGATGAGTGATGCCTCAGGAATGAAAACACCTATGGCTACAAATGTTGTTGTGGATTCTGATGCAGCAGGGAAACCTGTAGATCAGAAACATTATAGGGCAATTGTTGGATCCCTATTATACTTAACAGCTAGCAGGCCTGACATAATGTTTGTCACATGCCTTTGTGTTAGATTCCAAGTGAATCCTAAAGAATCTCATCTTATTTTTCTAAAAAGTATTTTGAGATATATAAAGAGTTGTCCTAGTTTAGGACTCTGGTATCCTGTAGAGTCAGAATTTGAGTTAACGGGATACTCAGATGCTGACTATGCTGGATGTAGAGTGGACAGGAAAAGTACCTCTGGAACTTGCCAGTTCCTGGGTATGAGACTTGTCTCTTGGCTTTGCAAAAAGCAGACATATGTGTCTACATCAACTGCTGAGGCAGAGTACATGGCTGCTGGCAGCTGCTGTTCACAGATGCTATGGATATAAAACCAACTTCTAGATTATGGTATCAACTTAAATAATTCAACCTTATTTTGTGATAATACAAGTGCTATTGCTATAGCTCAGAATCCAGTTCATCATTCTAGGACTAAGCATATTGAAATAAGACATCATTTCATTAGAGATAATGTGGACAAAAAGAAAATTAACTTGATCCACATTTCTACTGATCTACAGAGAGCAGATATCTTCACCAAGCCTTCGGATGAGAAAACACATCTGTTCTTTATAAATCAACTGGGAATGATTGATGGAGAAGAGTTAAATTAATTTATGTCTGCATTCGATGAATTTTCCAGAGTTCGTCGAACGGAGTTCGATGAATTAGGGAAAGTTCGAGAGATTCTCGTCGAACAGAGATCGACGAATTCTCTGTGTGGAAACAAGTTTCGTCGACCGGAGATCGACGAACCTTGCTTCAGAAACCATTTCGTCAAACGGAGTTCGACGAACTGTTTTCAATTCTTCTGAATGGGTTCAACGAACTACTCTCCTATACCTTATTTCGTCGATCTCAGTTCGAAGATTTGTCTTCTTTTCGTGGAACGGAGCTTGTCGATTCATATTCTGAAAATCTTATATCTAGGTTTTCTTCGACCTCCGTCCCGCGCTTTCAGTTCCTTTGCTCTTGATCGTCGTTTTCTCTGTAATCTTCTTGGCAGGTCATCAATGGCGATTCCTCCAGGAGCACTTGCAGCGATGAAGTTTGATGCAGCATTCTCCATGGACTTTGAGTCCTTCCAGCATTCCGATCCAATTTTTTTGTATATCCTTGAATTACTGGAAGAACTGCATCTCAAGGACTTCATGACACGCAACATCAAGCTACACTCAACCGAGATAAGAGAATGGGTGTATACTGCCACAATTTCTGAAGATGGCAATCTAACAGGAACTATTGGAAACACTACTGTTTCCCTGTCCCCAGCAGTACTCTCTGAAATTTTTGGACTGATCAATGGGGAAGACAATTTGGAAATGGACGCTGAGGAATATGCTGATATGCTGAAAGTCATGGGTTTCTCCGGCAACAACCCTAATAAGCTTCTGAAGAAACAACTGTCCGCTGCTTATCAATTTTTGGCTGACATTGTCGGGAAAATTCTGTTGTGCAAGCACTCGGCACACGACTACATCACTCGCCATCAATTCCTGAACATGTGCGCCATACTCAACAAGCATCAGGTTGATTGGGGCATGGTCTTCTTTGACCTTATCAAGAAAAGAACTAGCAAGAAGGAAGTCTGCTACGGCAGAATCCTGGGGATTTTCCTCCAGGAAAAGGCCAGTGAATGTTTGGTCTCCCCGACCACATTCATCAATGCCAGCAAGCGCCTCACCTGCGCCTTGTATGGCCGATGGAAGAGGACAATCTCCAAACCCTCCAAGGGTTTCTCCTCCTCCATCAATGCTTCTGAGAGCACCAGGACCGTCAAGGTCACTCCCCACCCTGACTCTGAAGAGGTCATTCCCCCTACCAAATCTCTTCCCACTCCTCCTGCACCTCAATTGACTCCACCTCAACATCAATCTCCACCGCCTGATCTTACACATATGCCTACACCTCCAGTTTCCCCCACTGAAACACATATTCCCTCACCTCCTCAATCCCCTCTTCCACCACACCTTTCCACTATTCCATCCTACACCATACCCACTGAACCACAACCTGTTCTACCTCCCTTATCCCCTCCACATATTCTTCCTTCCTCCTCTACTATTTTTTCTCCACCTATGGATCCTTCCACCATTTCCACCATCATCTCTCTTCTGACTCCTCTTATCAAATCACTCATCATAGAGGCTATTACACCTCTGGTGAATTCAATTGATTCTTTATCTGCCCAAATCTCAGCCCTCTCTGCTGCCCCCTCTTCATTCAGGGGCCTGGCTCCAGGTTCTCCTGAACCCAGGCAGGGGGAGATGCTCCATGATGAAGCTGGTGCAGCAGCTGCAGAAGTGAATACTATTGATACAACAATAGATTTTATTCAATTCATGGAGACTGACAGTAGCCTTGATGAGTCAGTAGATTCAATAACAACTGCTGGTGATTTTCTTATAAATCTCACAGTTAATTTATCTGCAATAATTCAGATCTTTGATCCTGTATATATGAAGCTTCCTTCAGTAGAGATTGCTAAGCCATATTTGGCTATTGTCCAGTATACCTCTCCAGCAAATCCAGCAGTTGTCAGGCAACTTTGTGCATCCTTTGCTGCTCCCTCTGCTATTCCAACTTCTGTGTCTATTCCAGAAATCTGCCCTGTCCCAGATTTTGTCATGGATGACTCTCCCATGCCTGATCTGGATGAGCTCATTCTGGCAGACATTGAAGAATAGAACAGGGCAGCAGCTGCAAGTTCTGTCTCCACTGCCGTTGAACCTTCACCCTCTGAAAAACCTCTTACCATTCCTGATGCCACTCTGAGGAAGCTGAATGCTTTGTATGATAACCCTCAGAGTTCAAATTCTGATGATGATGATGATGAATTAGATGAGAAGGCTGCCAAAAAGATACAGAAGCTGCTCTCTAAGAAAAGGAAGGCTCCTCCTCCTCCTGATCCCAAGCCTAATCCCACTATAGACACTCTATATTATATTTTGCATAATGTTGCTCCTTACAAAGGGATGCCTGCATGGATGTGGTTATCTAAGAACCAGCAAAAAGAGAGGAAGAGGAGTAGGAGATACTCTCCTCCCCCAGTGCATAGATACAGAAAGGATCCTCCTCCTCCTCCTCCAGCAGCAGGTGCATCTGGCTCAAGCTCTCAAAGATCTGCTCCTATTCAAACTTATCAGAGACAAATAGGGAGATCCTCTGGTAGTAGTAAGCCAAGGCCACCATCTTCAGGCAGTCAACACCTTCAACAACAACAGCAGCAGCCCCAGGAATCTAAGGAACATGAAGCTGAAAGGCCCTATTCTCCTCCTGAAGATCCAGAAACAGCCAACACAGCCAGAATGGCAAGATTCCAAGAAATCATTGGCTTATCTCTAATCAATAAAGCTAAAGCTGAAGGCAAGGATACAACAGGCTTAACTACTATGTCTCAGTACAGGAGAGATGAACTAAAAAGAATTGGGAAAGCAAACAAGCTACTCAATGTTGATGAGTACATGAATCTTCACCCAGAAGCAGTTGTCCCCAGAGCCACTTCACTGAACATCATTGGGGCAGCTGACATGACTATGACCAAGGCTCAAGCTTCAGATCCCAATAGGGAAATCATTTTCAAGAAGCCAGGAGATAAAGCAGTAGAAGTCAAGCTAAAACAGAAGAAATCAGAGAAGTAACTTTGTGTTTTCTTTTCATTTCTGCTTTTGTTTCAGTCTATATTTTGCATTAAAACAAAGCCAGTGTGTATATATATTTGTTGCATGTGTTGTAAATTCTCTGCCAGATATATCTCTTAATTTTGCTTTGTTTTTCTGTTTGTTCTTTGCTTGGAGTTTCTGTTAGTGACCTCACCCAAATAGGGGGAGATTGTTGGATCCCTGGTTGATTTGGGCTTGGTTCACTGACTTAGGATGTGACCCATCATGTATAGTATGGGTCAAGTTTGTGTCTTAGAGTCTAGGACAGTCCTCTATCTCAACTTCAGATGGACCAGCCTTCTTCAAGACCATCAGGAACTCCAGATCTATCAGTTTTTCAGACTAAGTGAAATGAGTTCGACGTTCGTCGAACTCAGCTCGACGAAGGAAGTTGTGCGCTCGATGATGGTGAGACAATTCGCAGTGCTGAGCTCGACGAACTTTGTTCTTTGCTCGACGAACACCAGATTCTATTTCAAGCATTCTCAGGACTACTTCAAATTTCTCTAAGTCCAGCTCCATGCTTTGGTCGACGAATTATTTACTGAGCTCGACGAACTTGGACCTCAAGTTCATAGCTTCTCAGGACGACGAATTCTAATCTCTACTCGACGATTTTTTGTGCTCAGAGAATCTGTGTCGACACTTAGGGCTTGTGTCGACACCAGACGATTTGTGTCGACACCCAGGATTTCAGTCGACACCAGCTTCTGTCGACACCAGAGGAGTTGTGTCGACACCTAGATCAATCTGTCGACACCAATTTGTGTCGACACAACATTTTAGTAGATGCAGAGTATTTCGTCCAAGTCCATAACTTTTCTCAGGTCGACGAAGTTTATTCTCAGCTCGACGAATTTGGTTCTCTGCTCTACGAATAATGTTTGTCTGATATTGAAGATTGTCTATTCAACGAATGAAGACTGTCAGCTCGACGAACTCAGCTCAGCTCGATGAACTCAGCTCAGCTTGACGAACCCAGCTCAGCTCGATGAACTCAGCTTAGCTCGACGAATTCAAGACTCAGCTCGACGAACTCTGTTCTTCGATCGACGATTCCAGACTAGGTCTTCTTCCGTTCCCGTCTCATCTCATGGCGCTGATTCTTGGACAATTAATGGCAGTTCTTCACAGTATACTACCGTTAGGATGCGCAGTTAATTATGGATTATTTCATGTCATTTTCCCATGGAAACAGTTGGGTAAATAATTAATTGCTGCTTCCTTTCCAGGCCGCCTGTAATTACTGCTCGAAATTCAAAATTTGAATGCTCTCCATAACAGATAGAGATATACAGAAATCAAAAGAAATATACAAGAAGTACAGAACACCAGACAACAACAAGAAGAAGATAGATAGTGATTCAGACAACACAAGAAAAAGAATTCATTCTTGGCCCAGAGAGAAATTGATTTAGAAGAATAAGAAGAAGAACATTACATCAATATCAAGAGCCTTCTTCATCTGCCTTTACTCAGGAGAACTTCAAAACTATACAGTCATATCAGTTGTAAGAAGTTCCTGAAGACTCTCTCTGGACCTGGAATTCTAGGTCTCTGAAGACCTATCACCCTGAAGCAGTGCTCTAGTATTCTTCCTGAACCATTCTACATCTCAGGAGGAGCGAAGCTGCTAAACAATATTCCACAAGTCTTCTCATTTGACTTGAGAAAGAGAAGACCTCATCACCCTCACACTCCACCTCTGTACAGGGTTTTAATTCCCTTCAAAATTATTCTGGTTGCAAGTCTCCCACCAAAAGACTTGAGGGTTTGGTTTTTGAGAACCTGATCAAAACCCCATTGGTGCCAGGACACCTGATCAACCCCTTCCTGCAGTGGATTCCTACCAGGGTGGTAGAAGAGTGGACTACCCAGATTTGGGGAACCACTATAAAATTCTTGTGTCGTCTGGTTGCTTTCTTTTCCTTTTTTTTGTTTTCTGGCCTTGCTCTGTGATTGTGCTGTGATTAGTTCTTTGCTGCTTTTTGGTTTATTGTATTTGCTGCACACACACACACACATCTAAAATACAACAGCAGTTGTAAAAGTTTCAAAATCACCATATACTCTATTCACCCCCTCTAGAGTATATCAGATCTAGCTTCACTTTCAGAGTCATACCTTATGTGTTGATACATTTATACCATATAATACAACAACATTTAAGTTTATTGCACGCATAGTTCTACTTGCTGATGTTGTTTCTACAGAATCAGGATCCACCCATGGTGATATCATTGATACACCACATCACTGCAGCCCCCCTGGCACTTGAGTGACCTAGGGATCCACTTGAGCTGGCTGCTAGCTGTTCCTCTTCTCATAACATCCCCCTTGGTTTGTGCCTTATTCTTAAGATAAAATAATCAGCTGTTGTGATAGCTAATCTACTGCAGCAGTTGCCTGCTCCTTCCCAACAGGAGGTTGATCATATTTCAGTAACTGCTGGACATGCTCCCCCTTTATAGGGTGCTGAGCTTGCTCCACCTCAATAGGAGCATCCTTATCATTCCCTCTTCTGGACACTTGAGTCCATCTAAGTCTTGATACCATTTAATGGTCTTTATAGCCTTGATGTCACATCAAGAACTTATCAACCTGCAAGAGAAATGACTCCTACAACACAAGTATGACATGGAGCAACTGAATCTGTACCAAGTTCAACATACCTAATCTTAATCTAAATGGTGTTGAATCTTGACTTCATCTTGTGGCATGTTAAACATGTCAGCCACCTGTCAGTCACGACAAACTCAGGATTGAGTTCTTCTTTATGCTCCCTAACTTATTGAAACTTAATCTACATATGCATTGTCCTGCTATGACAGACAGGATTCCTAGCAACTTAGATTGTACTTAGTAGAATATCATTAAAAACAAGGATTCTACTTATCTGGAGGTTATGGTTCTGAAGCAGTGGCTGGATTCGCATCAGCTAATCAGAACTGCTCCATTGCACCATGATCACTTCTTGCTGAGCAAGATCTTCTTCTTGTCTTTAGCACCTGATCACCACTTGATCAATCCCTTCATGGTTTCTGAATAGATAGGGAGGGGCTAGTTTGTTATGATTCTCTTCTCCCCCTAGCTGGTAGCAGATGACACCATTGGTGCAGCTGCCAGCTTTCTCATCTCATGAGGTTGAATGTGGCTTGCCTTCTTCCAACAAGTGCCATCACTTAGGTGGTTTCCCTCTCAGCTTCTGCAATGTCCATGGTGACAAGCTGATCCTTAGCAGTAATGCTAATTTATTCTGGGCTGGGGGAACTTTGGGTATGTTTCTAGCTTGTCCAACAATCTTGACTGAACATGCTCCCCATCAGCATTTACACAGATCTTGTCCTTAAAGCCTACTGACTTGGACACCTTATCCTTCTATTAGGATATCATCCTTGTTCCAGTCCAAGTTCTGGAACATCTTCTGTCCAAGTACCACATGGGGGAAGGACACATAGACTAACCTGCAAAACAGAATTATCTTACCTTAGGACCCCAAAAAATATTGGGTCCTAGGTTCCTATTAGCTTGAAATCTGACTTGTCTACCTGCAAAATTTCTGACAGGTAGGCTAACTCTTGCTCTAGACACAGAAGGATTGTGTCAGCAATCTATGGCAAAATTCCTCACCTTACCACAACACCAACACTCATGAATATTATATCTTCTTTTCTCAGCAGCTCTTGCAGTGTGGTTAACTGCTGACTAAACAGAAGGAAGATGAGCAACAACTTTCTTCAAGTTCCTTTCAGCAAGGATCTGACTGAAGGTACTTCTTCCAGCAGGCTTCCCTAGCTTGCCCTGAGTGGTATTTACAACTGTCTTCTTTGCAGATGACATGCTATTTATATCATCAGAACTAGCCAAGTTAGGCTTACTAGTAGACTGACCCTTGGTATGAGTCCTTGCTGGATGGTCTTGAGTGAAAGCCACTGTATTACCCTTGTGAGTTGGGGCTGAGGCACCAAATATAAATGGTCCAGCATGGGTCATTTGTACTTTTTTATGGGGAGCCATAAAGACATTCATTCCCCTACCCTTTCTTCTTCCATTGGAAAGTACTCTTGTAATCTTACAAGAAGAATTCTCATTCTCCCAGTGACCATGCATGCAGCCTTGGTCATACCTATGAGAAGGGAGGATTACCTTGTGAAAGGTTGACTGTGGCACTACAGGGGCTTTGCCTTTCCCTTTGAAAAGGTCAGCTCTCGTGCTTCCCTTGACTGCTAACTCGTTCTTACCCTTTTGGGAGGAGAAAGAATTTATCAAGTGCAGCACAGCTTTAGGCTTGCTGAATTCAGCCACAACCTTCTCCCCTTCAGGAGTTACCCTCTAAGATCCACAATGATCTTGTCCTTCTGCCTTATGGTCTCAATTTGGATGATTGAGATGACCTTCAGTTGGCTGACTTCCCTCAGTTTCTGATCCAGCAAGGAAGCTATCTCAGACTGCTGGGCAGCAGCTAGCTGAAGAGAGATAATCTCCTCAGCCTGCATCTTGGCCAACTTCTTTCTTTTTCTCAAAGCATCCAAAAGTTTACCATACTTGTCAATTAATTGATTGACATATACCTTAGATTTAGAGACATCTTCATCCCTGGATGAGGATGATTCAAAATCTGGACTGGTCACATGACCTGAGCAATGATAAGAAGTTGAAAGATATTGTACCTGATCTCGACCAGGCTGATCCTGGCAGGATTCTTCTCCTTCTGTCTTGGCAATTATCCCATAACAACTACAATCATCTTCTTCTTTTTCATCCACCTCTAAATCACTTTCTGATTATGACAGAGGGGCTCTGATCTCTATCCCGGTATCTGAAGGATTGACTTCTCCTGCTGCAACAGCTTCATCTTTAGTAGTAGCAGCAACTAGCCCATTGAAGGCTTCTTCTTCTTCTTCTTCTTCGGACTCTGAACCACTGTCAGAAAGACTGACTTCCTTTGTCCCTTCCATGTAGCCAGTGATAAAATCCCACATCTCTTCAGCTGACTTGCAGTGGACAAGCATTTGGAAGGTGGTGCCATCTATGACACTTACTATGATGTGTTGTGCCCTCTAATCCATAGATGCCAAGTTGACTTCATCTTCAGACATCTCTGCATAACTCTTTGTGGTCTGGATGCTTACATCTGATGTAGAGACCCTCATGGGAATGATGGGTCCTTCTTGAATTGAAGCCAAGACTCTAGGATCACTGGCTTCCATGATCTGTCTAATCCTTTCTTTCTATGTCCCAAAGTTCTCCTTGTTGTAGACTTGAAGCTCCATTTAGCTCCACTCCTTATGGTTCTCTTTTGAACCCACCAATGTTAACCTTTTAGCTATCATTTGAGGTCTACTCAGACTGTTAGGTCCTTTTTGAGTAACCTCCCTCTAATACCACTTGAAAGTCTTTAATTCAAGGATAGCTAAATCACCTAGAGGGGGAGGGGGTGAATAGGTTATTTATCTCTTTGAGACTATCTTTTGCTTTCTTTATAATGTCTTGTTGTTTTCTTTTATCTTTCAGCTTAGGGTGATCTAGAGCTTGTCCTTAGCACCTGTAAATAAGAAAAAAAACAACCACATAAAACACACAGAGATTTATAGTGGTTCCCCAATTGGGTATATCCACTTTCCCTCCCACCTATCCAACTAAATTGTTGGACTAGGCACAAACTCCTCCAAACTGCTCCTAAGAGCTTACACCTCATATCTTGCAAGATTTCCAAGTCTCCTCAAAGACTCACTTCTTAGCCACAAAAGCCTACACTTAGTGGTCAGCATATTACCTACCTCCGGCTATTGAGCCCTACCCTCAGGCTGGGAGGACAGTCCTACCTCAGATCCCCAAAGGATCCTACCTTAGAGCTCTTCAGTGCTCCTACACTCAATGACCCGCAATCCACCTACCTCAGCCTTATCTCTAAGTCCTATAGCTCAGGCTTTTCAGCCCTACAACTTTAGGCACGAGGCCTTACTCTCAGAGTGCTGCAACAGTCCTACAACTCAGTACCCCTCCAGGTACCTACCTCAGTGTCCCTCCAGGCACCTACAAATCAGTGATAAACATGTCACCTACCTCAGGCATAAAAGCCCTACAGCTCAGATCCACACTCTGGATCCTACCTCAATACCCCAGCAGGGCCCCTACAGCTCAGTGTCAAACTTGTCACCTACCTCAGGCACAATGGCCCTACACTCATAGAGCAACACTCTCCTACCTCAGGAAATTAAGCCCTACAGCTTAGATCCATACTTAGATCCTTCCTCAGTACCCCAGCAGGGCACCTACAGCTCAGTGACTAATTAGTCACCTACCACTCAGGCACAAAGTGCCCTACATCTCAGATTCAGAAAAACTGAATCCTACAGGATGAAGGTGGGTTGGTGGTAATGCTTGATATAAGAGATGTTTCTCAGTGTCAAGTTTCCTAACTGAGGTAAACTCAGTCCAACTAATGACTATAGGAATTTAATTCCCGAGTCTCCCTTTCTTTGTACTAAGTAAATACTTAGACAAAACTTTCTCTTCTCAACACCAGGGATTTTATCTAGCTGGAGCTAGAGAAGTAACTGCAGTAAATCTTACCGCTACCTGAGCTGGAAGAGTCCCAACTCAACTCCATTCTTCACTACAACAAGGATGAAGATGTGCTGGAAGAACTTGCAGATCTGTTTCTCTGCCTCTTCCTAAACTGAGCCAACTGTACAGTCTTATCTCCTTCTTCACAGCTCCCCAAAGTGAATGTTCTTTAGGTTTGATGGATGATACTGTGAAGCACCTGCAGCAAGGGTTGGCCTAAGTTGTTACCTTTTGCTCAGAGAATCCTTCTGAGCTTGCTTGCTGGTACAGGTGAGAATGACACCAGCTATCTTGATGTTGAAGATGTTGATTCCAACAGCTAACTTGCTCTCTATCCTGTGGACTAGAGCTTCCTTTTCTTCAGCTCCACAAAAATGGCAGAGAAGAAGAACTGACTTGATTTCTTTTTCCTTCCTTCAAAAGTCTCATTTCCTCTATACACCTCTTTTATTTTATTGATTCTTGACCCAACAACTCTTTAGCAGTGGGCCCCACATAAGTAATGGCATGCAGCAACTTGCTTTAACGCCAACTGTTGTACAGTAGGTTTGCGACAACATTTGTCGCATAATGTAGCCATCCCATAACTAATTTGAATTTTGTTGACGTGTTGACTTGCTGACGTCATCAGCTGTTGAATTAGCCAAAAATCAAACACCATTAGCATAGGTGTTGAGTGAGTAAGCATAACTCAATGCCAAAACAGTTAGATAGATTTTGTCTCATGACGTTGAGCGAGTAACCTTCACTCAACGCCAAAACACTTAGAATATAAATCAGTTTCTAGGCGTTGAGTGAATCAGCTTCACTCAACGCCAACTTGCTTATTCATCTATATGCTGCTTGGCATTGAGTGTGTGAGCATCACTCAACGCAAAACCCCTTCGAAAAAATTTTGTCTTCACTAGGCGTCGACAGCATTGAGTGAGCAACCTCCACTCAATGCTTTTTGCCTTAACCATTTTTCTGCTGAATTTGTCTCAGTGTTTTCTTGTTCTCAGCTGAGACAAACAATTGTCTCAGCGGTTATGCTGAGACCAACTCCTGTCTTAGTAGTTTTGCTGAGACCAACTCCTGTCTCAGCGGTTTTGCTGAGACCAACTTTTCTCTCAGCGTTTTTGCCTTAAGCTTCTCTGCTGTCTCAGCTGTCTCAACGCTTTCTTCTCAGCGGTCTAAACGCTTTTTGCCTTTGTCAGTTTTTCTGGTTTTAGCTCGATAAGTGTTGAGTTGCGTTCAACGATCTGTGGGCTGAGCTCGATGAATTCTAATCTTCTTAGCGGCCTCAGCGCTTTTTGCCTTAGTCAATTTTTTTGGCTTTAGCTCGATAAGTGTTCAGCTGAGCTCGACGATCTGGAAGCTGAGCTCGACGAACTGTAAACTGAGCTCTATGAACTTATGCCAAGAAAAGTTAAGTTGCGCTCGATGAATGCTGAACTCAGTTCGATGAATTCTCTAAACTGAGTTCGACAAATTCTGACCTTAGATCGATGAATTTTGAAGTTAGACTGAGTTCAACTCACAGCCTTTTTACTATGATCTTAGCTCGACAAATGGTGAGCTCAGCTCAACGATCTCTGAACTCAGTTCGACGATTTCTCTGAACTGAGTTCGACGAACTCAGAGTCTCAAACTCTGAACTTAGCTCGACGAACTCTGAACTCAGTTCGATGAATTCTTGAACTGAGTTCTACTCATAGCCTTTTGTTGTATGGCGTTGAGTGAGTCTTCATCACTTAAATCATGTAGACTTAGACGGATTTCTGTCAGCACACAACATAGGTAAGAGTTTATCTGCTTGGCCACTTAGGCTACTCTTGCCTTTCCAGCATCTTCTCTTTGTGACCACTTGTCACATCACTTAGACCACCTATCTAGACTTGTTCCATGGAACATCCTTCACATGTCATATCACTTAGACCACATGTCTAGACTTGTTCCATGGAACATCCTACACATGATGAGCTTAAACAACATCAAATACAACTATGCTCTTAGTGTTGATGCAAATGCCTCTTCAAATCCAATCTAGGGAACATTGTGGGCAATGGACCCAACACAAACCTTACATCTCTTGAACTGTTGAAGTTCTTCATGTATTGCATTGATCCAGAATGCATCTTGATTGGCATATTCAAGTCTTATTGGATCTACCTAAGGCAGAAAGCTCAGGAATAGAGCTTCATTCTGAAATCTGCTTCTGGAAGTGATATCTTGAGTTTCATATCCAATTATGAGGGTGCTAGTATGGTGCCTCATATGCCTGGCTATAATATGCATCCTTATATAACTATGCTAGTAGTTGGAATTATTTCAGCTAACTGTTCATCTTCAGTAATTTCCTATATGTTGTCAGCTCGCTGAATGTCTTCATAGAGCACTTCAACTTGAGATGAACTCCTGCTTGAGCTTGGCTTATCATGGATGGATAAATCTTCTATGTTGAGCTCAGAACCTACATCATTAGGCAAACTAGACTAACCTTTGTATAGAAGGCTAGTCTCATCAAATATAACATGCATTGATTCTTTTACTACTTTGGTCTTCTTATTGAATACCCTGTAAGCCCTACTATGGGATATATATCCAATAGGAATACCCACATTACATTTTTAGCAAACTTAGTTAATTGATACTTCCCATTATTTAATATGAAGCATTTGCAATAAAAATTATGAAGTAGGATATGGTTGGTTTTCTGCCTTTCATGAGTTTATAGGGAGTCTTTTTGTGGACCTTGGTAATGGAGACCCTATTCAGGAAATGACATGTAGTGTTAACAGCCTCAACCTAGAAATATTATAACAGTGAGGAATCACTTTGCAAAATACTGGTAGCCATAATCAATGTCATTGTTAGAAACGAACAAAAAACAAATCGGAAGTGGTTTAACAGAAATTTTATTATCCAAAAAAGGTATCTATTACAAAGGTATGACCTCCCTTATATAGAATGGAGGCGAGAAGAGAGAATACAAATAAGAGATGTGAGACTAAAAATTTACAGGACACAAGCAGACTATACAGAAACAAACCGCACAAGCCGTGTGGTTAGACAGAAGGGCTAACCGCTCGGCTACTACCAGAGAGAGAGAGAGATGGCCATGGGAGACCGCTAGAACGCCCGGCCTCCAAGTCGCCAAAGACAAACCACTAGACCGCTTGGACCTCAGACAGCAACCAAACCACTGAAGGGTAACTGCAAAACCGTGCGGTCATCAACCCACCAAGCCAGACCGCCAGACCGCCCGGTCACCAACTTCAACACTCCCCCTCAAGCTGGAGCATATGTATCGAACATGCCCAGCTTATCACAAATATGAAGAAACGAGGCAGATACTGGCTTGGTGAAGATGTCAGCCAGCTCTTTATCAGAAGTGACGAAGGAGTGCAAATTTGTTTCTTCAAAATCTCTTCACAAATGAAATGACAGTCGACCTCAATGTGCTTGGTTCTTTCATGGAAGACCGGATTTTTGGAGATGTATATGGCAGCCTTGTTATCACAGAATATAGGTAGAGGATGGTTGTAGACCTCTCCTAGATCCAGCATGATAGCCCGTAGCCATTTTAACTCATAAGTGGTCGATGTCATACTCTGATACTCTGCTTCAGCATTGGACCTAGAAACAACAGACTGCTTCTTGCTCTTCCAGCTTACCAGATTTCCCCCAACAAAGGTTCAGAAACCGGAGGTAGACTTGTGATCCCTTTTGTCATCAGCATAACTCGCATCTGAGTATGCTTCAATCCTCAGATGATCATTCTTCTGAAAGAGTAATCCTTTCCTGGGTGCTGCTTTGATATACTCCAAGATCCGCAAGGCGGACTGTAGATGGCACTCCCTAGGTGCTTGCATGAATTGACTCACCTTGCCCACAGCATATGAAATGTCGGGCCTGATCACTGTGAGATATATAAGCTTACCAACTAGACGCCTGTACCGCGTAGTATCTGAAAGAAGAGGCGAATCATCTGTCCAGGTTTTGTCTTCTTCAATTGTCAGGGGGCATCAGGCAGGTTTGGCTCCAGTCAATCCTGCTTCTTTTAAAAGATCAAGGGCATACTTACGCTGGGAGAGGACTAAGGAGTTGGGCTTTGTCAAGGCTACCCCTTCCTTCTCATCGCCAGTGAGAAGAATATCATCGACGTACACAGCAAGAACCACCAGTCCCGAGGAGGTTTTACGAATAAATAGCGAGTGATCGGTAGAGCTGTGCGCAAAACCAACAGCCGCCTTGATGCCGCTGAACTTGTCAAACCAAGCTCGAGGGCTCTGCTTGAGGCCATAGATTGCCTTCTTCAGCTGGCATACTCGTGTCTCCCCCTGAGCAACATACCCAAGAGGTTGCTCCATGTAGACGGCCTCCTGAAGATCACCATAAAGGAACACATTCTTTACATCCAGCTGGGAAATCGGCCAATCTCTATTGACCGCCACAGAGAGAAGGACTCATATAATGCTGAGACGAGCCACGGGAGATAAAGTGTCAAATTAATCAACCTCATAGGTCTGAGTAAAGCTCTTAGCAACAAGACGAGCCTTATAATGGTCCACCGTACCGTCCGGGCCAAATTTTACCACAAAGACCCGGCGACACCCAACAATATCAGTACCGAAGGGAGGAGCAACAAGAGTCCAGGTACCCTACTCCGTGAGGGTCGCCATTTCCTCATCCACGACCATCTTCCAGTGAGGAATAACAAGGGCCTCCTGGTAGGAACGAGGTGTGGCAGTAGCAGAGATAGCCAGCTCAAAGGCCCTGCGAGAAGAGGTAAGACGATCATATGAAACAACAACAGCAAGGGGGTGTAGGGTACACGTCTGCACCCCTTTGCGAAGAGCTACAGGAAGATCCAGGTCGGCGGGTCCCTCGGCATTTGGAGCATCCGTGACGGAGAGAGCTGGCCCGGAAGGAGAGAGCGACAGCGGCGAAGAGGAGGGAGATGGGGGAGAAGAGGCGAGAAAGGGTGGAGATAGTGGAGATGGTGGAGATGGTGGAGGTGGAGGAACAATAGTAGGAGTAGAGGGAATTATGGGGTTGTGGTGAGAGGTAGGATCAGCAGGAGCAGAGGAGGAAGAGAAGTAAGATGCATTTTCAAAGAAGGTGACATCCGCAGAGACAAATTGCTTGCGGGTAACGGGGTCAAAGCAACAATAACCTTTCTGAGTGGGAGAGTATCCCAGAAAGACACATTTAGTGGACCGCGGGGAGAGTTTGTCGTGGGTGGCAGAGGGAGCATGCACAAAGACTGTGCAACCAAAGATACGTGGAGGAAGAGGAAAGGGTTCTTTGCTCGGATAGAGAATGGAGAAAGGAGTTTGACCACAGAGAACGGTGGAGGGAATGCGATTGATGAGATAGCAAGCGATGAGAACAGCATAGCCCCAATAGGAGCGAGGGACATGCATTTGCGTTAGCAGAGTGCGAGCAACATCAAGGAGGTGACAGTTTTTGCGTTCCGCGACTCCATTTTGTTGGGAGGTGTAAACGCAACTGGTTTGATGAATAATCCCATGTTGCGTGCAGAAGAGGAAAAAGCATGACTGAGATATTCTTTTGCATTATCCGAGCATAAGATTTTAATAGAGACATCAAACTGAGTTTGAATGGAATGGTAAAAGGATGTCCATACATCAAAAAGTTCAGAGCGGTCGCGTAAGAGATATACCTAAGTAGAGCGAGAAAAGTCATCAATGAAAGTAACAAAATAGGAACTACCCCGACCAATGGTAAGGTTAGGAGCAGGACCCCAGATGTCGGAGTGAACAAGATCAAACAGACGGGTAAAACCACGATCTTGCTTTGGAGGAAAGGAGGAGCGGTGATGCTTGCCAAGTTGACATGCGTCACAATTAGGAGGAGGATGATGCGGAGGGAGGTGGGGCAGAAGCTGGCGAAGAAGCCGGGGAGGAGCATGACCAAGGCGAAGATGCCATTGGAGAAGATCTGTAGAGGAGGAGGAGAAGGCGGATAGGGCAGAGACGTTGTCGAGGAAGTAGTGGCCGCCGCTCTCAGTCCCAGTAGCAATCGTCCGTTGAGAGACCGGATCCTGAAAAGAATAAGAAGTAGGAGTGAATGTGACGGAGCACCGTAGTTGCTTGTATAAAGAAGTAACTGATAATAAAATACAAGGAAACTGGGGCACATAGAGGGTATCTGACAGGCACAGAGAGGGAGTGACTTGAACCATGCCTGTCCCATTGACCGGGGAGGGAGAGCCATCAGTAACTATGAACGGGGGCAACGGATCATGTGTTTCTAGATGAGAGAAAAACTGAGGATTTCCTGTTGTTGAGAACCAAGGTCCTGCGGGATTGGGTGTGTGTGGGACCGCATATTTGGGCTTCCCCATCGCGTTCCAGGTCTGGGTGTTGACCTCGGTGGGCCCCCTATGTGGCGGAATATCCCCGACATCCCGTGGATGGATTAGTCCCACATTGTCTGCAGCGGGTGGTCCTTGGTGTTTATGTACCCCCGTTCCCCCTTACCATTACCTCGGGGTTTTGGGAAGATGTGTGGTGACGGGTGGTTTCCACACGGTATCAGATCCATCCCGCTGCGGGGGTGTGTTGAGAACCAAGGTCCAGCGGGATTGGGTGTGTGTGGGACCGCATATTTGGGCTTCCCCATCGCGTTCCATGTCTGTTTGTTGACCCCGATAGGCCCCCCGTGTGGCGGAATATCCCCGCCATCCCGTGGATGGATTAGTCCCACATTGCCTGCAGCGGGTGGTCCTTGTGTTTATGTACCCCCGTCCCCCCTTACCATTACCTTGGGGTTTTGGGAAGATGTGTGGTGATGGGTGGTTTCCACATTGTATCAGAGCCATCCCGCTGCGGGGGTGTGTTGAGAACCAAGGTCCAGTGGGATTGGTTGTGTGTGGGACCGCATATTTGGGCTTCCCCATCGCGTTCCAGGTCTGAGTGTTGACCCCGGTGGGCCCCCCGTGTGGCGGAATACCCCCGCCATCCCGTGGATGGATTAGTCCCACATTGCCTGCAGCGGGTGGTCCTTGGTGTTTATGTACCCCCGTCCCCCCTTACCATTACCTCGGGATTTTTGGAAGATGTGTGGTGACGGGTGGTTTCCACATGGTCCACACGGGGGGCCCACCACGCTTCCGCTGCATGGTGGGCCCCCCGTGTGGACCATGTCATATGATTTGTAGCGCCAGAGTCGATCAACCATCGTCCACGAGTAACAGCGTGGGCACTACCAGAAGAGGTGACCACCAAGGCGGACAGCTTGGAGGTGGAATCCATTGAAGAGAGACGATGAGAGAATAGGAAGCAGCGACGACGACAACAAGTCGCAAGCCGGGCGAACAGAAGCAGGACGTGCGGCTAGGAAGGTCGCGGGCAGGAGAAAACAGGTCGGACTGCAAAGTAGAGGCCGCAACGACTAGTAATCAGGAGCGGCTAGAAGGAAACAAGGTCGCGGCGACTACTAAACAGGTCGCGACGACTAATAGGAGGAGAGCGGTGAGAATAGGTCGCTGCGACTTAAGGACAGGTCGCGACAACGAAGAAGAGCAGCTAGAGAAGAGAAGCGAGGAGAAACAAGCCGCGCAAATAGGATAGCGGTCAGAAGAGAAGGCAAGCCGCGAAGACAGGTCGCGGAAAGCTGAAACAAGCCGCGCGAACAGGGCAACGGTCAGAGGAGGAATCAATCCGCGAAGACAGGTCGTGGAAAGAAAAATCAAGCCGCGAGAATCAGAGAGCGCACACAATCAGGAGGAAAAGACCGTTTCCTCTGATACCATATTAGAAATGAACAGAAAACAAACTGGAAGTGGTTTAATAGAAATTTTATTATCCCAAAAGGTATCTACTACAAAGGTATGACCTCCCTTATATAGAATGGAGGAGAGAAGAGAGAATACAAATAAGAGATGTGAGACTAAAAATTTACAGGACACAAGCGGACTATACAGACACAAACCGCACAAGCCGTGCGGTTAGACAGAAGGGCTAACCGATTGGCTACTACCAGAGAGAGATCGTCGTGGGAGAACACTAGACCGCCCGACCTCCAAGTCGCAAAAGACAAACCGCTAGACCGCTGGAACCTCAGACAGCAATACACAGCAACCAAACTACTGAAGGGTAACTACAAAACTGCGCGGTCATCAACCCGCCAAGCCAGACCGCCAGACCGCCCAGTCACCAACTTCAACAGTCATATTCTTTCTCTTAGCCTCCGCATTTTGTTATAGGGTTCTAGGAGAGGATAATTCCTAAGTGATACCAAATTCTTCAAAGAAATTTGTCATGACACTAGAATGAAATTCTATATTATGGTTGTAACATCCCTCAGACTTCTAGACCCCTAGGAGGGTTTTGTCATGACTGGGTCATGACAAAACCCTGAGAAGTACCAAAAGGTTGGGGTAAACTTGGGAATTAGTGTGTGAACTACCTTGGTCTACAAATAGTAGAATTATAATTACTTGCATAAGGATGATCATAGGGCTTCACCATGACTCCATGAACCCACCACAACATCACTAACCTATTAGAGGGTCCATTAAAGCCATAGGGACCCACTAGGGTCAACTAAAAAGGCTAGGTTGACCCAAGTCAACCCTAGCCCTAAAAAGGTCAAAGTGCCCTAAATAAGGGTCATGTGACCTCCAAGATGCCCAACCAACCCTACCCAAGCCTTCCTAGACTTTAGCGAAGGCCAATGGGTCACCAAAAAACCATTGGGGTCAACCCAAATGGTCATGTTGACCAAGGTCAACTCAACCCTAAGATTAGGTCAAACTAGCTCAAATGGCCTAACCCTAGCTCAAGCCCATTTCCCCCACTTGGGCTAACTTTATTTTATCTAATATTATGAGCTAATGGACTGCCAATAGGCTGGAGTGGTCATCAATTTCGGCCATGGTGACTAGGAGAGTGAAAACTCCATTTTTCCCTTTAACGGAGGAGAGAGAAAGTGAAAAAAAGATGTCATTCATGGCCAAGGGAGACCAAGGGCCTCTCCAATTGATGGATACATTCCCCCTCATCAGTTATGAGCAGTGAATAATCATAGCCAGCCACCAAAGTGGCTGAATTTAATTTCTCCCATAAGAAAGAGAGAGAAAGCCATTAATGGCCATGGAAGAGCAAGAGTCCCCATCCAATTGATTCCAAAGTCTTGATTCATCTTCCCCTCACAGTTAGAGGAGACTAGAGGTTTTTTCCCAGCCTCTAGGTGGTTGAATTCAGAAAACTCCTCCTTGGCCGAAATTCTCAAAATGGCCATTAATGGCCATTGAAGAATGACCTCTCCCCTCCCCCATTTGATGATTTTAAAAGCTTCCATATGGCAAGAGTGGAAATTTCCACACTTCACCTGAAGAAACTGTGCACTTTGTTAGTGCTGTTGTAGAGCACTGAAAAGCTCCACCACTGGCCATGGCGCACCACCACCACAATCGTCGGCAAGCTCGGTTATAGGTCCTCCTCTACTCCTTCTTCATAGGTTAGATCTTAGGAATCCTTAGAGATGATAATCGGGCTCAATTGAGCACGATCTAGTGGAATTTTTCCACGGGTTTTCCGTGAAAATGAAAGTGTCGGGTTCGCTGGAATCCGCCGTCTCCGGCGGCCAAACCACCTCCGGCCGATATCCCTCACCTCAACGGAGGTGGTGGTGGCGGTGGTTGGCCAGGGAGGTGGCTAGGTGGCCGACAAATGGACTTGGAAATGGTTCCAGGTCGGGCAAATGTCGACCACGGGCTTGAGGTTGAAGACGAAATCAGAGCCGTCAGACTAGTTCTGTACAGTTAATATATTTATTAATTATGGTTTTACATTTTTAACCCTTTACTATACCACATTTAAAATAAATAAATGAGACCCTTAGGTGTCAAACCATTAAAAGTGTACAACATAACAATTGTAGCTCTTGAAGTATATTTTAATTTAAAATTGATTTCAGCCCATTTGGATAAGTGGTTTGACCACAACACTCAAAATAGTGCAGCCTATACATAGGCTTGACCAAAGACTAAATTGAATGCCCCCATCAATCCAACCACCCAAATGACTTGAAATTTTGGCTGGGGTCACTCCTATCTATACTTATAACTTATCCAAAAATGGGAATTTTTGGATAATATTCTCCTATATTTTTTGTAATAATTTAATAAAATTTTTATGATTTAATTAGAGGATCTAATTACCTCAAAAGTCCGAAAAATTTTGGTGGCTGACTCTTAGGGTCATGAAATGACCCTGATATAAAAAGGTATTGGTGTGACCAAAATTTGGCCCCTTAAGGGTAATTTAGGGCAAAAGAGTGTTTGGGGCATAGAGGGGCCAATTCTCACCCAAAGGAGTTGGGACATTGGCCATGGCTCCATGGTCAGTGAAAACACCCTCTCATGGAGTTTGAGATGGATTGGGATGGATTTGTCCTAGGACCCTAGTTCAAACACTAAGGTTGAACTTTGGGGGTTTATGAAGGACATGGGGTGATATGTCCTTGTATGGACTTGGTGTTTAGTCCATGTGACCTTAGGGTGGTGAAATGCCCTAGGAAGGAATTTGGAGACACTTAGACTTAGGTACAGAACTTAAACCAATTAGGGATAGAATGGGCCTATACCTTTTATGAAAATATTGAAGGGACATATGACCTTGTATCCTTATGAATGTTGGTATAAGAGTTTTTATAACAATATGAGTCTCTGAAAATTAGTATAGGATGATTAAAAAACAGTAGATCATACTTGTAGTTATAATCTCCACCTTGCCCTTTTTGATAATATCGAAGTAACCATGGTTAGATTAACTTATAATGCTATGAAACTCTGGCAAGGTTAATTAAATATCATTTATAGGCACTAGTAAATTATTTGGATCATTTTAGTACTTCATGTGTAAAGTGAACTAGTGCACCTTATATTGGAAAATAGATAATAAATACAATATCTTGCTGGAAAATTGTGTTACTTGTCCAGAGAATCTTTTAGGGAATAATAAAATCTAGGAAATTATTACATGTTATTTTGATGAGTTTATAAGAATGTTGCTTCACAAAGTGCACTTTAATGAAATTATTTGAAGTATTTTTATAAATGGTTCACTAACATTGGAATTGCATGAAACTTAGTCAGTGATGATTTATGATCATATTAAAGCCCTTGTAATATTTGTGTAATTTTTGGATAATATTTTGAGATACTTCTCTCTTCAATTCCATTTTTTGTATTTATCTTGAATTAATTATTTAGGGGCTAATACTTTCATGAAAGTTTTTGAAACTTGGAATTCTATGTTATTTTGGCATAATATAGTGAACATAATTTTTGGGTGGCCATAACTTAAGAAAATCTAGCACTTCATGTTCAAAATTACTCATGGCCTAACATTTTGGAAAATCTAATAAATGCTAAATTAAATAGGAAAATTAGAAGTTTCTGGATTTAGGCTAAATGTGTCATGATATACCCATAATAATTATCTTAGGGCATCTGGATGAAAATGTTTAGTACCTCCTATCATGTACATCATATAACTTAGGTTGGTCTACATTTAGTAAAACTGCGGAATTTGTGATAATATGTGTAATGGACATAGGGACATGGGGTTATTGGTTTAATTATCTTGGTAAAGTGAAAAAGAAAAAGAGAGATTCATTAGAAGTCATGATGAGGAGAGTGATGGTTTGACTAGTGTTAAGAGGTGCTCGGGATCGACGAAAGATTGTCTTTCCTGTGGAGAGAGAGTCAAAATACACTAGGGTTAGATCCAGAATAATATTAAAAGGGATCGGGAATTGGGTAATAACCAATAATAATACTTACCTTGCAAAAGGAAGCCTTGGGCTTCTGCCCATCGTAGTTCCTAGTGCCCTCAAGATCCCTTCACGGGGATTGCCTTGGGCAGTCCAAGGTTAACGTAAGTCGTAAGAATAAATAGACTGGAAGAGTAATTAGAAATACTCTAGGGTTACACTTACACTCACACTCCCCGGTATTGTGGGAGTTAGGTTAGGTCTCACGAGCGGTAGGCTAGGTGGTTTTGGTGATGGGCAGGTTAACCCGGCGAGCCGATGGCTTAGATGGTTTTGTGACGGACGGGTTAGTCCGGGGAGCTCTGGCTCAGTAGATATTTGTGACGGATGGGATTGTTCAGGGAGCTTTGGATAGGTGGGAAACACATTAATGTTGCATGTGCATAAGATATAAGATGATGGGTCTTCGGTATTGGAGAGTCATTGCACTGACACCAATACGTTGACTCGGCAAGTGTGGTTTAGCACTTGGCCAAATAAAGTCTGGTGTGGCAACCCGCAAGAGTATGTAGGAGCTCCGCTTAGTGCACCAGCATTGTGGAGTACGATAGGTCTGATTGGTAGTGCTTATACCAGTTTAGAGGTGGGAGAGGTCTAACCCACTGCTTCCGTTTGCCACTACAGAGGTATCCTAGGAGGTTAGGCTCCACAAAGGGGGAACTAAAGGTCTGTGTACACAGAGACGGGTGTGTGAGTTGTACTTGCATATTCATACCATAGCATTCTTGCATGACATAGCATAATCATTGCATATAACACCTGACACCTATTGTATAAATTGGTATGAGACACTTTATACAATAGAACTTGCAAAACGACCTCTTGGTTTATAGGTTTGTATGGGCATTCCTATAGGTCATGGTTACTTACATAGTTTACCATCTCATACTATACTTGCTTACTTGTTCTTGTGTATACTTATGTTGCTTACTTACTACTGCTCACATATACTTGCTCTATTTATGGACTCATGATAGACTAGTTCTGTCATCACCTGCTTACTTTGTTACTCTCCACTGTCATTACATTCCCTTTCCTCCTACCCGCTCGGTGCCTAGGAGCCATGGGGGATGATAGGACTTAGTCTTTTATACTAACGGTCGTTGACCAAATCATTTTAGGGGATTATGGAGTCGAACCAAGAGATGCAGCCCTAGAGTATGCATAGAGATGGGGTAGTATAGCACGAGAGTCCTTCGAGCAGGGACAGTGAGTCCCGACCATTAGTAGATATTATAGATTTGCTTCCGTGATTGAGTGACTTGTAGTGAGGATTATGATGTATCGGGCAGGAGCTCCTTTTTATTAGTACTATGGTTTTTCATTACTGTGGACTCTCCCATCATGGAGATTTATATTCATGTGATTCTTGTGGACAAGTATTTGAGTTTACTATTACTCTATTATATTTATTCTACTCTTCTGCGATCGGTATGGCCGACAGGATCGGCATTTTGTACTGATGACCTTCCTGTGTGTATTGGTGTCACCGTAAAGCGGTGGTTCTGGGCATAAGACCCTGGTGGTTTTGGAGAAAAAAGAGGGGTCTTACAATGGTCACTTCCCACTTTGATCACAGAACATCCCTTTTCATTCTAGACAGCCTTGACAAAAGTCATGAAGACACTTAGGGTATTTGACTTCTTCTTCAAGAAAAATACCCATGTAAACCTCAATTGAACATCGACAATCACATAGGTGTACAACTTCCCTATTAAACTTTGAACGAGCAAAGGACAAAATAGATCCATATGTAATAAATATAGACATCTAATAGAGTATTTGGAAGCTAAGCTTTTAAAGATGGTCCTTGTTTGCTTGCCTATTAGGCATGCATGACATGAACCCTCTTTAACATGGTTTAACTTAGGAGAGTCTCTAACTAAGTTCTCAGAAAATAACAAACTAATTGTCTTATAGCTAATGTGAGCAAGTCTTTTGTTCTATTGAACACAGAGGCGATTCTTTCTCATTAGCTACAAGACACACATGAGTAGAGTAATTATTACAAATGAAATCTAAGCAATATATATATTTCCACTTCTTGTGCCTGAGAGGAAAACATCTAAGTAAGTAGAGTTCTTAATTAGGCACTTATCATTGTCGAATTCAATGACATAACCCAAGTTATATAGTTAGATTATGCTTACAAGGTTGTGTTACAAACCTTCAACATAAGCTACCCTTGTGATAAAGATTATGCCATTGGAAATCATACCATATCCTTTGGGGACTCCTCTATCTGAGCCTCCAAAGATAACTTTTGGACCATTCTTCACAGGAGTATAGTTCTTCAGTAAGCTTATGGTTCATATCCTATGACTTGAGCACCCACTGTCCAAGTACCATATTTGTTTGAGATTAATACTTGAAATTCAACTCATTCACTATCTTGAAATTTTTTTTCATAGCAATCAACTATGATATCCTAGCCACCCTGCTTAAGGCCTCATATTCCTCGTTGAGGAGAGATTTTATATCATTATTTATCTCTTTTGTTCCCTCCATGCAGACAATGAGGGTGTCCCACATTCCTTTTTTTTGATAGTGGACCAAGTTCTGAAAGGTCAAGTCATCAATGACACTGATAATTATATTCTTTGCTCTCTTGTCCATTGTGACCAGTGTAATCTCATCCTTTATCAAGTTAGCATAATTCTTGGGAACTTGTAGATTTGGATTAATGATGGAGACCTTCATGGGAATGAAAGCTCCCTCTTTTACTTTGATGTAGATCCTTAGGTCAGAGGCTTCCATGAACAGTCTAACCCTCTACCTCCATATGCCAAAGGTTTCCTTTTTATATATGGGAAATTTCATAGAGCGTATCTTCTTATGATGGTCACTAAAATACATGGTGTAAGGTTAGACTACTTTCTTAGGATCCAGTCAGACTATTAAGTACTTTTTTTGACCAACCTAGCTTTGATACCACTTAATAAATTATAGTCAGTGGTAGTCTAACTCACCTAGAGGGGGGGGGGAGTGAATAGATGTCTTGTAGTTTTAGTGGGATCTTTTTGATTTCAACAGTTAAGTAAGTAATAAAGAAAGCACACAAAAAATACACAGAGATTTATAGTGGTTCCCCAAGATCTGGGTACATCCACTTTCCCTCTACACCTATCCAGCTATGTGCTAGACTAGACAACCTCTTCCAAACTTGGCTCAACTGAGCTTACAACACAAATCCCTCATGATTTCTCAGGTCTCCTTAAAGACCTTTCCTCAGGCACATAAGCCCCACACTCAGGCTTATCAAGAATCCCTACCTCAGAGTTCTCCAACTCCTACAGCTCAGAAACCTTCCAGGTTTCCTACCTCAGACTTGACTCAAGTACTGCCTCAAATTTTCACTAAAATAATACCACTCAAGTAGGGAGAACAACTCTACAACTCAGATATAAGGGCCCTACAACTCAGTCACAAAGGCCCTATAAAACATATATTGAAAGAGATTACAATAGAAGTCTATTTATATTTAGACTTTGAATATTGAGATCTTTTGTTGTTCTTTCTTTGATGGTAAGATCTGTAGGGTGTCCCTGACTGAATGATCTTTAGGTTTTGCATAGGTTAGGGCAAGCTCCATCTTTATCTTCTTCGTCTTACAAATGGAAGAAGATCAATCTTTAGTCCCATAATCAACACTGAAGACATGTGTCGACACCAAGAAGTAGTGTCGACACTTAACAGATTCAACACATGAAGATGTGTCGACACAAAGGACATGTGTCGACACTTAGAAGAATTCAGCAAAATACAGAAGATCAAGTACTTGTGTCGACACTCAATTTCAGTGTCGACACATGAAGAAGAAACTGTGTCGAGACATAGAATCTACAACACAAGGAGTTGTGTCGACACCTTGTAGACTTGTGTCGACACTTACACAACTTGTGTCGACACTTGGTCCATAAGTGTCGACACTTAAAGACAGAAAGTCTCGACACTTTCAGACAGTTAGAGAATTTTCAAGAACTGACTGGATGACTTGACAGCTGCCGTTCCAGCCGGTCTATAGCACTTGTCAGAGTTGTCAGAAAGCAGTTATGAACCGGACCAGCCGGTTACCATGAAGAAGGCCTATAAATAGGCGTATACAGTCTACAGAAAGAGTTGTTCACATTATTGATCAAGTATCTAACAAAGAAGATCTAGCTATTCCTTGAAGAATAAAGTGCAGATCAAAGAAGTTGGAGAGAGAGAGCTCCATCCAAGAATTCAGCCGTTGGAACTAGGCTGAGAAGAAGGGTTCAGATTTATTCTGGATCTTAAGAAGTAGAGATTAAAGATCAACTGCAGAAGGAGTCAATCTTATTGAGTTCTACTTTCAAGAAGCTTTGAAGAAAGCTAAGTCAGATTGATTTCAGCTGAGTTCTTCCAAGAACTCATCAAGAAACTCACAACTCCCCTCTCTTGTCTTTGGGTTGCTGAGTTAACAATTGTATATTCATTTTATCTTGTAGGATCTTTTGGATCTGAGTTTTTGTAAGCCTGTAATTATAAAGGCTGAGTGTAGGGCTTGAGAGCCTGAGTGTAGGAGATTGAAATCTCTGAGTGTAGGCCTTGGTGGCTGAGTGTAGGCCTTGGTGGCTGAGTGTAGGCCTTTGTGGCTGAGTGTAGGCTTTGTGGAAAAGCTAAGTTGTAGGGCCTTGGGCCTGAGGTGTAGGAACCAGTTTTGGGTTCTAAAATAGTGGAGAAGTTTGGCCGAATCTAGTACACTGCTAGATAGGCGAAGGGGGAAAGTGGATGTACCCAAACCTTGGGGAACCACTATAAAACTGTGTCTTCTGTGTGCTGTGATTTGCTGTAAATGCTGTGTGATTGCTGTGCAAAAGTAGATTAGATTCTGTGCTAAAAACTGATTGCTGCCATAAAAAATTAAAAAGAATTTGGTCACCTATTCACCCCCCTCTAGGTGTTTAGGTACTATATCTTTCAAGTGATATCAGAGGGAGGTTCCTCAAAAAGGACTAACAGTATGAGGAGATCCTATTGGCAGATTCAGTCTAAGTCAAATTACAGATTCAAGAAAATCAAGAACCATGGGTTCCACTGAAAATCACAAGGAATTGGGATCCATGAAATTACCTATATGCAGAAAGGAAATCTTTGGCATATGGAAGGAAAGGGTGAGGCTGTTTATGGAAGCCTCAGACCCTAGGATTTATATCACAGTAAAGGAAGGGTCATATGTGCCAATGAAGGTATCAGTCTTAGATGCAAATCAGAGAACACCAAAGGATTTCTCTGAAATGACAAAGGATGAGATTGTCCTAGCCACCATGGACAAAAGGGCTCAAAACATTATAGTGAGTGTCATAGATGATGCAACTTTTAAGAATCTGATACACTGTAAGACAGCCAAAGAGATGTGGGATACTCTTATTGTGTATATGGAGGGTTCTGAAGAAGTAAGGCAAGACAGAAAATCCTTGCTAAATCAAGAGTATGAAAGTTTTAGACAAGGAAAGGGTGATAGCATAACTGAGTGCTATAAGAAGTTCTATAGGATAGTGAATGAACTCATGTCTTATGGAAGAGAGTTCAGTAATTATGAACTAAATGACAAGTTTCTAAGGTCCCTAACTAAAGATTGGGACACCAAGATCTGTGTCATTAGAGAAATGGCTAAGTTGGGAGAAATTCCTCCACCTACACTGTTTGGCAAATTGTTGTCATATGAAATGCAGTTGACAGTGAGGAAAGAGGAGGAGAAATCAACAAGAAATGAACATAAGGAAAGAACAGTAGCTTTCAAGACAGAAGCCCCCAGAAAGTACAGAGGTAAGTCACCAACTCCACCTCCAAAGGTTGCTGAATCAGAGTCAGATGAGTCTGTCAGCACAAAGTCTGAAAGCAGTGAAAGTGATGAAGACTTTGCTGCCTTCACTAGACATTTTCAGAAGTTCTTGAAGAAGAAACAGTGGAGGACAAGGCCTTCTACTTCACAGGGAAAAGAAGACTTCTATCAGAACAAAAAGTCTTCAAAGAAAGACAGGAAGAGGACTAAGTCTAGCAAGGCAACTGTTTAAAAAATAGTGTGTTATTGCTGCAATAGACAAGGCCATGTTATTGCAGATTGTCCAGAAAAGAGAAAGGAGTTTGGTGACAGGAAGAAGACTCATTTCAAAGGCAAGAAAGAGAAGTCTTTTGTTGCCAAAAAGGAGAAGACTCTGTCAGATATTTCTTCTTCAGAAACTGAGTCAGATGCTGAGGCATACATAGGGCTGTTTGCTGAAGAAGAAGAAGAAGAGTTCATGCAAATTATGGATTCTATATATGAGCAAGAAGACTGTCAGTGTCAAGGACTGATGGCATTGACTGAAAATGACAAAATCCTGGAGCAGTCAGGACCCAGTAAGGTACAAAGTTCAACTTTAAGTTCAGTTTCTTGTGCCAGTACAGAATCAGATTCATCATCATCAAATGATGAGAGTGCATCTGAGTCTGAAGAAGATATTCATCAGCTGATAGATGAATATAAAGTACTGTTGCAAGCTTATAAGAAGAGCAAGTCCCTAGCCAAAAGTCAGGCAAAGGAAATTGTTGATCTCAAAGCTGCTGCAACAGAATTTGAGAAGTTATTTGATCAAAAGCTTAATGAGATAGCCAGACTGAAGCACATAACAGTGATTCAGATGGGAACTATATCATTTAAAAATGATCAAATCAAGAGTCTGGAGATTAATCTTCAGAAGGAGAGAGAGCTTGTTGCTAGGTTTTCTAAACCTAAGTCAGTCCTACCTTTAATTGATGAATTTGTTCATCACAAAGGCAAGGCTGGACTGGGTTTTATTAAACCTGCAAGGACTGTCCAGTCCAAGTCCAAGGGCAAAGCCCCAACACTCAACAGCCAGCTGTGGATAAAACAGTTAAGACTGTACCTAAACAAAGGTACAATAAGTTTGAGTGTTGGTGTTGTGGCAAGATAGGCCACTTTTCCATGGACTGTTGGCACAATGCTAGTGCCAAAGTGAGTAGCAAACTGCATATTGGAAAACCAGTAGGTAGCTTTGTCAGGTTGCAAACTAACAAGTACCAAGGACCCAAGAATTCTTTGGGTTCTAAGGTTCATTAATCTGTTTTGCAGGTGAGTCCAAGTGGTCATGCCCCAACATGGTACTTAGACAGTGGATGTTCCAGACATATGATTGGAACTAGAGGATTACTAAAGGACTACATTCCAATCAAAGATGGTCCAAAAGTCACCTTTGGTGGTTCTGAAAAAGAAATCATCAAAGGATTTGGTAACATTTCTAGTAACTTGATTACCATTACTCAAGTGGCTTATGTTAAAGGGTTGAAACACAACCTAATAAGTATAAGTCAATTAAGTGATGTAGGGTATGACATCTCATTTGTTAAAAATGGTTGTCATATTAAGAGGTCAACTGATCAAGAGATCATTTTGACTGGTTATAGGAAAAGGAATGTCATTACTTAGACATTATGGTTGAGAACAGTGGTTCTCCAGTGTGTCTTGTAGCTGATGAGACAGTCTCTCATTGTGTCAAATGGCACAAGAGGCTAGCCCATCTTAACTACAAGACAATTGGCAAACTCTTTAGTAAAGAGTTAGTGAGGAATGGTCCTCAAGTTAAGTGTGTTAAAGATGGTATTTGCTCAGCTTGTCAAAAGGGCAAGCAGACTAGATCCACCTTTAGAAACATTGAAAACAAAGATACTGTGAGGTGTTTATACCTCTTGCATATGGATCTCTTTGGTCCAATGCCAGTTCACAGCTTAGGTAGGAAGGTCTATACCTTTGTAGTTGTAGATGACTACTCAAGGTTTTCCTGGGTGTTCTTCTTAAGACTGAAATCTGAAACACCTAGTGTCTTCTATAGCTTTGTCAAGCAAATTCAGAATGAACTAAACAGTACAATGGTCAAGATTAGAAGTGACCATGGTACTGAATTTCAGTCTGATAGCATGACAAAACTATGTGAAGAATTTGGGATATTTCAAGAGTTTTCTTCACCTAGAATACCTCAGCAAAATGGCATTGCTGAGAGGAAGAATAGGACCTTGATTGAGGCTGGTAGGACCCTATTAAGTGATACATCACTACCAGAATATTTCTGGCCTGAAGCAGTTAATACTGCATGTCATGTTATAAATAGGGCTACCATCACTAAAGGCCTCAACAAGACCCCCTATGAGGTTGTGAAAGGCAGGAAACCAAACCTATCCTACTTCAGGATATTTGGTTGCAAATACTTCATACTTAACAATGGAAAGTCTTACTTGACTAAGTTTACTGCCAAGTCCCAAGAGAGAATTTTTGTTGGGTACAGCAACAACAGTAAGGCTTATAGAGTCTACAACTTGTCTACACAAGTTGTCGAAGAATCTGTACATGTAGTATTTGATGAGACTAAACTTATTAACAATGAGTTGTCTAGTAGTGTATGCAGCCTCACATGTTTAACAAAGAAGATGGACAGGCTTACTATAGAAGAAGTACCTACTGCAAGACAGCAAGTAGAAGACAGTGACTGTTGTCCAGGGGGAGAACTACATGTACCAATTGCAGAAGAAGTACAAGGAGTGCAGCAAGATGAAGGAACTGAAGAGGTTCAACCAGAAGTTAGGATGCCTCCAGCCAATAGGCATCCTAGAGATCATCCAGTAGAGCAGATTATTGGAGATCCAAGACAAGGAGTACAAACAAGGAGCAGAAATCTGAATGCAGCAATCTACTCCAGTTTTCTATCTCAAGTTGAACCAAAGAAGTTTGAAGAAGCCATACTAGATCCACAATGGACTGAAGCAATGCAAGAAGAGCTTAATCAGTTCAAGAGGTGCAAGGTCTGGTAACTTGTTCCTAAACCTAAAGACCATAATATAATAGGAACCAAGTGGATCTACAGGAATAAGATGGATGAACAAGGGATCATCATTAAGAATAAAGCAAGATTGGTTGCTAAAGGATATAGGCAGGAAGAAGGTATTGACTTTGATCAAACCTTTGCTCCAGTAGCCAGACTGGAAGCCATAAGGATGTTCCTGGCCTATGCAACCTATCAAGGATTCAAAGTTTACTAAATGGATGTCAAGTCAGCATTTCTGAATGGTAATCTTAAAGAGGAAGTATATGTGGAACAGCCATCAGGTTTTGTTGATTCAACTCTAGCTAATCATGTCTATAGACTTAGGAAAGCTTTATATGGGGTAAAGCAAGCCCCTAGGGCTTGGTATGAAACTCTATCTAGTTTCCTCATTGAGAACAAGTTCTCAAGGGGGAAAATAGATAAGACTCTATTCCTTAGGGAATCTAGAGGCAAAGTTATACTAGTCCAAATATATGTAGATGACATTATATTTGGGTCTACTGAAAGCAGCCTTTGCAAAAAGTTTGCAAAACTTATGCAAGGTCAATTTGAGATGAGTAGTATGGGAGAGCTAAAGTTTTTCTTGGGTCTCCAAGTTAAACAGACTGAGAATGGATTATTCATATGCCAGTCCAAGTTCACCCTAGAACTCATAAGGAAGTATGGTATGGATTCATCCAGTACCATGAAGACTCCTATGGGGTCAAGTATGTCTCTTGGCAAGGATGATGCAGGGAAACCTGTAGATGAAACCTTGTATAGAGGGATAGTTGGCTCCCTATTATACTTGACTGCAAGTAGACCAGATATCATGTATGCTACATGTGTCTGTGCAAGGTATCAAGCCTGCCCTAAAGAGTCTCATTTGACAGCAGTCAAAAGAATATTGAGATATCTAAAGGGCACTCCCTATCTAGGCCTCTGGTACCCTAGGAATGGAGATTTTGAACTAACAGGTTATTCAGATGCAGACTTTGCAGGATGCAAAGAAGATAGAAAAAGCACTACTAGAACCTGTCAATTCCTAGGTGGGAGACTAATTTCATGGAGTAGCAAAAAGCAAACAAGTGTGGCTATCTCCACTGCAGAGTCAGAATATGTGGCTGTAGGAAGTTGTTGTGCTCAACTTTTGTGGATACAACATCAGCTTGAGGACTATGGATTTCAGGTAAGTAGAACTCCACACTTCTGTGATTCTACAAGTGCTATTTCAATTGCACATAATCTTGTTTCCCATAGTAGAACTAAACATATTGAGATTAAATATCATTTTCTTAGGGAGCATGTAGAAAGAGAAGATATTTTATTGGAATATGTTAAAACTAATAATCAATTAGCTGATATGTATACTAAGCCCTTAGAAGAAGCTAAGTTCAATAGATTTAAAATTGAACTAGGAATGATAAACTTAGAGTAAGTTTACAGAATTGAAATTAGCTAAGTAAAAAGGTGTCGACACACAGAAATCTATGTGTCGACACAGAATAATGGTGTCGACACTTCAGGAAAAAGGTGTCGACACATCTAGGAAGTTGGTGTCGACACTTCAGAATATTAGTGTCGACACATGACAAGTTGTTGTCGACACAACCAAGGTGGTGTCGACACATAGTTTTACTCAGAATTCTCTAAGTAAAGTCTCGACTATGTGTCGAGTTGTGTGGTGTCGACACATAAACAAGTGTCGACACATATAATCTGTTGACTAAACTTGTGTCGACACACATGTGTCGAGACATTATAAGTCAGTGTCGACACTTATTGCCAGTGTTGACACAATTTAAGTTAGCTGCTCGCCTTTTCATCTTCAAAATTAGAAAGGTATAAATAGGGTTTTGTCTTTGTTTGTCGACACGCTTTCAAAAGTTTTGAGACCAAACTTCTGTGTCGTCACCTCTCTTCTCCCAAGACAAATTCTTCAAACCCTAATGGCGCCAAAGTTTGCGGAGAACGTCAACGAAGGATACAAACTGGTGCGGGATGCTTTTGAGGATGCCGATCAAGAAATCAAGAACGTGATAACCCTAGTAGAAGATTCAGGGTTAGAATATCTTGTTTCTGAACCTACTAAAATCTGGAAGAAAGAGGTACTGGAATTCCTCAATGGAGCTGAAGTGGACGAATCTGGATACAAGATCAAATCCAGAGTTCATGGAGCAAAGGTTAAGATTTCACCAAAAAGTCTGAGAAAGGTACTTCAGTTGCCAAGAACTAAAGAGTAAGCTGAGGTTACAGCTTCAAAGACCAGGGAAGCTCTAACCTGGTGTGGACTAGATTCTAAAATGAAGATTGGTTCAGTTTTCAACAGAAAAGGAATGAACAGTCAAGGGAAATTCCTTTCTGAAATTGTTGGAAAGGTAATATTAAGCAAACCAGGAGGGCATGACAGAGTGTCTGCCTATATGTTTAGTATTATGACAAGGATAATCTTCTCTCTGCAAACTGACTGGTCTATGGTAGTTTATGAGAAGATTAAAGAAAGCCTAAAGAAGCCCAACTTAGGCAGATCTTTAAGTCTATACTTTGCTGGCAGTATTCCAGAGGTAATGAGTACAGCTGCTGGAACAAAAATAAATCATATGAGAAAAATGGACATGAGGTTGTTCTCTAGATGGGACAGGGTGTTGTCTAAGGAGATGCCAACCCCTGAGAAGATCATTCCTGAGAAAGTATCTCCTCCAAAGAAGAAGAGGAAAACTGCTCCAGTGGCTCAAGAGTCCACTAGCAGCTCAGACAGTGAAGAACAAGTTGTCTTCACACCAGATGAGAATGAGGAAGGACATGCTGTAAAATCTCCTGCACCTCAAGATGTTGCTGAGATCCAGGGGGAGTTACCTCAAGCTTGCCCCATACACAAGGATCAAAGCCAGGGGGAGTCTCTAGTTGTAGAAGAACCAACTACACTGGAAAGTGAACAAGCAACCAACATTATCCTAGAGGTAATCACTGAACTCAATACTTTAGATTTTCCTATAGAAGATACTGATTTGTCTGATGTTCATCAGCAAACTCAGCTGGATAACCAAGTCCCAGATGTTGTCATGGAAGACACATCTGTTGCAGCTCCAATAGTTACTGATCCGGTAGCGAAGAGCCAAGAATTTATCCTGCCAATTCTCCACAAGAGTATACCATGGAAGATTTATTTCTAAATCTGGATCAACAAGACTTTGACAAGGATATTGCTGCTGCTGAGGGGGAGCAAGTGCACATTCATGAAGACCCTGCCAGGAAAGAGACTGAGAAGGCACCAGATGTGCAGACTGAGAGGCCCCCTAGCCCTAAGAAGAGGGTTGAAATTGCTAGCTCCTCAGCTTCTGAAGATGAGGAGGCTACCAGGGCTAAGAAGCAGAAATTTCAAGTATTCAGGAGAAGAAGCCAGAGTTACAAGAAGGCTCTCCAAACTATAGCACCACAGCCTATAGTTCAGCAAGCACCATCAGTTGACTATAGTGCACTGATGGTTGCTATGCAGATTAAACTGGATGAACACAGGAAAGCAATTGAGAAGTATGTGGATGAAGGGCAGAAATCTTTGCAGTTTGATCTGACCCAAGATATCAAATCAATAAGATTTGAGATGAATCTTAACAAGAAGGAGATGATAGACTGCTTCCACAAAGGGGGGAATGCAGTAGTGTACTTAGCTACACACCAAGAAAAGATAAAGGCTCAAGTAGATGACATAGCATTGAAGCAAGGGTATGTTCTTGAAAATCAGATAAGGATGAATGACAATTTGACTGCTTCCCATAATGCTATTGTCACTGAAATGAAAAACATAGCTGCTGGACCTTCTACCTCTACTGCTACTGTTAAAGCTGAATTTGACAAAGCATTTCGAGAAGAAATCACTGCTATTAAGACTGCCATTCAAGAATCTCAGAAGATGATAACTGACAAACTCCAAAGGTTAAAACCTTTCTTTAAAGATAGAGTTAATTATTTGGATAATCAAGTGAGATTTCAGAAAGATGATGTCAGAGATCATATCAAAAGAGAAGTCATAAAGAGGGAGAGAGTGTTAGTCAAGGCCAGCTCTGATCATGCCAAGTGGATATCAAATTCAATCAGAGCAACTCTTGGATATCCTCCTCTTTGTGATGATGATAATGTTGCTGAATCTGGAATTCATCCTGCATATCTAGGAGGGGAGCAACCTAAAGTGGCTCAAGTCATATATCCTCCTCCAGATTTTGACATGATTCATGCTGATGTACAGTCCATGTATAGCCCACCTGGGGGCAAGGACAATGTCATTATTGAGAAAGTTGTTCAGCCTATATCTGAAGCTATGCAAGAGGCACTGCAGAAAGAAGAAGAGACTAGATTGTCTAAGAAGAGGTTTAGGGAACAGACTGAACAAAGACCAGACTTTGAGCAGTGGAGCCCTACCTCAAGGAACATTATATTAACTGCCTGGAAAGCTGCCAAAGATAACATTCAAGACAGGAACAAGTGGTTCTCTGAGGCTGAATGGAGAAAACATGAGACTAGACAGGAGACAATAGTCCAATATAGAAGGAAGGCCAAGATGGGAAAACTACCTCCTACTGCTCAGGAGCCTAGCAAGTACTTTCTTAAGCGTTATCATTACTTTGAAAGGCAGAAGATTAAAACAGAAGAGCTTAAGAAGAAAGACTTGAAAGGCAAGAAGCATGCTGATGCTGAAGTTGCTGATGCTCCTGTTCAAGCCAAAGTTCAAGCTGGAAAAGGAATAGTGATTAAGGAGCCAGAACAGAAATAAAATTAGAATTTTCTTAAAGATTACTTTGAAATCTTTTTGATGTAAAACATTCTGTAAAATGAATATGAAAGATATTAGAACAATGTGTTATATGTTAAATCTATTTCATATTTGTTCTGTGATGATGTCTATGTCTATTTCATATTTGTTCTGTGATGATGTCTATGAATACATGTGTGATTGATACATGTTTATGTTTACCCTACTATATATTATCCTGCTTTACATCATTTTGTAATTTTATTATGAATAGTGTATATCATTGACTAAGGGTTATGACTTCTCCAAATAGGGGGAGATTGTTGGGTACATTGGTTTAAATGTACCTGATTTGAAGAAGCCTCACCCTACTCAATGATATACATCAAAATGTATTTGATGTATTTTGAGTTACTTGTGCAGGTTAAGTATTTGCAGGACTGAAGCAAAAAGTTTATAAGTACATGTGTCGACACCCAGAGAGAAAGTGTCGACACTTAAGAAAGCTTGTGTCGACACCCAGACAAGCAGTGTCGACACTTGGAGTCATTGTGTCGACACCAGGGATGCTAAGTCGACACCAGACAGAAAGTGTCGACACAAGGAGCTGTGTCGACACTCAGTGAAGAAAAGTGCAGTAAAGCTGTGTCGACACTTAGCAGCAGTGTCGACACCTAGAAGAACTGTGTCTACACCAGAAAGTGTCGACACTTGGAGCTGTGTCGACACTCAGCAAAAGTCAGCAGAGACTAAGTATAAGTGTCGACACCCAGAACAATGTGTCGACACTCGATAGAAGAGTCAGCATTTGAAGAAAGTGTCGACACCCAGAACAATGTGTCGACACACAACAGAAGAGTCAACACTTGAAGAAAGTGTCGACACAGGGAAGAATGTGTCGACACTAAGCTGAAGACTCTACACTTGAAGAAAGTGTCGACACATGGAGCTGTGTCGACACTTAGCGAAGAACAGCAAGATCAACAAATTATTCTAAGTACAAGTGTCGACACTATGGGAATGTGTCGACACTCAGCTGAAGTCTCAACAAAAAGAAGAATATGTCGACACAAGGAGCTGTGTCGACACTCAGCATCCTTGGTGTCGACACAATGACTCCAAGTGTCGACACTGCTTGTCTGGGTGTCGACACAAGCTTTCTTAAGTGTCGACACTTTCCCTCTGGGTGTCGACACATGTACTTAGAAACTTTTTGCTTCAGTCCTGCAAATACTTAACCTGCACAAGTAACTCAAAATACATCAAATACATTTTGATGTATATCAATGAGTAGGGTGAGGCTTCTTCAAATCAGGTACATTTAAACCAATGTACCCAACAATAATCGACTACAGTTGTTCTTCTGAACGCCTTCAGCAAGAACTATCTTTTTTCTCTTTGAGCCTTGTTAAGCACTTTCTTGAAATTAGTTTTTGCATAAAACGACACTGCTCCATTGATGTAGAAGTCCATTTTTATACTCTTTTACATACTGCAACAACTTCAGAAAACATCTTATCAAAAGATGGACATGAAAAAAATAGTTTATTCATGATTTCGGCGCCAGTGCCAATTTTGACTTTCGCCAATCAATATTGTCTCAATGACATTATTCGAATCTATTCACCTGTACCGCTGAGTATAGACTTCATTATCAGCGATATTGGACTTGGTGTTGAGACCTGTGACTTTCAGCTGCTATCTCTGAATCGTTTTAACGATATCGCTGAGAAGAGCATTCATTCTCAATGATATTTGACTTGGTGATGAGATCTGTGACTCTCAGCAGCTTCTACATTCTTCATAATGTCTTATAGATATAGTTGAGAACTATAAGCTATATCGGTTGTATAGTTCAGCTTTACTTTGGCAAATATCTTAGAGTAAAAACCAAGTACCCTTCATGCTCATAGAGTGGATATACATCAAATACAATATGTTCTTAGCATTAGTAGTGATGCCACTTTAAATCTTGGAAGATTGAAGGCAATCTTCCTAATAACCATCATATACTTTCATTACTCCCTATAATAGAAAAATAAGTAATGGGTCTAAGGTAACTTGTATCTCAATTGATGTTTGATTTCATGTACAGGAAAAAGACCATCCTTATACAAACTAGCTATGGTATTTGGACAGTGGTTGTTCCAAACATATGACTGGGCATAAAGAAATGCTAGATAATTTAAAGGCCAAAATGGCCAAAAGGTAATTTTTTGGTGATTCCAATTATGATCAAACCAGAGGTTATGAAATGATCAAAATTGGAGATATCACTTTATCTAAAATATCTTATGTTGAAGGGCTTCAACATAACCTAATTAGTGTTAGTCAGCTATGTGATGGTGAATATAAAGTTGTATTCACTCACAACCTCTGTCAAATAGTCAACTCCATAATTAGCATTACAGTATTATCTGGTTTTAGAGAAGGTAATATTTATGTAGTTGATTTCAGCTCAACCAAAAATGAGGTATGTTTGTTTAATGCTGAATTAGACAGAAATTAGCTATGGAACATGAGGCTTGGTCATGTCAATCATAAGACCATAACTAAGCTTGCAAAGGATTGTTTGGTAAGCGGCTTACCAAAAGGTAAGTATAGAAAACTTAATCCTTGTAAAGCATGTCAGCAGGGTAAGCAAGTCAAATCATCATTCAAACTAATTGGTAAGAATGATTCCCCTAAGATTTTATATCTACTACATATGGATTTTTTTGGTTCTCTTACCACTCAGAGTTTAGGAGGCAAGTGTTATACTCTATTCATAGTGGATGATTACTCAAGATTTAGTTGGGTGTTCTTGAAAGTTTATAGTTGCCTACCTAAATCACCTAGAGGGGGTGATTAGGTGAATTGTGCGTATTTTTGCGGAATAAAAATGACAAACCAATGCACAAATCTATCTACCAATCAAACACAGACGAGCCAAGATTTATAGTGGTTCCCCAACCTTGGGTACATCCACTTTCACTCACCGATCAAGCAATACACTAGACTCGGCTACTCCACTATCTCAGATTAAAATCAATCCTACCCTCGGAACAATGTTCCTACAATATCGATCCACAAAACGGATCTACACTCGGAAGATAAAACTTCCTACAAACTCGGAGACAAAAGCTCCTACACTCGGAGAAATTTCTCCTACAATAATGAAATAAACTTTGTAAAGAAATACAAACAGTGATCTTCTTTTTCAGATCTGCATCAGTCGACCAGAAATTTCTTCTTCTAGGCTTTGCGGCTTTATCATAATGATGAAGAGAAATCTCGGTAAGATTGGATCTGAAACTTCTTGGCTTCACACGATCGATCGAATCAGAAAATACAAAGTTGAGCGAATCTAAATCTGGAAAGCCTTCTTGATCTGAATCCTCAAAAGATGAAACCCTAGCCGGTCGGGAATCAGCGATGACGGATTTTGTTTCTTGGAGAGAGAAAGAGGAAACAGAAATTCTTGAGAGTACGGCTGCAAAAACTTCTTAGAATAATCTTCTTTGAAAAATTAGAGTTTGTCGATTTAGACAAGACCTTTTATAGGATCAGAAAAGATTATACATGATTGAGTCATTATGAGATACACGTGTACCAATCATGTCAAAGTTTTTGAATAAGACCGTTAGTTTGGACTTAAAGAATCTTCGAAAAAGTCAAAGTAAAATACTCGAGATATACAAGATTACTCGAGTTGTTAGAAGATGACTACTATAGTATATGAGAAAAACTACTCGAGAGAGTATGAGATGATTACTCGAGTACATGGAGTCAACTACTCGAGTAAGTAAGAAGAAACAGAATCATCTACTCGAGTAACAAACATAACATACTCGAGTACCTAAGTACTTACACGAGAGGTGGAGTAAATTACTCAAGTAAATAAGAATGAACTACTCGAGTATAAGAAATACTACTCGAGACAAAAACTTAGAAAATTTCTGGAACAGGAAAATTGTATTACTCGAGTATAAAAGATGAACTACTCGAGACAAATAGAACTACTCGAGTATATAAGATGACTACTCGAGTAATTCACTTAGAGAGATTTTTAGAATGGAATCCTGGATTACATGAGAATAAACACTAGACTACTCGAGTAGTAGATGAACTACTCGAGCACATGACTTAGACTACTCGAGTAAGTGAGAACTACACGAGAGTCAGAATTCAACTACTTGAGATAGAAGATAGAACTACTCGGGTACTATAGAAAAATTTTTGAGAAGAAAATTTCTGTAAACCCGAGAGGTGAAAGGAAACTACTCGAGTAGTTGTCTTAACTACTCGAGAGCCATAATTGACTACTCGGGATATATCTTAGCTACTCGAGTAGGAGTATTATTACTCGAGTATGAACCCAGTAACTTACTCGAGTGAGTAAAGAACTACTCGAGTACTTTACTTAGGAAAATTTTCTTGACTGATTTTTCTTCTTCTAAGGGATGACCAACATCAAGTCTTTTCACATAGTCCTAGAGCTTGAATATGAAGTGTATCCCAATAGAGAGGCTACACATGAGTCAATACTTTGGAACACACAATGAGGGATTACATTTTATGGTGCTGTGTTTGGTGACCCATTATAGCTTGACATTAGTCTACACTTCCCATAAGATTCCTGCAAACACATAACTCAAACCAAGCATCAAATACAACTTAATTCATCTTAGTTCAAGGATGACTTCATCAAATCTGGGTTAGTGTGGATACAATACCCAACAATCTCCCCCTATTTGTAGAAGTCAGAACCCTTTATACTAAGATGAATTATGGACATAAAAAGAATACTAAGTATATAAAATATTGTAAGCAAGCAAAAGACTATGAAAAGGATAATAAGATCAAAAACTTAGAATTATATAAGTGTGATTATCTAAAAATGTCATTATCAACAAAAATCATTTCCACAACTCATAAGTCCTTTAAGCAAGTTTTGATGATGTTGTCTGTCATGTTTCTCTTGCTGTCTTCTTTGGTTGCTGAAAGGCATTGGATAATACTTGGGGGGTCTTGGAGGAGCAGCATGATTATTTCTTCCATATTCTCTGTCATATATCCTCCTATTGGTCATAGATTTCTCATACAACTCCCACTCCTGGGAACTGTAGTGAATATTTCTGCTCTTATGGTAATCCAAAACTAATTTGAGAGTGTCCAAAATGAGGGACTTAGAAGTGCGAGACCAAATCTCAGCATGTTCAGGAGCTGGAGTAGCAATGGACTTGCTTGTAGAAGCACCATCACCATACTTTCTTTTCTTTTTGTAAGTCTGAATTTCAGGAGGAGCTTTGAAGAAAATATCTGCAGGATCTTCATCCCAACCCTGAGTATATGAATCAGGAGGAGCAATAGAGTCACCAGGCCTAGGAGAAAAAGTGGGTTGAGGAGGTTGAGCAGGAACATCAGCAGCTAGTGGGTTCAAATGATGAGGGAAAATGTTTGGATCAGCAGCAAATTCAGAATGGATTTGGTTGTGCATCCAGACATCAGTGTCATAGGTGTGGAATTTGACACTCTGTATTTGTTTCATGATATCATTGTGAATCTCTGTCATCTTAGTTTCCCATAATTCTTTCTTGAGGGCATCACATTTTTCTAGATATTATTTTACCAATCCCTCCCCCTTTCTGACTTCAATAGATAGCTTGGTAATAACATCTTCTTTGAAGAGTCCAACTTTTTCACAAATCTTCACCTTGGTTGCTTCAGCTCTTTTGTCCAACTCTATTTAATTTCCAGCTAGGGTAACACTCTGTTCCATAACTTGGCCAACACTAGTTATAGTGTGGTCTAAGGCTTTGTCACCAATTTGGAAAAGATATTTGAGCTGATCAGTATTATGCTGGATCTCAGCAAATCTTCTGCGCATCTCAGTTTCTAGAGCAGTTACCTTATCAGTGATAGTATTTATACAAGTATCAAAGTAAGATTTTTGTTCTTGAAGGAGAAGTACAATCAGAGTCATCAAATCTGAGGAGGCAGGAGCTGTAGTAGCAAATAAGCCGTGCCCAGTGTCTCTACCCGTGCCCAGTTGTCAGCACTCCCCCTAAACTCAAGTCAGCTCTCCTGACTCAAAAATACGCACGATGGGCCTAGTGCGATTCGGGACGTTAAAAATCCTATAAACAAAATAAAAGATTTCATCCCCGAAATCAGGCTTAGGCTATGGGGAGAAAAGCATAATAAAAAAATAATATGCTTTTAAATAAAATTACCTTGAGCAAACAACTCCGGGTAGTGTTTTGCATCAAATCCATCGGCTCCCATGTATATTCCTCCTTCCCATGATTAGACCATAGCACCTTCACCAAGGGAACACTTTTGCAGCGCAACATTCTTGTCTCGTTATCTACGATCCGCACTGGCTCTAGTCACACAGACCTATCAGTCGCCACTGCACCATCAGTAGTGGAGATATATTGATCGGGCCGCATCCGCGCCTTTCAAAGCGATGACACATGGAACACGTCGTGGAGATTCTCTAGCCCCGGCGGTAACTCCAGCCGATAGGCCAACTGGCCAATCTTTTCCAATATAGTATAAGGCCCAACGTACCTTGGGCTGAGCTTTTTCACACCACGCACCTGTGACACCCCATGCATCGGTCGAATCTTCAGAAACACCTTATCACCCACTTGAAACTCCACCATCCGGTGCTTTGAATTATAATACTTCGCCTGCTGACCTTGAGCCTCCAACATGAGATCCCGTATCAGTCTAACCACCGCATCTGTATCATCAATATACTCAATTCCCAAAGCCTTCGGGTCTTCATCTTGCACCCAAGACAAGGGGGTTCTGCACCTTCTTCCGTAAAGGGCTTCATGGGGCTCCATGCCGATGCTACCTTGATGACTGTTGTTGTAGGAGAATTCCACCAACGGTAAAAGCCTTTCCCACGGCTCTCCTCTATCTAACACACATAACCTCAATAAATCTTCTAGTGTTCTGATGGTCCTCTCAGACTGCTCGTCCATTTGAGGATGAAACGCGGTCCTAAAGGTAAGGCGCGAACCCAAATACACATGTACCATCTTCCATTCCCTTGAGGTGAAACGACCATCCCGATCAGAAACGATTGTCTTTTGCACGCCATGATACCGTACGAACTGCTCCACAAAGAGGCGTACCAAGACATCCACGTGAGCCTCTTTCTTTATGGGGATAAATCGGGCTACTTTTGTCAGTCAATCAACGATCACCCACACCGAATCATTCCCTGAGCGTGAGCGAGGTAACCCATGGACAAAGTCCATGGAGATATCCTCAAACTTCCACTCGGGGATGGGCAACGATTGTAACAAACCACCATGGCTCTTATATTCTGCCTTCACCATTTGATAGGCTTCGCAGTGTGTAACAAAATACTTGACATCCTTCTTCATTCCCGGCCAACACATGGTCTTCCGTAGGCCGGCGTACATCTTGGCAATACCCAGGTGTACTGAATATTAAGAGCAATGAGCCTCTCTCAAGATATCCTCCTGTATTTTACCGCCCTTGGGAATGTATAGTCGGCCACGAAAATAAACGAGACCGTCTTTTAGCGTATACTGATCCATAGTCCCATCTTCGATTGACTTGATTGTCGGGGCCAGGGTCGCATCCATTCCTTGCTCCACTCTGATTCAGTCCCGGATATCACAAACTATGCTCATGCTTGTCAAGTACTCCATATACTCTGCCGAAGGAGCCTTAAATATCAATGTAATATGCATCTCTTCAATCATCTGAGCCAACTCCATACTCATAAACCGAGACTATGGGCTAGAACCTGGTACCTTTCTACTCAATGCATCGGCCACCGAGTTCGCCTTTTCGGGGTGGTAGTTCATGGTGAACTCATAGTCGTATAGAAATTCTAACCACCGATGTTGTCTCCAGTTCAACTCCTTCTGAGTTTGGACGTACTTCAAGTTTTTGTGATCTGAAAAGATCTCGCAGTGGACGTCGTATAGATAATGTCTCCAAACCTTCAAGGTGAACACCACTGCTCCAAACTCCAAATCATGAACCGGGTAATTGTTTTCATGTTTCTTCAATTGTCTTGAAGAATAAGCAATCACGTGTCTATACTGCATCAATACCGCTCCCATCCCTTGATATGATACGTCAGTGTAAACTTGAAATCCTGCCTTCCCAGACGGAAGTGCAAGGATGGGGGCGGAGGTAAGTCTATTCTTCAGTTCTTGGAACGCCGCTTCACATTGGGGTGTCCACTCAAATGGCACACCTTTCTTCGTCAATGAAGTAAGAGTGAGGGCAATCTTGGAGAATCCTTTTACGAACTTGCGGTAATAACCAGCAAGTCTAAGGAAGCTCCTCACATCGACCGCCGACTTCAAGGGTGACCACTCCTTCATGGCACGCACCTTGGCCTGATCCACCGCTAGTCCTGCTCCATTGATCACATGCCCCAAGAAAGCAACCTCTTTAAGCCAGAATTCGCACTTGCTGAACTTGGCGAACAAGGCATGCTCTTTTAATTTCTTCAAAACCAAGGTCAAGTGCTCAACATGCTCCTCCTCCGTCTTTGAGTAGACCAAGATGTCGTCTATGAAAACAATGACGAAGATATCCAAATAAGGTTCAAACACCTTGTTCATCATGCTCATGAAGTCCGAAGGGGCATTTGTGAGCCCAAATGGCATTACAGTGAACTCGTACAGTCCATATCTTGAACTAAAAGTCATTTTCTGGATGTCACCTTCTTGTATTCTCAATTGATAATACCCTGAGCGCAAGTCCAGCTTAGAAAACCAATGTGCTCCCACTAGTTGATCGAACAACTCGTCGATCCGAGGTAGCGAGCAAGTGTTCCGCACCGTCAGCCGATTGAGTTCCCGATAGTCTATACACAAACGCAGGGTCACATCCTTCTTCTTCACGAACAATACAGGGGCTCCCCAGGGTGACGAACTAGGGCGAACGAACCCTGACTCCACCAGTTCTTGTAGTTGAACTCTAAACTCTGCGAGTTCCTTTGGGGCCATTCGGTAAGGGGCCTTGGATACCGGCTTGGCACCCGGTACTAGATTAATTTGGAAGTCAACCTCTCTATGCGGGGGTAATCCTGGCAGTTTCTCAGGAAATGCCTTGGGGAAGTCCCGCACTACCTGTATGTCTTTTATATCCCATGTTAACTCCTTCAACTCGAACCTGATCATGATGACATCATCCCCCTTCATATGGGCTTTTACTGCCTGAACTGAAGATAACAACATACGAGGTGCGAAGCTAATACCTTGGAATATGATGTCGGTGTCTCCATGTCTCAAGTAGATTCGTTTCTCTGCACAGTCAATCCTCGCAAAGTGCCAGTCCAACCACGTCATGCCCAAAATGATGTCAAACTCCGACATTCTCAAGACCGTGGCAGGTGTATCAAAGGCCTTTCCTTCAATAAATATCTCGAACTCACACTTAGCAGTTGCAATCAACTCCGAGTCGTACGGTAGGCGCACTCGTCGGGCTATACCAGTAAAGTATTGTACGCCCTCTATGTCCTTAATGAAGTCCTCAGACACAAAGGAGTGTGATGCACCGGTATCGAACAACGTATAGGCCGTCTTCCCGCCAAATATCATGGTGCCTAAGTACCAATAACCAAAACTTATTGCTATGTGTCTAGTATGTCTCAAGCAACTTTAAGTTAGACAATGAAAATGTAATAATCATTTGAATCATACCTGCAATCAAATCTTGGGGATTCCATTCTTGCGCCATGTGCAGTGCGTACACTTGATCCCGAGCGGGGCCGGGGTTCCCTCCTCGCGGTCCTCGTCCTTGACCACGCATGTAACCCCTCCCTCGCGGAGCTGCTGGAGGGAGAGCAGGAGGGACATTCCCATATAACCGCGGGCAGAAACGTCGAATGTGGCCCGGCTGGTTGCATTCAAAACACACCAGCCCACGACGCCCTTCATGTTGCTGAAATTGTTGAGGCTGAGGCGGTGGAGGCAACGCAGGCGGCTGCAGAACCGGATGCTCCACTCTAAAATCTCGGTGGAAACGTCCTCCGCCTCTTTGATGTCCCCTTACTCTCCTAAAGTCCTGCCTTCTTCTATTGCTTGGGCCAGCTTCCATCACGTCTTTCGCAGGCCTCTTACCACTACTCAAGTGATCCTCCTCCAATCTCTTCGCCATGTCGATAATCTCCGTCAAGCTAGCGTCCGCTATAAACAAAAGGGTCTGCCTTAGGGGATCTCGCAGCCCTTTGTAGAAAGGCTTGGCGTATCCTCTATCATCCAGGTTATATGATTCCGCGAACCTTGCGAGATTTTGGAACTCTCGCTGGTATTCTGTAACCGATTTGATCCCTGCTTCAGTAGTAGAAACCTCTGCTCGAGCTCGTCTCGAGCCGATGTAGGAATGAAGTGCTCCAAGAAGGCACCAAATAACTCGCTCCAACTTATCTCGGTATACACTCGTCCTTGGAACGTGGAGCCCATGAGTGACTTCCACCACCTCTTAGAATGTAAATCCAAGACGAACACCGCCAACGATACAACCATGTTGGCCAGGCAACGGATCCACGCCAATAGCTCTTGCACTGTGTCAAGCCATTCCTCCGTGCGTACGACCGACTCCGTCCCGATGTAGGCGGGAGGGGAGAGAGCCCGAAAGGTGCTCAGCCAGTTAGAGCATGGAGCCTGTTGTTGAACCGGAGACTGATGCACCCTAAAGGCATCCAGGATGGCGATGAGCGACTGCCCCAACTCGGATTATTGAAACTGAGTGGGTATGGAATGGGCAGGAGTTCCCCCATTGGCTCAACGTGCACTGGAATATACACGTAAAACAGAAACGTATGGTCATGTTGGCGAATCTTGAGGTCAAAGTTGGACAACTTAGTGTGAATTATATATGGGCACACCACTGTTTCCGCTAAGTCAGTTTGTCCGCTAACTGACTAATCGAACAGGGGTGGTACCATTGTTGAATGACTTCTTTAGTTGAGGATCGTAGCAAACTAATACCATTTGTAAGACCCCCCCCCCCTCCCGGATCCCAAAACACGGCACGAAGGGGGGGGGTCTTATGCCCAGAACAGCCGCCTTGTGGTAACATTAGCACACAGGCTAACCTGTACCACAAGACGTCTATTCCGCCGGCTGTAACCAATATCAATATAAACATGCCAACCCAACCATAATATAAAAGAAGAAGTCAAATCCACACTAAGTAATACTGTCCAAATAGTACAACAAATAAGAATCTAATAATAAGCTTCTACAAGTATCAGAGTACATCTATAAAATTGCCCAAACGTGCTACATCAGAGTCGCTCAACACTCACATCTGTAACCGACGATAGCGACGGCACCGTCACTTCAGGCCCTGTCGTCCTGGCCTGACTGTCCTGCTGCATGGTCTGCGGCTGCTCTACCTATGGGGTGACCTCCTAAAAAGGAAGACGTAGCAACTGTTAGTCAAAAAGACTAAGTGGCTTCACATCCGCTCCCCCGGCGACTCCTCGGCACCAGGCGGAGAAAGGAACAAGGGTACAAGTATAATAAATACTATAACAGGTACAAGCAGGTGGTGATGATACAATAAGATTAATAGCATTATATTCTAACAGTTCTACTTAAGCAATAATAATTCCACAAGTACAAGTAATTACAGCAGGTAAGTAACTTAACTTATAAGGATGCTCATATAAACTTATAAGTTAAGGATCAGTTTGCATAAAGTAACTCATCGTATAGGAGTGCTCATACAAACTTATACGATGAGGATCTTGTTGTGCAATATTATTAAATGGTATGTATACTATGCAATGACTCACTCATGATCACACACATGCAATTGTCATGTCGACACAGACTATAGTTCCCACTATTCGAGTAGGTAGCTAACCTCTCAGGCATCAACCGCCGTGGCCAGGCGGTGACAGTAGAGCGTGCATCTCTACTACTAGGCGGGTATCCATACTACTTCATCTAGGCCTTCGTACGCCTCAACGCTAAGAAGACAACAGCGGAGCCCATGCGTACTATGGCCTAGTGGGGTCTCGGGTAGATGTGCACCGAGAACACAGCCCGAACTGGCCTGGTGTGACCCGGAAGGGGCCTCGGAAGAAAGCACGAGGACACAGCCTAACCGTTCACTTGGCACGAAAGGGGCCCCGGGATGTGAACATTGAGGACATAGCCCAACAACCCAAAGTCTAAATGTCAACTCCCATCGGTGTGACGATCGGTGAGCCCGTAGACCTGCCACACTATCCTTAACCTAGGATTATGACACCGTGTGTCGACTCACAACGCATGCAAATTCCACATCATCGTGGCATGGAGGGGGCCTCGGAAGTAAGCACGAGGACACAACCCAACCATCCATTTATACCTCATCTCAACACTAACCCAACTAGTGACGGTCAACACCACACTTACATGCTTCCACAATACTACCCGTAGGGAGACTACGCTCTAAGTATTGGACCACTAAATTTCATTCCAACCATCAAACATACTCATGGCCATAGTTTATCCTTCTATATGTCATTTCAAATAATTTCAACATGGTATAACATAATGTGCATATATAATAGTCTACCAATTTCTAACAAGTCATTTCGTTTAAGTAAGCTTGCTTCACAATTCAGGTATATGAAAACCAATTAATAATCTTCATCATTCATAGCACTACGGTGTTTAACATAAAATAGTTCACCAAAATCATGAGTTAGTTTGCAACATCGATTCCACCGAATACAAATCCATTTATATAAAAACCCAAAATTTAAGTGCAGAATAAATCTGGATAGATACTTCAGCCGGTGATTTCCTAAGCTACAAGAATCTGGTGAAGACAGGTAACCCCTTGATGGAAAGGTATTTCCAAGGGCTACATCCTTTATGTTCACACCACAACCCAAATTCAATAGTGTCATACTTGAAATCGGCCTTGAAGTCCGCTGCGTACAGAACACAATTTCTGCATGCAGGATTTATCAGACGTCATTTTCGTTCAGACTTTCCCATGGCTACAGACTTCGCCCGAAGTCGTGCAACTACTCGTTGGAAAGGTATTTTCAAGGAATTCAACTTTTGTGTTTAGTCGACAACCCAGATCTGGCCATATCATGTCAGAAAATTGCCAAGAAGATTGTTGCACGCAGAACACAGATTCTGCACGCCTCTTAAAGAGGAATGAACGGCATCAGTTCATCTTCCTCCTCAAGTCGGTCTTCCAAAATCACACCAGAAATTCCTCCACCCTTATTCACCCTCATGAGGCCTTTACTTTTCACGAAACCATCCCCCATCATCGCATAGAAGGTTGGAGAGGTAGAAGACACCACTAACCAAGAGCACAAGCCCTAGATCGGCCTCATCCTAGAGAAATCACCATCTCGCTAGTCAAGACTCTTTTGAGTTGACATCTCACCTAGAAATCTACAGATCTAGCACCAAGGGAGAGGGGAGGATGTAACACCTCCCCTGTAATGACCGTATAATATGGGTCCGGCCGAGGCCCCACAACATACGGACGTCACAGCTTTTGTATTAAAAGTTGATATAGCTACCCACACTCAAAACACTTTGCACAACACAGCGGAAACACAAGCAAGACAAGAAGTTATCCACTACAAGAAGAGTAAAACAAATGGCCTTATGACCTTACAACAAGTGTCCAAAATCAAATAATACAACAGTTGCGAAAGTGCGTAGTGTAACACCTCCCCTGTAATGACCGTATAATATGGGTCCGGCCGGGGCCCCACAACATACGGACGCCACAGCTTTAGTATTAAAAGATGATATAGATACCCAAACTCAAAACACTAGCACAACACAGCAGAAACAAAGCACGACTAGAAGTTATCCACTAACCAAAAGAGTTACGACAATGGCCTTAAGGCCTACAACAAAAGTCCAAACTCAAGAAAATAACAGTCATGAATGTGCATAGCACTCCTAGTCTACCTCGGCATGCAAGCCGGACAAAAGAGTCTCAAACATACATCATCATAAATGTAGCGCTACAAAAGAGGGAAACACTTCATGGGGCTTAGGCCTTTCTGGCCGGCGTGCTAGCTCCTGCATACGATCCTTGCCCTGTAAAAATTATTAGTAACGTGGGTCAGCAAAGGCTGACCTCAAACTGTGTAACAACACATCTCCTCCCGGTCGTCCCTAACGGACCCCGGGGAACCCTCCAACCTGCAAGTCAGCACTTCATATGCAATATAAATATCTATAAACAGAAAAGCATTAAAACAGGCTTGGATGTCTCAATCATCAAACATGTTCTCTATTGGTTGAGCATATAATAAAAGGGCCTACTATGCAACATGAATGCAACACCTGGGCTTCACCCAAGGCACCCTACTGCGTATGCATCTAGCACAACACCACAACATTTGGGTACTCACATTTCCCCATTGGTATAAAGCCGCAAACACTAAGGGAGACACAACTCCCTCAAACGGCACAGGCCGCCACAAGGAATTCTTGCCAAGGCCCCACCCGCTCGTGGGCTTAGCCCTGGGCTTGCCTGCAAGCTCTGACGTCTCATGTTAGGATTCCAACAAACACAGACTGACCGATTCTAAGAAGCCTTGCTGGACCCCACCCGCTCATGGCCTCATTGCCCGGGCTTTCCCCGAGCTTGGCATTCTCGTCAGTCTCACAGAAGGAGACTAGTCTCGCCGGGACACTCTCCACACATGACGCACATGCCAAGGGATAGCCAGCCGACCACGGAGACATAGTAACGCCTTGGCACATCGCAATCCAAGACTAAATACACCATAATCCCTCATTTGTACTGCAGCGTTCCCGCGCACCAAGGAAACCATCTCCAACTCGTGCGGAGCTAACCTTGTCCACCAAGGAAACCATCTCCAACTCCTACGGAGCTAACCTTGTCCCTAAAGGAAACCATCTACTGCCACGAGGAGCTAACCTTGTCCGGTTCCGACTACACGTACCTTTTCAAACAAAAAGGGAATTCACCACCACAACACAAACGACATCTTGCCGCAACGGAATCTCTACGAATCCCTAAGTTCATATGCAACATCATCGAGTCGGACTAACGGTCGCGACTACGGCTTCACCCATCATGCCTAATCCACTAGCGGAGCGGATCTCTAATGCAAAAATATGCCAGGGACGGACTCAATCGACCCGGAGGTTCCTCTTGAACCTTGGCAACCAAAACACCTCTTATTCGAGTGGTTGGTGCCCAAAATCTAGAAGAAAACGATGCTAAAAACATGCATCCTAAAGACCGAGAGGAGAAGTGTCGTTACCTTCCAATTCCTCTTCCTTGCCATGGCAAAATAGCCGGATGAAAATCTTCGCAACGATCTAAGCTCCACGGATCTGGACTCGGTTCGCGATTTGGAGCACTGAAACCCTTCCTACAGCCCAAGACCTTCTTCTCCTTCCTCCTTGCTCTATCTTCTCTCTAGAACTTAGAAAGAGAAGACTTGGAAAACAATGAGGGTTTCCAACCCTAAAATCGGACTTAACTTCCCAAGAGATGGCCTGAACCGTTAGATCCCAAAACCAGAAAAGAATGGCCACGATTCGCCTGGAAAATAGAAAATCTGGGCCGAACACGGCCTGGCACATGCCCGTGTCCAGGGCCGTGTGCCTCATTCGCCGTCTCAAATCGACGCGCCTGGAACTGCACACGGGCATCCGACACGCCCGTGTTCAATCTGACACGCCCGTGTCCCCAGTGACACGGCCGTGTGGCCGGCCGTGTGCCTCCAACGACACGGCCCTGAAACCAACCCGAGAGGTGACACGGCCTGGGACACGCCCGTGTCCCAAGCCGTGTGCCAAGTCTCGACACCCGTCGACAGGCTTTGTGTCGACACCGCGGAAAAACGTCGAGCGAAGATCGTTGACCAAGCGGGACACGCCATGTGACACGCCCGTGTCACAGGCCGTGTGCCCCAATCTCGACACATTGTCGAGCGAAAGTATCGACACTTGGGCCGAGTGTCGACACGGCGTCGACATGCCCTGCGACACGCCCGTGTCGTAGGCCGTATGCCCTACTCTCGACACATTGTCGAGCGAAAGTGTCGACACTTGGGCCGAGTGTCGACACGGCCTCGACACGCCCTGCGACACGCCCGTGTCGCAGGCCGTATGCCCTACCCTCGACACTTTATCGAGCGAAAGTGTCGACACTTGGACCGAGTGTTGACACGGCCTCGACACACCCTGCGACACGCCCGTGTCGCAGGCCGTGTGCCCTACCCTCGACACTTTGTCGAGCGAAAGTGTCGACACTTGGACCGAGTGTCGACACGACCTCGACACGCCCTGCGACACGCCCGTGTCGCAGGCAGTGTGCCTCCTGCCAGAAACCCAAAATTTTCCAGAACTGCACACTGACTCTCTTGCAAAACTGGGGTGTTACAACTCTCCCCCACTTAACAGTATTTCATCCCTAAATTTTAAAACAAAAGGGTACAAAACTTAAATTGTACCTGACAAGAAGAGTTCTGGAAAATCTTCTAGCATGGCCTGTTCTTGCTCCCAAGAGAACTCCTCACGACCGCAATTGTACCATCAAACTTTCACGAGTCTAACTTCTTTATTTCGCAACTGTCGAGTCTCTGAATCCTCTGTAGCAATCGGGAGGACTCGCGTCCTCAAGTCTTCCTCAATCGGCACCGATGCCGGCTCAATCACTACGCTATCCTCCACCAAGGCCTTCCTCAAAATGGAGATGTGGAAGACGTCATGCAATCCACTCAAATCTGTGGACAACGCCAACCGATAGGCTGCTTTTCCTACCCGCTCAACAACTTCAAAAGGCCCTAAAAACCTTGGACTCAACTTCTTGAGTCGGCGAATCCGTGAGACGCCTTTGAACGGCTTGACCTTCAGATATACCCAATCACCAACTGCAAATTCCAACTTCCGGTGACGAGCATTAAAGTATTTTGCTTGCCTGTCTTGCGCCACCTTCATACGCTCTTGGATGGTCCGTACCAACTCACAAGTGTCAACTACCACATCCTTTCCCAAACGTTTGGTGTCTCCCGCCTCTGCCCAAGACATTGGCGTTCGACACCGCCTCCCATACAAAGCTTCGTATGGCGCCATTTTTATACTTGCTTGAAAACTATTGTTGTACGCGAATTCTACCATGAAGAGGTGATCCTCCCACTTCTTGCCAAAATCAAGAACGCACATCCTCAACATATCCTCCATAGTACGGTTCGTTCTTTCAGTTTGCCCATCAGTTTGAGGATGGAACGTCGTACTGAACTTTAGCTTCGTGCCCAAGCTCTTCTGAACCAATCTCCAGTCCTTGGACGTAAACCGTCCATCGCGATCACTGACTATGCTTTTAGGAATTCCGTGCAGTCGCACAATGTTGCGAACATACAACTCCACCAGCTTCTCTACGTTGTCCTCTTTCCGATTTGGGATGAAGTGAGCCACCTTGGTTAGGCGATCCACGATAACCCAAATAGCATCATTACCATGCTGCGATCTCGGCAAACCATGCACAAAGTCCATGGAGATGTCATCAAATTTCCACTCAGGAATTGGAAGGGGCTTCAGGAACCCGCCCGGTTTCTGACATTCGGCCTTCACCAAGGCACATGTTTGGCAACGATTCACATACAAAGCTACATCTCGCTTCAACCCCGGCCACCAAAAGGATTCCTTCATATCCAAGTACATCTTTGTACTGCCCGGGTGAATGGAGTACTTTGAGAAGTGAGCCTCAAACATCAACTCCTCACGGAGATTGTCAAACTGTGGTACACAAACCCTTCCATCCTTTCTCAAGATTCCACCAATCATCTCCCAGGCACTGCTCTCGCCCTTTTGAGCCTCCAACACAAAAGGTTGAAACTCCACATCCAACCGAGTCGCTTACCGAATACGATCGGACAAGTCATTTTGCACTTCAATCCAGTTCAACCGAGCCACGCTAGACTCGCCTCTCGCAACACATTCCAATCCAAGGGACTCCCATTCCCGCACCAACCGCTCATCATGAGCTTCGATCCAATTTCCTTGCCCCGAGTACTTTCTACTCAAAGCGTCCGCCACCACATTGGCTTTACCCGGCGTATACTGAATCGCCACTTCGTAGTCTCCAAGAAACTCAACCCATCTGCGTTGCCGCATGTTCAAGTCGTTTTGGTCCAGAAGGTACTTCAGACTTTTGTGATCCGTGAAGATCTCCACCCTTGCGCCATACACATAGTGTCGCCAAATTTTCAACGCGAAGATCACCGCCGCCAATTCCAAGTCATGGACGGGATAATTCCTCTCATGAGACTTCAGCTGTCTAGACCCAAAAGCTATCACCTTGCCATGTTGCACCAACACACAACCCAAACCACATCCTGATGCGTCACTGAAAATCTGAAATCCATCGGTCCCTTGCGGTAAACTCAGGATTGGAGCCATCATAAGCCTCTCCTTCAGTGCCTCAAATGCTTGACTGCACTATTGGGTCCATTCAAACTTATGGTCTTTACGAGTGAGAGAGGTGAGGGGTAGAGCTATTCTCGAGAAATTCTCCACGAATCTCCTATAATACCCGGCTAGTCCAAGAAAACTTCGGACTTCCGCCACGGTCCTCAACACCGGCCAATCTCTGATGGCTTCCACTTTCGCTGGATCCACTGCCACCCCATCACCACTAATCACGTGGCCCAAAAACGCCACCTTGGCTAACCAGAACTCGCACTCTGAGAATTTTGCAAACAACTGGTTCTCCCTCAACACTTGTAGGACCACTCTCAAGTGGGTCTCATGCTCCACTTCAGACTTGGAGTACACCAAGATGTCATCAATGAAGACAACCACAAACGAATCCAAGTAATCTAGAAATACTCGATTCATCAGATCCATGAACACTGTTGAAGTATTAGACCGGGCGGCTTAGCGGTCTGATCCAGCGGTTTGTTGACCGAGCGGCTTAGCGGTCTGATCCAGCGGTTTGTAGACCGGGCGGTCTATCGGTCTACCTCTGTGGCCTGTTCTATCCTGCTGGAGTTGCCGAGCGGTTAGCCCATCTGTCTAACCGCGCGGCCTATGCGGTCTCCATTATTCTAGCCGCTCAGTACTGTAAATGTTTAGTCCCACATTGTTTGTATACTCTCTTTCTTATCTCCTCCATTCTATATAAGGGAGGCCATACCTTTGTAAATGATATCTTTTTTGGATAATAAAATTTCAATTATTCAAAAGTTTATTCGCTTGTTCTCTACTTTTCGCTTCTTGTCTCTACTTTCTAACATGGTATCAGAGGACACTGTCATTTCCTCTTGATTCTGTGCGCCCTCTGTTGTTCACGACTTCTTTTCCGCGTTCTGCGACTTGATTCGCGGCTTGCCCTCTCTTCTATCCGCACGGCTTGTTTCTATCCGCGCGGCTTGTTTTTGTCCGCCAACCTGTTCGCGCGGCTTGCACCTTCTTGGTTCTCTTCTCCTACTACTCTTTGTCGCAGTGACCTGTTTCGTTGTCGTCGTGCTCCTTGTTCTTTCTTGCCTCTCCGACTTCCTCGTCGTTGTGGTCTGTCCCTGTCCGCGTGTGTGTTGTCTCTCTACTCGCGGTTTGCTGCTGTGATCTGCCTGACCGTGCGGGTTGTTCCTTTCTCACCCGCATCTTGGTCGCGGTCGCCAGCTCTTCTCCTCTTTTCTGTTCGCTCGGGCTTCTCAGTTCGTGCGACTTCTTCCCCGCCGTGCCTTTGACCGCCTTCTAGCCGCTGTTGTGATCTGCCTGACCGTGCGGGTTGTCTCTTTCTTGCCCGCATCTTGGTCGCGGTCACCTGCTCTTCTCCTCTCTTCTGTTCGCTCGGCCTTTTCAGTCCGCGCGACCTCTTTCCCGCAGTGCCTCTTTCTAGCCGCTACTGTTCGCGCGGCTTCCTCTGTTTTCTAACCGCTCCTGTTCGTGCGGCTTCTTCTGCTTCCGGGTTCTATGACTACCTCCGGTCTCACCACTACTCCTGCAGCTCCTTCTCCTCCTCCTCCTTCGGGCAACCTTGGCACCCTTTCCAAGCTTGTGGGCTCCAACTATCCCGATTGGAGCGTTTCTTTCAACTTTCTCCTTCGTTCTCAACGCAAGCGTCATCACCTCACCGATGACCCTCCTCCTCGCACCTCTCCTGAGTTTGATGACTGGGATGCGAGTGATGCTCTTGTTCGCACCTGGCTGGCCAACAGCCTTTCTGATGAGTGCCTTCCCGTCATTCGCCATGATGAGACGGTCAAGGCCGCATGGCTTCACCTCGCTGCTCTCTATTCTAAGGGGGGACAGACGTCCCGTATTTATACTCTCTATGCGGACCTCTTCGCCCGCCCTTCCATGTCCCCAGCTGCGGCTTATCAGCAGGTTCAGGCTCTTGGGGCTGAAATCCTCCAGAATCGCCCCTTCTCTGCGGACTTGGCCGACCAGCACAAACACTTCCAGGAACTCCTGATTGTTTGTTATCTTCTTCGTCTTCCCGACTCTTATGATATGATCCGCCAGCAGATCTTGGGTGAGGCGGAATCTCCTACTTTGGATGCCACTGCGGCTCGCATTGTCGTCGTTACTTCGCTCCTCCAGCGGCCTCTGTTGGCCTCCCCCCCTTCCCAGGACTCCTTTGCTCACCAAGCTCAGCGGGGGGGCCCGAGTGGCCGTGGCTCCTCTGGCGGACGGGGTTCCTCCCGGTTCTTCTGCTCTCACTGTAGTCGTACTGGTCATACTGTTGACCGCTGCTGGCAGAAACATCCTCATCTTCGCCCTTCCGGTGATGCTCCTTCGGCCTCCGCCTCTTCTAGGCCGTCTGCCTCTGTGGCCACGACGTCAGGTAGTGCCCACGTCGTTACCCAAGGTAAATGACTGATTGACTCCGGTGCCACCAATCATATGACGGGCAACCCTCATTGCTTCTCCCGTCTTGAGACCCATGACCGCTTACCCCCAGTTCGTGTGGCGGATGGTTCCCCGTCTCCGGTTCATGGGACGGGCATGGTTCAACCCACTCCATCGCTTTGCTTGGAGGATACCCTCTATGTCCCGAAGTTCCCGTGCAATTTGTTATCCGTTACTAATTTATGCCGGCAACTTCAGTGCTCCGTGTTATTCACTCCCACTACTTGTTCTTTTCAGGACCCGAGGACCCAGCGGACGATTGCTACTGGGACTGAGAGCGGCGGCCTCTACTTCCTCGACGATGTTTCAGCTCTTTCTGCCTACTCCTCCTCCACCGATCTCCTTCAGTGGCATCTTCGTCTTGGACATCCTCCTCCTCGGCTTATTCGTCAGCTTCTGCCCCACTTACCTCCCACCAGTTCTCCGCTCAATTGTGATGCGTGTCAGCTTGGCAAACATCATCGCTCCTCCTTCCCACCGAAGCAAGGTCGTGGCTCCTCTCACATTTTTGATCTTATTCATTCTGATGTATGGGGTCCTGCTCCTACCCTCACAGTTGGTCGGGGCAGTTCCTATTTTGTCACTTTTATCGATGATTTTACTCGATGTACCTGGGTGTATCTCTTAAAGGATCGCTCTGAACTATTTTCTGTTTGGCAATCTTTTTACTTTATGATTAAGACTCAATTTGCTATTTCTATTAAAGTCTTACGTTCTGATAATGCCAAGGAATATCTGTCTCATGAGTTCTCTGCGTTCTTTCACCAACACGGCCTCATTCATCAAACGACTTGTGTTTACACCTCCCAACAGAATGGGGTGGCGGAGCGTAAAAACCGTCACCTGCTTGATGTTGCGCGTACTCTCATGACGCAGATGCACGTCCCTCACTCCTACTGGGGCTACGCTGTGCTCCTCGCTTGCTATCTCATCAATCGCATTCCCTCCACGGTCCTCCACGGCCGGACTCCCTTCTCCCTTCTCTACCCCCACCAGGAACCTTTTCCTCTTCCTCTCCGTGTCTTTGGCTGTACGGCCTTTGTTCACGCTCCCTCCGCTACCCACGACAAGCTTTCCCCCCGTTCCACCAAGTGTGTCTTTTTGGGGTACTCTACCACTCAAAAGGCTATTGCTGCTTTGACCCCCTTCTCCGCAAGCAGTTTGTCTCCGCAGATGTGACTTTTTTCGAAAATGCTTCCTATTTCTCTCCTTCCTCTACTCTTCCTTCTCTTCCTTCTGATATCTCCGTTCCTTCCACACCTCTCCACGTTTTCCCACCTTCGTCTCCTCCTCCACCCACTCCTTCCCAGTCCGTCTCCCCACCCACCCCTCCACCCTCCTCTCCGCCGCCGTCTCTCTCTAGTCCCGGGCCAGCCTTCTCCGCCACGGACGCTCCGGTCGCTGACGCTCCCGTCGCCGACGCTCCCGATGATCTGGATGTTCCCATTGCCCTTCGCAAAGGGGTGCGGGCGTGTACTCAACACCCGCTCACGGCTGTTGTTTCTTATGATCAGCTTTCTCCTTCTCGCAGGTGTTTTGCCTTGGCTATCTCTGCTACTTCTACTCCCCGTACCTACCAGGAGGCTCTCGCTCTCCCTCATTGGAAGTCTGTCATGGATGAGGAGATGGCTACTCTTACTGAATGGGGTACCTGGACCCTGGTTCCTCCTCCCGTGGGCACTGATGTGGTTGGCTGTCGCTGGGTCTTTGTTGTGAAGTTTCGCCCCGACGGTACTGTGGATCGCTACAAAGCCCGGCTGGTGGCCAAGGGCTTTACTCAGACTTATGGCGTTGATTACTTTGATACCTTCTCTCCGGTTGCTCGCCTCAGCACCATCCGGGTTCTCTTTTCTGTGGCTGTTAACCGGGCTTGGGCTATTTCCCAGCTTGATGTGAAGAATGCATTTCTCTATGGCGATCTTCAGGAGGACGTCTATATGGAGCAACCTCCTGGGTATGTTGCTCAGGGGGAGACACGTGTCTGTCATTTGAAGAAGGCCATTTATGGCCTAAAGCAGAGCCCTCGGGCATGGTTCGAAAAATTCAGTGGTATTGTGGCAACCATCGGCTTTCAAAGGAGTTCGGCCGATCACTCCTTATTCATTCGCAAAACGGCCTCGGGACTGGTGGTTTTGGCCGTATATGTGGATGATATTCTCCTTACTGGTGATGACCGAGATGGGGTGGACTTGACGAAGAAGCACCTCCGTCAGCACTTGGTCATGAAGGATATGGGCTCCCCAAAATACTTTTTGGGGATAGAAATCTCTCGGAAACCTGACTCCTTGGTTCTCTCTCAACGGAAGTATGCCCTTGATCTTCTTCGAGAAGCAGGCTTGACAGGTGCCAAACCAGCTCATCTTCCCATGGCTGTTGGAGAAGACAAAACGTGGACGGATGAATCGCCTCCTCTATCTGATGTCACACGGTACAGACGTTTGGTAGGCAAACTCATCTATCTCACGGTGACTAGACCCGACATCGCCTACGCTGTAGGAAAGCTCAGTCAGTTTATGCAAGCTCCCAGGGAGTGTCATCTTCAGTCCGCCCTGAAGATTTTAGAGTATATCAAAGCAGCACCGGGCAGAGGGTTACTCTTCCAGAAGAATGGCCATCTGAGGGTTGAGGCCTACGCAGACTCCAGTTACGCGGATGACAAAGGCGATCGTAAATCCACGTCAGGTTTTTATACCTTTGTTGGAGGTAATCTCGTGAGTTGGAAGAGCAAGAAACAGTCTGTTGTTTCCAGATCCAGTGCCGAAGCAGAATACCGGAGTATGGCGTCAACTACGTGTGAGTTAAAGTGGTTGCGGGCTCTCATGCTTGACCTGGGCGAGGTATATGATTGTCCTCTCCCTATATTCTGTGACAACAAGGCCGCTATACACATATCCAGAAATCCGGTCTTCCATGAGAGAACGAAGCATATAGAGGTTGACTGTCACTTCATTCGGGAGGAGATTTTGAAGAAACAGATTTGTACTCCTTTTGTCACCTCTGACAAGGAGTTGGCAGATATCTTCACCAAGCCGGTTTCTACTTCCTTCTTCCGCATTTGTGACAAGCTGGGCATGATTGATATCTATGCTCCAGCTTGAGGGGGAGTGTTGAAGTATTAGACCGGGCGGCTAAGCGGTCTGATCCAGCGGTTTGTTGACCGAGCGGCTTAGCGGTCTGATCCAGCGGTTTGTAGACCGGGCGGTCTATCGGTCTACCTCTGCGGCCTGTTCTATCCTGCTGGAGTTGCCGAGCGGTTAGCCCATCTGTCTAACCACGCGGCCTATGCGATCTCCATTATTCTAGCCGCTCAGTACTGTAAATGTTTAGTCCCACATTGTTTGTATACTCTCTTTCTTATCTCCTCCATTCTATATAAGGGAGGTCATACCTTTGTAAATGATATCTTTTTTAGATAATAAAATTTCAATTATTCAAAAGTTTATTCGCTTGTTCTCTACTTTTCGCTTCTTGTCTCTACTTTCTAACAAACACCGATGGTGCGTTCGTCAACCCGAACGGCATCACCGTAAACTCAAAGTGTCCGTACCTTGTCCCAAAAGCAGTCTTGGGTATGTCCTCATCCCGAATTCGCAGCTGATAATTGCCTGACTTCAAGTCCAGTTTTGAATATACCACTGACCCCACCAATTGGTCGAACAAATCATCTATCCGAGGAATCGGATACTTATTCTTGATGGTCAATTTATTCAGCTCTCGGTAGTCTATGCATAGGCGCATACTACCATCTTTCTTCTTTACAAACAACACCGGCGCGCTCCACAGTGAAGTACTGGGTCTAATATACCCTTGCTCCAACAGTTCCTGTAACTGTACCTTAAGTTCCGCCAATTCCTTTTGTGCCATCCTAAATGGAGGACACGACACCGGTCTAGCCTCCGGCACTAACTCGATCGAGAAGTCGATCTCCCGCCGAGGAGGCGCTCCAGGAAGTTCATTCGGAAACACATCCTTAAACTCTGCCACCACAGGCACTTACTCAATAGATAGTTGGGAGAGACGAACCTCCAATAACGCTACGCGCGCTACACCACCCTGGTTAACAGCCTGCACCAACTGCAAGGCCGAAATCAAGGAACATGCCACTCCACACAGGCCCTCAAATTTGACCTCCGCCTGCCCTTTGCTCTTTAGGGTCACTACCTTGGACAAACAATCAATGCTAGCGCGCTGCTCTGCAAGCCAGTCCATGCCCAAAATGACATCGAACTCTACCAACGGTAACACCGCTGCTACCAAAACGAAAACAACTCCGTCTAGCTCCCAACAAATGCACCCTTTAGCCCCGGTGGTCATAGATGACCCATTAGGCATGCGCACCTTCAGCTCCGCGTCCGCCGAGAACGACTCAACTCCTATTCTCCGGATGAAGCTCTCCGCAAGAAAAGAGTGCGATGCTCCCGTATCGAACAATACCCTAGCGGGGTATCCGAAAACTAACAGGAAGCCTACAACAAGACATCTCACAAAAGGGGTCTAAAGAAGTATGGAGCACAAATGCAAACTTAAATTTTCTTCTTACCTGTCACCACATCGGTTTGACGGATCGCTTCTTGCTGTCCAAGGTTGTAAGCCCTTGGTTGCACCGGTTGGAACCGAGAAGCGCTCGACTCCGCCATCTTTCCTTTCTCCGCAGCACTGGGGCCCGAGCGCACAGACTGCTCCTGCTTTGTCTCTTGCCCCGCTCCCCCTTGCTGACAAACACGAGCTATGTGCCCAACCTTCCCGCAGTTGTAGCACGTCGGTGGTCCCATAGAGTGAGAACCTCCGGGCACCCACTTGCTCTTTTCACCGGACCCGGAAAAGTGAGGCTTCTTCCTCCATCTGCTCCCTTCCGACTTTCCTTGGGATTGGGGAGGCTTCCCTTCCCCATGCTTGGGAGTGAAACCCTTATGACGCTGGGTCCGCTCCAGGTCATTTTCCAAACTCCTGGCAGCTTCAACAAGTTCACTAAAACCAGCTCTCTTCATGCAGATGAGGGGTTGCCTCAGATTCTCCCTTAACCCTTGGTAGAAGAGGTTATCCCTCTCTACGTCATCGGCCATTGTCGTTCTCGCATAACGACCCAAACGGGTGAACTCTTGCACATACTCATCCATTGTCCTGTCTCGCTGCATTAGATGAAGAAACTGCCTCTGCAGGGCCAACCGCGTAGAAACTGGAATATACCTCTTAAGAAAAGCGTCCCCAAACTCTTCCACCGACGGGGTGCGTCCCGGGAACTGGCGGCCGCTATGGCTCACCCACCACAACTTGGCGTCTCCTTCCAACATGAACGTCGCATACTCAGATTTCTTTTCCTCTAGCGTCTCCGCCTCCCTCAAAAGCTCTTGAATATGAACCCACAAATCCTCTGCATCCGTTGGCGTTCCAACACCCTTGAAAGACGGGGGATGGAAACTCAGGAAATACTTCATGTGTCGGTCTCCATGTCCTACCAACACCCTTTCTGCCAAAGGCTCCACTCGCCTGGCTTCTCCGCCTGGCACGGCCGTCGCCGTGTCCGGTGTAGCAGGGGTTGCTACCTGGGCTGCAGCCGCCGCTTGGGCTGCCACCATCGCTTCTGCAAGCATACGGTAGAAGTCGGCCGGGTTTACACCCGTGCCCAGAAGACCTGGAGCAGTGGCACTGCTCGCCGAGAGCTCTTCCCTTGCTCTTGAAGTGCCCGCCTCGTTGCTTGCACTCTTCCGGAAAACAAGAAATAAGGGATTAGTCTCCAATCTCAAGACTAAAACATAAGGACACTCACGGTCCCGCGTTACTCTTATGCGGATAACTTCTCTACGCACTGACCTTGAATCTAACCTCGCTTTGATACCAAATTGTAACACCTCCCTTGTAATGACCGTATAATATGGGTCCGGTCGGGGCCCCACAACATACGGATGCCACAACTTTAGTATTAAAAGATGATATAGCTACCCAAACTCAAAACACTAGCACAACACAGCGGAAACAAAGCACGATTAAAAGTTATCCACTAACCAAAAGAGTTACGACAATGGCCTTAAGGCCTACAACAAAAGTCCAAACTCAAGAAAATAACAGTCATGAATGTGCATAACACTCCTAGTCTACCTCGACATGCAAGCCGGACAAAAGAGTCTCAAACATACATCATCATAAATGTAGCGCTACAAAAGAGGGAAACACTTCATGGGGCTTAGGCCTTTCTGGCCGGCGTGCTAGCTCCTGCATAAGATCCTTGCCCTGTAAAAATTATTAGTAACATGGGTCAGCAAAGGCTGACCTCAAACTGTGTAACAACACATCTACTCCCGGCCGTCCCTAACGGACCCCGGGGAACCCTCCAACCTGCAAGTCAGCACTTCATATGCAATATAAATATCTATAAACAGAAAAGCATCTAGCACAACATGAATGTCTCAATCATCAAATATGTTCTCTATTGGTTGAGCATATAATAAAAGGGCCTACTATGCAACATGAATGCAACACCCGGGCTTCACCCAAGGCACCCTACTGCGTATGCATCTAGCACAACATCACAACATTTGGGTACTCACATTTCCCCATTGACATAAAGCCGCAAACACTAAGGGAGACAAAACTCCCTCAAACGGCGCACAGGCCGCCACAAGGAATTCTTGCCAAGGCCCCACCCGCTCGTGGGCTTAGCCCCGGGCTTGTCTGCAAGCTCTGACGTCTCATGTCAGGATTCCAACAAACACAGACTGACCGATTCTAAGAAGCCTTGCTAGACCCCACCCGCTCATGGCCTCATTGTCCGGGCTTGCCCCGAGCTTGGCATTCTCGTCAGTCTCACAGAAGGGGACTAGTCTCGCCGGGACACTCTCCACACATGACGCACATGTCACGGGATAGCCAGCCGACCACGGAGACATAGCCACGCCTTGACACATCATAATCCAAGACTAAATACACCATAATCCCTCATTTGTACTACAGCATTCCCGCGCACCAAGGAAACCATCTCCAACTCGTGCGGAGCTAACCTTGTCCACCAAGGAAACCATCTCCAACTCATACGGAGCTAACCTTGTCCCTCAAGGAAACCATCTACCGCCACGAGGAGCTAACCTTGTCCGGTTCCGACTACACGTACCTTTTCAAACAAAAATGGAATTCACCACCACAACACAAACGGCATCTTGCCGCAACGGAATCTCTACGAATCCCTAAGTTCGTATGCAACATCACCGAGTCGGACTAACGGTCGCGACTACGGCTTCACCCACCATGCCTAATCCACTAGCGGAGCGGATCTCTAATGCAAAACTATGCCGGGGACGGACTCAATCGACCCGGAGGTTCCTCTTGAACCTTGGCAACCAAAACACCTCTTATTCGAGTGGTTGGTGCCCAAAATCTAGAAGAAAACGATGCTAAAAACATGCATCCTAAAGACCGAGAGGAGAAGTGTCGTTACCTTCCGACTCCTCTTCCTTGCCATGGCAAAATAGCCGGATGAAAACCTTCGCAATGATCTAAGCTCCACGGATCTGGACTCGGTTTGCGATTTGGAGCACCGAAACCCTTCCTACAGCCCAAGACCTTCTTCTCCTTCCTCCTTGCTCTATCTTCTCTCTAGAACTTAGAAAGAGAAGACTTGGAAAATAATGAGGGTTTCCAACCCTAAAATCGGACTTAACTTCCCAAGAGATGGCCTGAACTGTTAGATCCCAAAACCAGAAAAGAATGGCCACGATTCGCCTGGAAAATAGAAAATCTGGGCCGAACACGGCCTGGCACACGCCCGTGTCCAGGGCCGTGTGCCTCATTCGCCGTCTCAAATCGACGCGCCTAGAACCGCACACGGGCATCCGACACGCCCGTGTTCAATCCGACACGCCCATGTCCCCAGTGACACGGCCGTGTGGACGGCCGTGTGCCTCCAACGACACGGCCCCGAAACCAACCCGAGAGGTGACACGGCCTGGGACACGCCCGTGTCCCACGCCGTGTGCCAAGTCTCGACACCCGTCGACAGGCTTTGTGTCGACACCGCGGAAAAACGTCGAGTGAAGATCGTCGACCAAGCGGGACACGCCCTGTGACACACCCGTGTCACAGGCCGTGTGCCCCAATCTCGACACATTGTCGAGCGAAAGTGTCGACACTTGGGCTGAGTGTCGACACGGCCTCGACACGCCCTGCGACACGCCCGTGTCACAGGCCGTGTGCCCTACTCTCGACACATTATCGAGCGAAAGTGTCGACACATGGGCCGAGTGTCGACACAAACTCGACACGCCCTGCGACACGCCCGTGTCGCAGGCCGTGTGCCCTACCCTCGACACTTGGTCGAGCGAAAGTGTCGACACTTGGACCGAGTGTCGACACGGCCTCGACACGCCCTGCGACACGCCCGTGTCGCAGTCCGTGTGCCCTACCCTTGACACTTTGTCGAGCGAAAGTGTCGACACTTGGACCGAGTGTCGACACTGCCTTGACACGCCCTGCGACACGCCCGTGTCGCAGGCCGTGTGCCTCCTGCCAGAAACCCAAAATTTTCCAGAACTGCACACTGACTCTCTTGCAAAACTGGGGTGTTACACGTAGTACTCCTAGTCTACCTCGGCATGCAAGCCGGACAACATGAGTCTCAAACATACAACATCATATAAGTAGAGCTACAAAAAAAAGCACTTCATGAGGCTTAGGCCTTTCTGGCCGGCGAACTAGCTCCTGCATGCGATCCTTGCCCTGTAAAATTTATTAGTAATGTGGGTCAGCAAAGGCTGACCTCAAACTGTGTAACAACACATCTCCTCCCGGCCGCCCCTAACGGACCCCGGGGTACCCCTCCAACCTGCAAGTTAGCACTTCATATGCAATAATCATAAGCAAGAAAAGCAACTACTAAAACAGGCTTGGATGTCACGCGCATCATACATGTTCTCTACGGGTTGAGAATATAACAAAAAGGGCCTACTTATGCAATCATGTATCCAATAACCCGGGTTTCACCCAAGGCACCCTAACTAGTATGCATCTAGCACATCATCACATCATATGGGTACTCATCGATTCCCCATTGGCATAAAGCCGCAAACAAAGGGGTGACACCATTCCCCCCAACGGCTCACAGGCCGCCTCATAGAACTCTTGTCAAGGTCCCACCCGCTCAAGGTCTTAGACCCGGGCTTGCCTACAAGCTCTGACGTCTCATGTCAGGATTCCAACAACCACACAACTGACCGATTCTAAGAAGCCTTGCCGGACCCCACCCGCTCATGGTCTCATTGCCCGGGCTTGCCCCCATGCTTGGCATTCTCGTCAGTCTCACAGAAGGGGACTAGTCTCGCCGGGACACTCTCCACACATGACATGAACGTCACGGGATAGCCAGCCGACCACGGAGACATAGCCACGCCTTGGCACATCACAAACCAAGACAATTCCACCATAGTCCCTCATTTGTACTGCAGCGTTCCCGCGCACCAAGGAAACCATCTACAACTCATGCGGAGCTAAGCTTGTCCACCAAGGAAAACATCTACCGCCACGAGGAGCTAACCTTGTCCGGTTCCGACTACACGTACTCACTCGAGAAGAAGGGGGAAAACATCACCACATCACAAACGGCGTCTTGCCGCAACGGAATCTCAACGAATCCTTAACGTTCGTATGTAACATCACCGAGTCGGACTAACGATCGCGACTACGGCTTCACCCACCATGCCTAATCCACTAACGGAGCGGATCTCTAATGCAAAATATGTCGGGGATGGACTCAATCAACCTGGATGTTCCTCTTGAACATTGGCGACCCAAAACCCCTCTTATTTGAGAGTTTGGTGCCCAAGAACTAGAAAAGAAAAATGATGCTAAAGACATGCATCCTAAGACCGAGAGGATAAGTGTCGTTACCTTCCGACTCCTCTTCCTTACCATGGCAAAATATTCGGATGAAAACCTTCGCAAAGATCTAGCCTCCACGGATCTGGACTCGGCTCGCGATTTGGAGCACCGAAGCATCTCCTTCAGCCCAAACCCTCCTTCACCTTCTTCCTTGCTCTCCCTTCTCTCTAGAAATTAGTAAGAGAAAAGCTTGAAGAAGAATGAGGGTTTCCAACCCTATTCTCGGACTTAACTCCCCAAGAACAGTCCTAAACCGTCAGATCCTAAAATCAGGAAAAGAATAGCCACGATCCGCCTGAAAAACAAAATACATGGGCCGAACACGGCCTTGCACACGTCCGTGTCCAGGGCCGTGTGCCTCATTCGCCGTCTCAAATCGATGTGCCTGGAATAACACACAGGCATCCGACACGCCCGTGTTCGACCCGACACGCCCGTGTCCCCACTGACACGGCCGTGTGGCCTGCCGTGTGCCTCCATCGGCACGGCCACGAAAACATCCCGAGAAGTGACACGGCCTGGTACACGCCCGTGTCCCAAGCCGTGTGCCAAGTCTCGACACTCGTCGACAGCCTTTGTGTCGACACTGCGGAAAAACATCGAGCGAAGATCGTCGACCAAGCGGGACACGCCCTGTGACACGCCCGTATCACAGGTCGTGTGCCCCAGTCTCTACACTCGACACTCGACACTCGACACTCGTCGAGTGAACATCATCGACTGAAGATTGTAGATAGATCCACACGGCCTTGGACACGCCCGTGTCCTAGGCCGTGTGCCTTGTCTCGACACAAAGTCGAGCGAAAATGTCGACACCCCGGGTCGAGTGTCGACATGGGCTCGACACGCCCTGCGACACGCCCGTGTCGCAGGCCGTGTGCCTTCACTCGACACTTCGTCATGCGCAAAGTGTCGACCACGTGGCCAAGTCGTCGACACGGCCTGACACGGCCCGGCGTGTCCCGGGCCGTGTGCCCCCTGCCAGAAACCAAAAAATGACCAGAAATGTAAATCGTCCCTTTCTCAAAATCTGGGGTGTTACAACTCTCCCCCCCCCCCCCCTTAACAGAATTTCGTCCCGAAATTACAAAACAAAAGAGACAAAAACTTAAATTGTACCTGAAATGAAGAGTTCTGGGTACTCTTCTAGCATGGCTTGCTCTTGTTCCCAAGATTGCTCCTCACGACCGCAGTTGTCCCATCGGACTCTCACGAGTTTAACCTCTTTATTCCGTAACTGCCGAGTCTCTGAATCCTCTATAACGATTGGACAGACTCGCGTCCTCAAGTCTTCCTCAATTGGCACCGATGCCGGCTCGATCACCACACTAGCCTCCACCAAGGCTTTCCTCAAAACGGAGACGTGGAAGACGTCATGCAAGCCACTCAGCTCCGCGGACAACGCCAACCGATAGGTTGCTTCTCCCACCCGTTCAACAACTTCAAAAGGCCCCAAAAATCTCGGACTCAACTTTTTTAGTCGGCTAATCCGTGAGACGCCTTTGAACGGTTTGATCTTCAAATAGACCCAATCACCTACCGCAAACTCCAACTTCCTGTGACGAGCATTAAAGTATTTTTCTTGCCGGTCCTGAGCCACCTTCATACGCTCTTGAATAGTCCGTACCAACTCACAAGCGTCAACCACCGCCTCCCTTCCCAAAATTTTTGTGTCTCCCGCCTCTGCCCAAGACATCGGTGTTCGACATCGTCTCCCATACAAAGCTTCGTATGGCGCCATTTTTATACTTGCTTGATAACTGTTATTGTATGTGAATTCTATCATGAAGAGGTGATCCTCCCACTTCTTTCCGAAGTCAAGAACGCACATTCTCAACATATCCTTCATGGTACGGTTCGTTCTTTCAGTTTGCCCATCGGTTTGAGGATGGAACGTCGTACTGAACTTTAGCTTTGTGCCCAAACTCTTTTGAACCAATCTCCAGTCCTTGGACGTAAACCGTCCATCTCGATCGCTGACTATACTCTTTGGAATCCCGTGCAATCGCACAATGTTGCGAACATACATCTCCACCAGCTTCTCCACGCTGTCCTCTTTCCGATTTGGGATGAAGTGGGCCACCTTGGTTAAGCGGTCCACGATCACCCAAATAACATCATTACCCTGCTGCGATCTAGGCAAACCATGTACAAAGTCCATGGAGATGTCATCAAATTTTCATTCAGGGATTGGAAGGGGCTTTAGGAACCCGCCCGGCTTCTGACATTCGGCCTTCACCAAGGCACAAGTTTGGCAACGATTCACGTACAAAGCTACGTCCCGCTTCAGCCCCGGCCACCAAAAGGATTTCTTCATATCCAAGTACATCTTTGTACCGCCCGGGTGAATGGAATACTTTGTGAAGTGAGGCTCAAACATCAACTCCTCACGGAGTTTGCCGAACTGCGGTATACAAACCCTTCCGTTCTTCCTCAGAATCCCATCAATCATCTCACAGGTGCTGCTCTCGCCCGCTTGAGCCTCCAACACAAATGGTTGAAACTCCACATCCAACCGAGTCACTTCCCGAATGCGATCGGTCAAGTCGTTCTACACTTCGATCCAGTTTAACCGAGCCACGCTGGACTCGCCTCTCGCAACACATTCCAAACCAAGGGACACCCATTCCCGTACCAACCGCTCATCATGAGCTTCGATCCAATTTCCTTTCCCCGAGTACTTTCTACTCAAGGCATCCGCCACCACATTGGCTTTACCTGGCGTATACTGAATCGCCACTTCGTAGTCTCCCTAAAACTCAATCTACCTGCGTTGCCGCATGTTCAAGTCCTTTTGATCCAAGAGATACTTCAGGCTTTTGTGATCTGTGAAGATCTCCACCTTTGCACCATATAGATAATGTCGTCATATTTTCAACGCAAAAATTACCGCCGCCAACTCCAAGTCATGGACGGGGTAATTCCTCTCATGAGGCTTTAGTTGTCTAGACCTAAAAGCTATCACTTTGCCATGTTGCACCAAAACACAACCCAAACCGCATCCCGATGCGTCACTGAAAATTTGAAATCCCTCGGTCCCTTGCGGTATACTTAGGATCGGAGCCATCATCAGTCTCTCTTTCAGTGCTTCAAATGCTTGACTGCACTCTCGAGTCCACACAAACTTATGATCTTTACGAGTGAGTGAGGTGAGGGGTAGAGCTATCCGCGAAAAATTCTCCACGAACCTCCTGTAATACCTAGCTAGTCCAAGAAAACTTCGGACCTCCACCACGGTCCTCAAAACCGGCCAATCTCTAATGGCTTCCACTTTTGTTGGATCCACTGCCACCCCATCCCCACTAATCACGTGGCCCAAAAATGTCACCTTCTCTAACCAGAACTCGCACTTGGAGAATTTTGCATACAACTGATTCTCCCTCAACACTTGCAAGACCACTCTCAAGTGGGTCTCATGCTCTACTTCTGATTCGGAATACACCAAGATGTCATCAATGAAGACAACCACAAAAGAATCTAAGTATTCCTGAAATACCTGATTCATAAGATCCATGAACACAGATGGTGCATTCATCAGCCCGAACGACATCACCGTAAACTCAAAGTGTCCATAGCTTGTACCAAAGGCAGTCTTGGGTATGTCCTCATCCCGAATTCGCAGCTGATAATAGCCTGAATTCAAGTCCAACTTTGAATACACCACTGACCATACCAACTGGTTGAACAAGTCATCTATCCGAGGAATCAGATACTTATTCTTGATGGTCAGTTTATTCAGCTCTCGGTAGTCTATGCACAGTCGCATGCTACCGTCTTTCTTCTTTACAAACAACACCGGCGCACTCCACGACAAAGAACTGGGTCTGATATACCCTTGCTCCAACAGTTCCTGCAACTGCACCTTGAGTTCTGCCAACTCCTTTGGTGTCATCCTAAACGGAGGACGTGACACCGGCCTAGCCTCCGGCACTAACTCGATCGAGAAATCGATCTCCCTCCGAGGAGGCGCTCCAGGAAGTTCATCCGGAAACACATCCTTGAACTCTGCCACAACGGGCACTTCCTCAATATTCAACTGGGAGAGACGAACCTCCAATAACGCTACAAGCGCTACACCACCCTGGTTAACCGCCCGCATCAACTGCATGGCCGAAATCAGGGAACATGCCACTCCACAAAGGCCCTCAAATTTGACCTCCGCCTGCCCTTTGCTCTTTAGGGTCACTACCTTGGATAGGCAATCAATACTGGTGCGCTGCTCTGCAAGCCAGTCCATGCCCAAAATGACATCGAACTCAAACAATGGTAAAATCGCTGCTACCAAAACGAAGTCAACTCCGTCTAGCTCCCAATAGATGCGCCCTTTGGCCCTAGTGGTCATGGATGACCCATTGGGCATGCGCACTTTCAACTCCGCGTCCGCCGAGAAAGACTCAACTCCTATTCTCCGGATGAAGCTCTCCGCAAGAAAAGAGTGTGATGCTCCCGTATCGAACAATACCCTAGCGGGGTATCCGGAAACTAATACGAAGCCTACAACATAGACATCACACAAAAAGGGTCTAAAAGTATGAAACACAAAATTTCAACTTAAATTTCCTTCATACCTGTCACCACATCGGTTTGGCGGATCGCTTCTTGCTGTCCAAGGTTGTACGCCCTTGGTTGCACCGGTTGGAACCGAGAAGCGCTCGACTCCGCCATCTTCCCTTTCTCTGTAGCACTGGGGCCGGAGCGCACAGTCTGCTCCTGCCTTGTCTCTTGCCCCACTCCTCCTTGGGGACAAACACGAGTTATGTGCCCCCACCTTACCGCAGTTGTAACACGTCGGCGGTCCCCGAGAGTGAGAACCTCCAGGCATCCAATTGCTCTTCTCACCAGATCTGGAAGTGTGAGGCTTCTTCCTCCACCTACTCCCTTCAGACTTTCCATGAGATTGGGAAGGATTCCCTTCCCCTTTCTTGGAAGTAAAACCCTTACGGCGTTGGGTTCGCTCCAAATCACTTTCCAAAATCCTAGCAGCCTCAACTAGTTCATTGAATCCCGCTCTCTTCATGGAGATGAGGGGCTGTCCCAGGTTCTCCCTTAGCCCCTGGTAGAAGAGGTTATCCCTTTCTACATCATCTGCCATCGTCGTTCCCGTGTAACGACCCAAACGGGTGAACTCCTGCACATACTCATCCACTGTCTTGTCTCGCTGTATTAAATGCAGAAACTGCCTCTGAAGGGCCAATCGTGTAGAAACTAGAATATACCTCTTTAGAAACGCATCCCCAAACTCCTCCACTGATGGGGTGCGTCCCGGGAACTGGCGGCCGCTATGGCTCACCCACCACAACTTGGCGTCTCCTTCCAACATGAACGCTACATATTCAGATTTCTTTTCTTATGGCGTCTCTGCCGCCCTCATAAGCTCTTGAATGCGAACCCACCAATCCTCCGCATCTATTGGCGTACCAACTCCCTTGAATGACGGGGGTGGAAGCTTAGGAAATACTTCAAGTGCCGGTTTCCATGTCCGACAACTACCCTCTCCGCCAAAGTCTCCACTCGCCTGGCTTCTCCTCATGGCACGGTCGTCACCGTATCTGGTGTAGCAGGGGTTGCTACTTGAGATGATGCTGCAACTTGGGCTGCTACCATCGCTTCCGCAAGCATGCGGCAGAAGTCGGTCGGGTTAACACCCGTGCCCAAAAGACCTGGAGCAGTAGCACTGCTCGCCGAAAGCTCTTCTCTAGCTCTCGACGTACCCGCCTCGTTCCTTGCACTCTTCAAGAAAATAAGAAATAAGGAATCAGTCTCAACTCTCAAGACTTAAACATAAGGACACTCATGGTCCCGCGTTACTCTTATGTGGATAACTTCTATACACATTGACCTTGAAACTAACCTGGCTCTGATACCAAATTGTAACACCTCCCCTGTAATGACCGTATAATATGGGTCCGGCCGGGGCCCCACAACATACGGACGCCACAGCTTTAGTATTAAAAGTTGATATAGCTACCCACACTCAAAACACTTTGCACAACACAGCGGAAACACAAGCAAGACAAGAAGTTATCCACTACAAGAAGAGTAAAACAAATGGCCTTATGGCCTTACAACAAGTGTCCAAAATCAAATAATACAACAGTCGCGAAAGTGCGTAGCACTTCTAGTCTACCTCGGCATACAAGCCGGACAACATGAGTCTCAAACATACAACATCATATAAGTAGAGCTACAAAAAAAGCACTTTATGAGGCTTAGGCCTTTCTGGCCGGCGAACTAGCTCCTGCATGCGATCCTTGCCCTGTAAAATTTATTAGTAACGTGGGTCAGCAAAGGCTGACCTCAAACTGTGTAACAACACATCTCCTCCCGACCGCCCCTAACGGACCCCGGGGTACCCCTACAACCTGCAAGTTAGCACTTCATATTCAATAATCATAAGCAAGAAAAGCAACTACTAAAACAGGCTTGGATGTCACGCTCATCATACATGTTCTCTACGAGTTGAGAATATAATAAAAAGGGCCTACTTGTGCAATCATGTATGCAATAACCCGGGTTTCACCCAAGACACCCTAACTCGTATGCATCTAGCACATCATCACATCATATGGGTACTCATCGATTCCCCATTGGCATAAAGCCGCAAACAAAGGGGTGACACCATTCCCCCTAACGGCTCACAGGCCGCCTCATGGAACTCTTGTCAAGGCCCTACCCGCTCAAGGTCTTAGACCCGGGCTTGCCTACAAGCTCTGACGTCTCATATCAGGATTCCAACAACCACACAACTGACCGATTCTAAGAAGCCTTGCCGGACCCCGCCCGCTCATGGCCTCATTGCCCGGGCTTGCCCCCATGCTTGACATTCTCGTCAGTCTCGACACAAAGTCGAGCGAAAATCGTCGAACAAGCGGGACACGCCATGTGACACGCCCGTATCTCAGGTCATGTGCCCCAGTCTCGACACTCGACACTCGTCGAGTGAACATCGTCGACTGAAGATCATCGACAGAGCCACACGGCCTTGGACACGCCTGTGTCCTAGGCCGTGTGCCTTGTCTCGACACAAAGTCGAGCGAAAATGTCGACACCCCGGGCCGAGTGTCGACACGGGCTCGACACGCCCTACGACACACTCGTGTCGCAGGCCGTGTGCCCTCACTTGACACTTCGTCGAGCACAAAGTGTCGACCACGCGGCCAAGTCGTCGACACGGCCTGACACGGCCCGGCCGTGTCCCGGGCCGTGTGCCCCCTGCCAGAAACCAAAAAATGACCAGAAACGTAAATCGTCCCTTTCTCAAAATCTGGGGTTTTACATAGGAAGCTCACCTCATTTCCAGTGTTTCCACTATTTCCGGCCATAGATCGTGTAACTCTTCTCGGCGGCATCTTCTCCTTCATGACAGTGGTAGATCTCCTCCTCTAGAACTAGGTCCAGCAACTTCCTTCTCTCAACATGAGTTTCTCTCAGAAAATAGGGGATGAAATGAGCATGAAAACGGCTAGGGTTTTCACTTCCCCTTATATATGAAGAGTGACACGGGTAGGGACATGCCCGTGTCCATACCCGTGTCCTGCTTGGGCGAAGCGTCAACGACGGTTTTAGTGTCGGTTCAATACTCAACACGGGTAGGGACACGCCCGTTGAAAGTGCAGGTAAGATCTGAAATACTTTAGGGGGGGTGAATAGAGTATTGTGCTCACTCCAAACTTTTTATAACTTTTGTTGTATTCCTAAGTGAACAAGTCAGCAAATAAAATAAATAATCACAGCAAACTATCTAATCACAGAGCACAGCCAAAACAAAAGAAAAGGGCAACCAGACGACACAAGAAATTTTATAGTGGTTCCCCAACCTGGGTACATCCACTCTTCTACCACCCTGGTAGGAATCCACTTAGGTTTTTGATCAGGTGCCTGACACCAATGAGCTTTTGTTTAGGTGCTCAAAAACCAAAACCTCAAGTCTTTTGGAAGGAGACTTGTAACCAGGAATAATTTTGAAGGGAATTAAAACCCTGTACAGGAGTTGGAAAATAGGTGATGGTGTCTTCTCTTTCTCTATAACAACTGAGAAGACAGTGGATTGATGTTAGCAGATTTTGCTCCCCCTGATATCAGGAAAACTGGAGCACTACTACAGGGTGACAGGTCTTGAAAGCTTGAGTGCCTGGACCAGAGATTGCCTCAGGAACTTCTTTGACATATAGAGTTATGTTGTCCTTCTGAAGTTATCCTTCTGAAGTTGTCGTTCTGAAGTTTTCCTGGAGAATTGAAGGAAGAAGACTCTTGATAGTAAATGGTTGTTCTTCTTCTTCTTGATGAAGTTGTTCTCTGGCTAAGGCTAATTGCAGTCAAGAACTTAAGATTTCTGTAAAATTGTTCTTGTGCAATCTGTCTGTGTGTCTGTATTGCTGTATGTCTGTGTATCTGTATTACTGTATGTACTATTACTCTATTACTGCTTACTCCTTTTCTTTCTGTATATTTCTCTGACTTAGGAATATTCGAAATTAGAATGTTGAGCAGTAATTACAGTCGGCCTTGGAAAGAAGCGGCAATCAATAATTTTCCTAACTGTCCCATGGAAAAATGACACGTAATAATCCAAGATGAAAGCGCGTTCTAACGGTAACATTCCGAGAGGATCTGGCATTGATTACTCCGGAATCATTGCCAAGAAACGGGACGAGAAAACTGAAGAAGACCTAGTCTGGAATCATCGAATGAAGAAAACAATTCGTCGAGCTGAATTTGAGTTCGTCGAGCTGAGCTTGAGTTCGTCGACCAGACAATCTTCATTTGTCGAACAGACAGTCTTCATTCATTGAGCTGAGATCCAAATTCGTCGAGCTGAGAACAGTTCTGGACTTAGTCAAAATATTCTATGAAACTGATATTTTGTGTCGACATAAGTTGGTGTCGACTGATTGATCTTGGTGTTGACTCAAATCTTCTGGTGTCGACATGAGCTGGTGTCGACACATGCCCTAAGTGTCGACACAAATCCTCTGAATTCAGAAATTATCGAGTAGAGTACTGCATTCGTCGACCTGAGAAGTTGACTTCGTCGACCTGAGAAGTTGAGAACTTGAGGTCCAAGTTCGTCGAGCTCAGAATCCTGTTCGTCGACCAAAGCTTGAAATTGGACTTAGAAAAATTCTGAAGTTGTCCTGACTTTAGCTTGTTGAAGAAACTCAGTCTTCGTCGAACAGAGAACTAAGATCGTCGAGCTCAGCACAAAGAAATGTCTCAAGATCGTCGAGCGCAGAACACCTTTCGTCGAGCTGAGTTCGACGAACGTCGAGCTGAGTTCGACGAACGTCGAGCTGAGTTCGACGAACGTCGAACTCACTTTACTTAGTCTTGAAATCTTCTAAGTCTAGAGTCTCTGATGGTCTTGTCGATAGCTGGTCCATCTGAAGTGGGCTCTAAGGACTTGACCTAGACTCTAGGACACAGCTTGACCCTGGCTATACATGATGGGTCACATCCTAAGCTAGTGAACCTAGCCCATATCAACTAGGGATCCAACACTCGTGTCCCGACCGTGTCCACATGACACGGTCGTGTTCCCTGACTGTGTCCTTCTTTGGATACATTTCGACGAACTCAAATAGACACAATGACACACGGGTAGGGACACGCCCGTGTCTCTACCCGTGTCATACAATTCGTCGATCTCGACACGTAGTTCGTCGATCTTGACAAGCTCTATTGAATTTAACTCGACACACACGGGTAGGGACACGCCCGTGTCGCTACCCCTGTCATACGATCTCGACACACCTCGTCGATCTCGACACGTCTCGTCGAGTTAAACTCGACACAACGATACACGGGTAGGGACACGCCCGTGTCTCTATCCGTATCATACAATTCGTCGATCTCGACACACAGTTCGTCGATCTCGACACACTGTGTCGAGTTCAACTCGACACACACGCACACGGGTAGGGACACGCCTGTGTCTCTACCCGTGTCACTTCACACGGGTAGTGACACGCCCGTGTCATTACCCATGTCCTTCTCTGGACATACTCGAGTCATCGACTCAAGAGCTGGCCACTCCCACATGGGTAGGGACACGCCCGTGTCTCTACCCGTATCCTATGCTTGACGGATTTCTCCTCCTTTTCACATATGCTGCCCAGTTGTCAGCACTTCCCCTGAACCCAAGTCAGCTCTCCTAACTCAAAAACACGCACGAGGGGCCTAGTGCAATTCGGGACATTACAGGTTAGTTCCGGAATCTCTTCTGATAACCTCTATTATCGGATGATAAGAGCAATTGGGGGGTCATCGACCAACATGCAAGGGGAGCTACTCTTGGCCATCAATGCAGAGGCTTGGACTTATAAGAATGCATTAAAATACTCAACACACCATCATATCATTCATTTTGAGTGTTATGAGAGTTAATTCGGCAGCTTGTTCCCTAACTCGATCGTTGAGGTCGGTTATGCCTCCTTACTTATGCTTGGAACAATTTAATAGTAAAAATAATCAATTCCCATCTTTCATGGTCATTCTTATACTTTAAAAGCACAATAATAATCAGACATACTCTTTCCCTTTCAGAGGTAACTTTTCATGTCATCGTCGCTTCAAGTGTTACCGAGTAGTTCCTTCTCGTGATTTTGTAAGTAGTATCCTCCTGTCTCGAGCGCTTCTTCGATGATAAAAGGTCCTTCCCAGTTCTGATAATGCTTCCGGATGGAGTTCGATCTTCCTGCGACATCCACCTTTTTCAGAACGAGGTCTCCCTCTTAGAATTACTTGATGTGGACATGTTTGTTGAAGTGCTTTGCCATTCTTCTCTTGACATCCTTCTGCATGGTCGATTCAAGGTCTCTAAGTTCTTCAATGTAGTCGAGGGAGAGCATTTGGTCTTCCTCATTCTTGAGGCGCCACTCTTCATTTCCTTCTTATATCGCAACCACTCTTGGTCTCCTGACCTCGAACTCTATAGAGATGAGTGTCAGCCCCATGAGATAGCTTGAAAGGTGTCTCCCCAATGACTGAGTTAGGGGTGGTCCTCAACGCCCATTGGACCAAAGGGAGATGCTCTGCACAGTTCTCTTTCAGATTTTTGACTTTCTTCTTCAGGAGGTTGATGATGAGTTTATTCATATCCTCCACCTACACACTTTTCCAGGGATAATGTACCAAAGCAAATCAAAGGTACATTCCCAGCTATTTGAAAAAGTCAACCAACTATAAGCTAGTGAACTATAAACTGTTATCCATGATGATAATGAGCGGAATCCCAAACCTTTATGAAATCTCTCCCCCCCCCCCCCCCCCCCCCCCCCCATGAAGTTCTTCACGATCTGAGACATGGTCTTGACTAGAGTTTTGGTCTTAATTCACTTGGAGAAGTAGTCGATCATCACAAGAATGAACTTTCACTGCATGCTAACTTGAGGAAAGTGGCTAATAATATCCATTCCCCAGATGACGAATGACCAAGGAGCTTTAATGGAATGAAGCTTTTAAGCCGATTGCAGCTAAAGTGGAGCAAAGAGCTGACATTTCAGACACTTCTTTGAGAGATATTCGACATCTTTTCTAATTGTCAGCCAGATGTAGTCATGCCTCAAAATCCTTTGTTCCATAGTGCAAGTCCCAAAATGATTTCCACACTCCCCTAATAGATGTCCTCCAGTACCAAAGGAAACTCGAGTTCGGATACACATCTTACCAGAGGGACCCGAGATGGTTTTTTCGATATAATTCCCCTTCATGCATTAGGTAGTATGTTGCCTTGTACATGAATTTCCTTTTATCCCCAGCTTTTGCCGGGAGATGGCCTGTAACTAAGAATGATACAAAAGGATCCAGACAAGAGGCTTATTATTCGATCCCCATCAGCTCCCATTCCTCTACGGAGGGTTGCCATAGCTCAGTGATAGTGCCCCGGCCCTTGGGTCGTGCATTGTTAATCAATCCACTGATGAGTTCTCATCCCTTGGCACATGTGGAATGAAGAAGGATTGAAAACCTCAAATTAGTCCTTTCACTTTGATGAGGTATTGCTATAGAAGGACATCTATGAGCTCAAACTCCTTGCAAATCTGCAATACGACCACCATCGAGTCTGTGAAGGCTTGAACATCCTGGATCCCTAACTCCTTCGTGAGGTGCAGTCTGCCATAATGGTTTGTTGAAGTATTAGATCGGGCGGCTTGGCGGTCTGATCCAGCGGTTTGTTGACCGAGCGGCTTAGCGGTCTGATCCAGCGGTTTGTAGACCGGGCGGTCTGTCGGTCTACCTCTGCGGTTTGTTCTATCCTACTGGAGTTGCCGAGCGGTTAGCCCATCTGTCTAACCGCGCGGCCTATGCAGTCTCCATTATTCTAGCCGCTCAGTACTGTAAATGTTTAGTCCCACATTGTTTGTATACTCTCTTTCTTATCTCCTCCATTCTATATAAGGGAGGTCATACCTTTGTAAATGATATCTTTTTTGGATAATAAAATTTCAATTATTCAAAAGTTTGTTCGCTTGTTCTCTACTTTTCGCTTCTTGTTCTCTACTTTCTAACATGGTATCAGAGGACACGGTCATTTCCTCTTGAGTCTGTGCGCCCTCTGTTGTTCGCGACTTCTTTTCCGCCCTCTGCGACTTGATTCGCGGCTTGCCCTCTCTTCTATCCGCGCGGCCTGTTTCTATCCGCGCAGCTTGGTTTTGTCCGCCAATCTGTTCGCGCGGCTTGCTCCTCCTTGTTTCTCTTCTCCTTCTCCTTGTTGTCGCAGCGACCTGTTTCGTTGTCGCCGCGCTCCTTGTTCTTTCTTGCCTCTCCGACTTCCTAGTCGTTGCGGTCTGTCCCTGTCCGCGTGTGTATTGTCTCTCTACTCGCGGATTGCTGCTGTGATCTGCCTGACCGTGCGGGTTGTTCCTTTCTCACCCGCATCTTGGTCGCGGTCGCCAGCTCTTCTCCTCTTTTCTGTTCGCTCGGGCTTCTCAGTTCGTGCGACTTCTTTCCTGCCGAGCCTTTGACCACCTTCTAGCCGCTGCTGTGATCTGCCTGACCGTGCGGGTTGTCTCTTTCTTACCCGCATCTTGGTCGCGGTCACCTGCTCTTCTCCTCTCTTCTGTTCGCTCGGCCTTTTCAGTCCGCGCGACCTCTTCCCCGCAGTGTCTCTTTCTAGCCGCTACTGTTCGCGCGGCTTCCTCTGTTTTCTAACCGCTCCTGTTCGTGCGGCTTCTTCTGCTTCCGGGTTCTATGACTACCTCCGGTCTCACCACTACTCCTGCAGCTCCTTCTCCTCCTCCTCCTTCGGGCAACCTTGGCACCCTTTCCAAGCTTGTGGGCTCCAACTATCCCGATTGGAGCGTCTCTTTCACCTTTCTCCTTCGTTCTCAACGCAAGCGTCATCACCTCACCGATGACCCTCCTCCTCGCACCTCTCCTGAGTTTGATGACTGGGATGCGAGTGATGCTCTTGTTCGCACCTGGCTGGCCAACCGCCTTTCTGATGAGTGCCTTCCCGTCATTCGCCATGATGAGACGGTCAAGGCCGCATGGCTTCACCTCGCTGCTCTCTATTCTAAGGGGGGCCAGACATCCCGCATTTATACTCTCTATGCGGACCTCTTCGCCCGCCCTTCCATGTCCCCAGCTGCGGCTTATCAGCAGGTTCAGGCCCTTGGGGCTGAAATCCTCCAGAATCGCCCCTTCTCCGCGGACTTGGCCGACCAGCACAAACACTTCCAGGAACTCCTGGTTGTTTGTTATCTTCTTCGTCTTCCCGACTCTTATGATATGATCCGCCAGCAGATCTTGGGTGAGGCGGAATCTCCTACTTTGGATGCCACTGCGGCTCGCATTGCCGCCGTTACTTCGCTCCTCCAGCGGCCTCTGTTGGCCTCCCCCCCTTCCCAGGACTCCTCTGCTCACCAAGCTCAGCGGGGGGGGGGGGGGGGGGGGGGGGGGGGGGGGCCGAGTGGCCGAAGCTCCTCTGGCGGACGGGGTTCCTCCCGGTTCTTCTGCTCTCACTATAATCGTACTGGTCATACTGTTGACCGCTGCTGGCAGAAACATCCTCATCTTCGCCCTTCCGGTGATGCTCCTTCGGCCTCCGCCTCTTCTAGGACGTCTGCCTCGGTGGCCACGACGTCAGGTAGTGCCCACGTCGTTACCCAAGGTAAATGGCTGATTGACTCTGGTGCCACCAATCATATGACGGGCAACCCTCATTGCTTCTCCCGTCTTGAGACCCATGACCGCTTACCCCCAGTTCGTGTGGCGGATGGTTCCCCGTCTCCGGTTCATGGGACGGGCATGGTTCAACTCACTCCATCGCTTTGCTTGGAGGATACCCTCTATGTCCCGAAGTTCCCGTGCAACTTGTTATCTGTTACTACTTTATGCCGGCAACTTCAGTGCTCCGTTTTGTTCACTCCCACTACTCGTTCTTTTCAGGACCCGAGGACCCAGCGGACGATTGCTACTGGGACTGAGAGCGGCGGCCTCTACTTCCTCGACGATGTTTTCGCTCTTTCTGCCTACTCCTCCTCCACCGATCTCCTTCAGTGGCACCTTCGTCTTGGACATCCTCCTCCTCGGCTTATTCGTCAGCTTCTGCCCCACTTACCTCCCACCAGTTCTCCGCTCAACTGTGATGCGTGTCAGCTTGGCAAACATCATCGCTCCTCCTTCCCACCGAAGCAAGGCCGTGGCTCCTCTCGCATTTTTGATCTTATTCATTCTGATGTATGAGGTCCTGCTCCTACCCTCACAGTTGGTCGGGGCAGTTCCTATTTTGTCACTTTTATCGATGATTTTACTCGATGTACCTGGGTGTATCTCTTAAAGGATCGCTCTGAACTATTTTCTGTTTGGCAATCTTTTTACTTTATGACTAAGACTCAATTTGCTATCTCTATTAAAGTCTTACGTTCTGATAATGCCAAGGAATATCTGTCTCATGAGTTCTCCGCGTTCTTTCACCAACACGGCCTCATTCATCAAACGACTTGTGTTTACACCTCCCAACAGAATGGGGTGGCGGAGCGTAAAACCGTCACCTGCTTGATGTTGCGCGTACTCTCATGGCGCAGATGCACATCCCTCGCTCCTACTGGGGCTACGCTGTGCTCCTCGCTTGCTATCTTATCAATCGCATTCCCTCCACGGTCCTCCACGGCCGGACTCCCTTCTCTCTTCTCTACCCCCACCAGGAACCTTTTCCTCTTCCTCTCCGTGTCTTTGGCTGTACGGCCTTTGTTCACGCTCCCTCCGCTACCCGCGACAAGCTTTCCCCCCGTTCCACCAAATGTGTCTTTTTGGGGTACTCTACCGCTCAAAAAGGCTATTGCTGCTTTGACCCCCTTCTCCGCAAGCAGTTTGTCTCCGCAGATGTGACTTTTTTCGAAAATGCTTCCTATTTCTCTCCTTCCTCTTCTCTTCCTTCTCTTCCTTCTGATATCTCCGTTCCTTCCACACCTCTCGACGTTTTCCCACCTTCGTCTCCTCCTCCACCCACTCCTTCCCAGTCCGTCTCCCCACCCACCCCTCCACCCTCCTCTCTGCTGCCGTCTCTCTCTAGTCCCGGGCCAGCCTTCTCCGCCACGGACGCTCCGGTCACTGACGCTCCCGTCGCCGACGCTCCCGATGATCTGGATGTTCCCATTGCCCTTCGCAAAGGGGTGCGGGCGTGTACTCAACACCCGCTCACGGCTGTTGTTTCTTATGATCAGCTTTCTCCTTCTCGCAGGTGTTTTGCCTTGGCTATCTCTGCTACTTCTACTCCTCGTACCTACCAGGAGGCTCTCGCTCTCCCTCATTGGAAGTCTGCCATGGATGAGGAGATGGCTACTCTTACTGAACGGGGTACCTGGACCCTGGTTCCTCCTCCCGTGGGCACTGATGTGGTTGGCTGTCGCTGGGTCTTTGTTGTGAAGTTTCGCCCCGACGGCACTGTGGATCGCTACAAAGCCCGGCTGGTGGCCAAGGGCTTTACTCAGACTTATGGCGTTGATTACTTTGATACCTTCTCTCCGGTTGCTCGCCTCAGCACCATCCGGGTTCTCTTTTCTGTGGCTGTTAACCGGGCTTGGGATATTTCCCAGCTTGATGTGAAGAATGCCTTTCTCTATGGCGATCTTCAGGAGGACGTCTATATGGAGCAACCTCCTGGGTATGTTGCTCAGGGGGAGACACGTGTCTGTCATTTGAAGAAGGCCATTTATGGCCTAAAGCAGAGCCCTCGGGCATGGTTCGAAAAATTCAGTGGTATTGTGGCAACCATCGGCTTTCAAAGGAGTTCGGCCGATCACTCCTTATTCATTCGCAAAACGGCCTCGGGACTGGTGGTTTTGGCCGTATATGTGGATGATATTCTCCTTACTGGTGATGACCGAGATGGGGTGGACTTGACGAAGAAGCACCTCCGTCAGCACTTGGTCACGAAGGATATGGGCTCCCCAAAATACTTTTTGGGGATAGAAATCTCTCGGAAACCTGACTCCTTGGTTCTCTCTCAACGGAAGTATGCCCTTGATCTTCTTCAAGAAGCAGGCTTGACAGGTGCCAAACCAGCTCATCTTCCCATGGCTGTTGGAGAAGACAAAACGTGGACGGATGAATCGCCTCCTCTATCTGATGTCACACGGTACAGACGTTTGGTAGGGAAACTCATCTATCTCACGGTGACTAGACCCGACATCGCCTATGCTGTAGGAAAGGTCAGTCAGTTTATGCAAGCTCCCAGGGAGTGTCATCTTCAGTCCGCCCTGAAGATTTTAGAGTATATCTAAGCAGCACCGGGCAGAGGGTTACTCTTCCAGAAAAATGGCCATCTGAGGGTTGAGGCCTACTCAGACTCAAGTTACGCGGATGACAAAGGCGATCGTAAATCCACGTCAGGTTTTTGTACCTTTGTTGGAGGTAATCTCGTGAGTTGGAAGAGCAAGAAACAGTCCGTTGTTTCCAGATCCAGTGCCGAAGCAGAATACCGGAGTATGGCGTCAACTACGTGTGAGTTAAAGTGGTTGCGGGCTCTCATGCTTGACCTGGGCGAGGTATATGATTGTCCTCTCCCTATGTTCTGTGACAACAAGGCCGCTATACACATATCCAGAAATCCGGTCTTCCATGAGAGAACGAAGCATATAGAGGTTGACTGTCACTTCATTCGGGAGGAGATTTTGAAGAATCAGATTTGTACTCCTTTTGTCACCTCTGACAAGGAGTTGGCAGATATCTTCACCAAGCTGGTTTCTACTTCCTTCTTTCGCATTTGTGACAAGCTGGGCATGATTGATATCTATGCTCCAGCTTGAGGGGGAGTGTTGAAGTATTAGACCGGGCGGCTTGGCGGTCTGATCCAGCGGTTTGTTGACCGAGCGGCTTAGCGGTCTGATCCAGCGGTTTGTAGACCGGGCGGTCTGTCGGTCTACCTCTGCGGTTTGTTCTATCCTGCTGGAGTTGCCGAGCGGTTAGCCCATCTGTCTAACCGCGCGGCCTATGCGGTCTCCATTATTCTAGCCGCTCAGTACTGTAAATGTTTAGTCTCACATTGTTTGTATACTCTCTTTCTTATCTCCTCCATTCTATATAAGGGAGGCCATACCTTTGTAAATGATATCTTTTTTGGATAATAAAATTTCAATTATTCAAAAGTTTGTTCGCTTGTTCTCTACTTTTCGCTTCTTGTTCTCTACTTTCTAACATGGTTCCATACTCGGCTTGATTATTCGTGATGGAGAAGAGGATCACAATCACTTGTTCGGTCCTAGTTCCTTGAGGGCTCACCAGCACGTTACCAACCCAATGAAACCTTTTCCTGAGGCCCCATCCATGAACATCTTCCAGGGAATTACTCCAGATGGCTCTCTGCCTTCATCTGCCTTTGCCGAGAAGTCTGCAAGGAAATCTACCACCGCTTGGGCTTTAACCACAACCCTTAGAGAGAAGAAAATGTTAAACACACTGAGTTCTACCGACCATTTCACCAACCATCCTGAGTGCTCTACATCACCGAAGATATTTTAGAGTGGGTGATCCGTCACCACACAGATGTAGTGCGCTTGAAAATATGGCCTTAGCTTTCACGCAGAAACCACCAAGACAAAATCTAGTTTCTCCAAAATTGGGTATCTAAATTCTACTTTTTGAAGCACCCTACTCACATAATATATGGGTAACTATCGCTTCCCGTCTTCTTGGACTAGCATCGAGCTCACCGCTTGTGTTCCCACTCCCAAGTAGAGCAACATGTCTTCCCCTCCATCGGGCCTTATAGTAGAGGAGCATGTGCTAACTGCTTCTTGAGCTGGTCAAAGGCCTTCTCACACTCCTCTGTCCATTTGAACTATTGAAGACCTCAGGGAGTCTTGAAGAATGAAGAGTACTTCTCTCTTACTTTTTCCAGGAAGCGACTAAATACATCTAACATTCCTATCAGCCTCTGAACTTCCTTGATGTTATTTGGGAATTTCATCTCTACAATTGTCTTGACCATATTAAGATTGGGTTCTACCCCACCCCCCCCCCCCAAGGGTGAGAAGATGTCTCAGGAACATCCTTATGCTTGCCTAGAACATGCACTTTGCTTGATTGAGCCTCATCTTGAATTTTTGAAGTGTCGTGAAGGTCTCCACCAGATCTTTGATGTGATATAAGATGTTTTTGATTTTTATCAAGAGGTCATCGATGTACACCTCCAGGTTTCTCCCCTTTTTGCTCCCTGAAGATACGATCCATCATTCATTGGTAGGTCGCTTATATATTCTTCAACTCAAAGGGCATCATTTTGTAGCTATATAAGCCATCAATCGTGATGAATGAGATGTCATGACGATCAGGGGTATGCATCCAGATCTAGTGGTATCTTAAAAGAGTATCAAGGAAACACATCACAAAAAAATAGACGGATAATCCAACTAACTCATCAATTCGAGACAGATAACAATCCTTCGGGCATGATTTATTAAGTAAAAAAAATCAACACACATTATCTAAATCATAGTTGCTTTATTCACCATTATGACATTAGAGTTTCAGCCTCGATACTAGATCTCCGATACAATACCTACCTCTAGCAGCTTGTTTACCACTTCTCTAATAGGTTTGACCAACTTAATAGCCATGGCCCTTATCTTCTGCCAGATGTGCTTGACTTTTGGGTCGAGGTTGAGGCGATGGAATGACATATTCACATCAACCCTTGACACATTGGAGGCATTCTGGGTGAAGATGTCCATATTTTCTTATAAGCATGTCATCATCTCCACCTTCTCTTTGACCTTCAGAGCCCCTCTTATCTTTAGTATCCTGGGCATCCCGCCATTGGTCACCACTTCCACCTCCTTTACAAACTCTAGCTTGGCCCTTCCTTCAAAGATCTGATCCAACTCCTCTGCTTCCTCCAACAACTGATGGTGATCATCGTGTTCATATAACACTCTTATGCGGCTCTTGGATCGCTCTTGATCCTCATATAAACATTCCTTTGGCACTACTTTAGGCACATGCGATAGAAGGATGAGATCACCTTGAAAGAGTTGATTAAAGGATTTCTGAAGATGACACTATAACAACTCAGCGCGTCCACGATGACGAACCTGCATTTGATCGTCATCCAGTCAAGGGTCACTTATAGCTCCACTCTCCATTCTACTTCTTCCTCTCTCTAGAGAAGCTAAAGAGAGGGCCATCCGAGACGATCACCCTTTTGGCCTCTACCTCCAACATGTCGAACGCCTTCTTGAAAATGATGTTTACGGAGTTTTAGTTGTCCACAAGGATCCGATCAACGATGAATATTTCTACGACTTCCTGTATGACAAGAGCATTATAGAAGGGGTACTCATTCCCTAACATGTCCTTCGAGGAAAAGGTGATCTATTCTAGCGGATGAGGAGCCTGATATGTCAAAAGGACACTTGCGATATATGGTGTGGAGAGTTCCCTTGTGGGAGTCTCCCACCCTATTCCCCCATGGATCACTCTGACTCCCCGACTCCTTCATGACCAACTCCTCCACTAGCCCCTTGGTTAACCTTGTCTGCGTTCCTCCTTTGATCAGGAGCTTTCTATCTCTCTAGGTTCTCCATACCCCTTTCCCTCTAAAATTTTCCTTCCCCAGCTCCTTCTCCTATCCTTTACCTGGATTCCAGTAAGTCTGGACACATCATGGTGTCATGCCCCTTGACTTGGTGCAACTTACAATAGATGGGATCCTCCGCTAGCCTATTCCTCATCCTCTGGTTCCTTCTCTAGTTCTGATTGCCCTGTCTGGTAACCTCCATTGCCTCTCTCTAACCTCCTCCTTGATGCCCTCCTGGCTGGTAGTGATTGTTTCTCCTCTCCAGGGAGTACATCCTCCAGGTACCCGCTTGCTGGAAACTTCTTGTGGCCTCCACAAAGGTCGGCTCATTGGGAACTAGAATCTTAGTCCCTCTTCTCGGTTCTCCAGAGCCACAAAGGGCCTCCTCTCTTCTTGCCTTCGAGGCTCTTCCTGCCTCCTATGCTCCTCCTTCCTTCTCGGTTCTTCATTTCTCCTCTCCACCTACTTCTTCCCTTCTCTCATCCTCTGCCCCTCCTTGGTCCTTCGCTTGGGTGTCTCTTCCTCTCCATCCTCCTCCTCCCCGGTTACCTTTGTCAGCTTGGCTAAGAAGCTGTGGTTCATCAACTCGCCCTGCACAAACTTTTTCGCCATCTCGATCAAGTCTTCGTAGGACACTGAGGGATTTGTGTTGATATCTAGATTGAAGAGACGTGGTTATAGGTCGAACGTTACAGCCAACTATATGGTAAATCTATCCACCTCTTGGATGCCGAAGACTTCTTAAAAATGGTCAATGTAATGACCAAGAATTTTATGCTGCCCTTATTTCGGATGCAAGAGGGAAATGACCTCCTTCTTATTTTTCTTCTACACGATGAACTACATCATTAGCCCTTGACGCAGGCCCTTAAAGCAGTAGATCGAACTCCCCAGTTGCTAGTGGAACCAGCCTCTGGCCTTTCCCTTGAAATTGATGGCAAAAGACAGACACTTGAAAGCATTCGTCACATGACAAATCAATACTATGTCCTTCAACCATTGAAGATGACTGATCCAGTCATCTTTTCTTCGGTAGTAGCACAAGACGTGCTCTCTAAAACCTCCGGGGATGGGGGCCGAATACACCTCATTACTGAATGGGATTCTCCTTCCTTGGCGATGACTAGCGAGTTGATGAGAAATGCCCCGGTCGACCACACGAGTATCTTGGATGCCCGCCTGATACTCGCCCTCTTAGATCTCGATTCCTTGAGTGCTCATCGGGCAGTACATCGTCTGCGCTGGTCGCTCCTGCTCGTCCACCATCAGCTCTTTTCATACTCGCCTAGACAACATGACTTCCTCCGATAGAATCTCGCGACGAGGCGAGGTCGTAGTGATCTCCGTGCATGAAGCTAACAACGAGCGCATAATGTCCTCGAGATGCTGCAAAGACCGTTGAAATCAGCTCGACTCACATACTCGCTCGACCCCTATGAGTTACCTACTACTCCTTGCTCGCCTCCATCCACCATCTTGCCTCCTTGCTGAACATTCCTCCTGTAACTGCAATCTGCACTCACCACATCAAATTGTTGAAACCGAGAAAATCCATACTACAAATATTATGATCTAAGTGCAATCAAAGGTTACTGGTCTCGCGATTCGACCGATCCGTTTTGAAGACAAGATCAAAGAAGAGAAAAACTGTTATAGAACCCCACACGCTACAACAGAGAGGTCCCACCACGTACCGAAAGTTTGGGAGAAACATCCCCTCCACAACCATAAATGCTCCTACGTCCCACCACGTACTCGGCAAGCACGCGACTATCCCCGATACTTGTAGTCCCAGCATAAATGCTCCCACGTCCTACTTGTCGACTTTGACTGGTCTCTGACTTTTACCTTGACCTACGTGACACAACTGGACGTACCATTGACGAATATGAGTTGTACATCAAAAAGTTATTCTTTTTTAAAACTAGTAGGGTCCGAAGTGACTGAGTTGCATAACATCGAAGAGTCGAATGACTGATGAATGTGACCTTCAAGAAGGGGAACCCCAAATATCAAGTCACGAGTCGCATGCCTGATGCCTATGGTGGTCATGGAATATGGAGGCAGCTTCTAACTTCTTCCCCATATATTACTAAAAATTGGAAAGTTTGTAATGTTGAATCGTTGCAGTCTAAGAGGTGGAGATTGGAGATAGTGCGAGAAATACAGTATCGTTGTCATCGAAGACGAAGAGCTTGGGTTTCTCCGCTTCCGAGCTTTACCTTCTCAACTTCTCAGTTCTCACCCAATCAATTTTTCCCGTGTGGAAGAAGAGAGGATCGTATTCAAAGCAAGGACATGGAATCCTTTTTCGTGGCCGGTTATTAATGAATACTGAGCACCAACTTAATTCTTTTTCAAATTTCTTTTCCCAAATTTCTTTTTCATGCAAAGAGAAGCGCACTAGTTTGCTCAACTTTAATTACATAACCACACAAAATCAACATGAGACCGATTTTCAGGTATGTAAAATAAAAACAAAACGCACCCAGCATGAGCGGTTAGGTTCAATACACACGACATCCTTGCAACGGCCCAGTCTTCAAATCTAAAAATAGGCTTGGCCCAAAAATTTTTTTCCTTCCTTACCACACCCTTATCCCCCCAATTTACTAGCCATCCCAAGGCTACCAAGTGCCTCTAGCATTGGTCCAATCACTCTTCCCTTCTGTTGCATTTCCCTGTCACTTTGACTTTCGTATTTGCAGTGCACGCGGGGAGAAACCAGAGGTTTCTCTCTCCTCATTTATATCATTTTTTTTTGAAGGGAAGACCTCTTTTCTCCTTATAAGGGCGATGCCCTCACGCTTCTCTTCTCCTCGTCCTTTGCCTCGCCCCGTCTCTCCCCCAGAAATCATACTGCTCCTGCAGTCGGCTCAGAGCGGCCATGTTTGGGGGCTGTGGGCTTCGGCTTCCTTCTCTCTCCCGTCGCGATAGCCCTCGGCATGGCTCCGATGATACCCAAAAAGATCCGGTCCTTCTGGTCTCCGGCATTGGCGGCTCCATCTTAAACTCGAAGCACAAGAAAAACGGGTCGTTGCTCCGTGTTTGGGTACGGATCCTCTTTTCCAATTACGAGTTCAAGAAGTGTCTTTGGTCCACCTACAACCCGAAATCTGGTGTGTTTGCCTTCAGTTCTTCTCTTCATATATGTGTTAAAGCGATGCCTTTCAAGTGGTAATACTTGGCCTGGCATTGGGCAGGGTCCACCGAGACGCTTAATCCGGATATTGACATTGTCGTCCCTGAAGATGATTTCGGGCTTTACTCGATTGACATTCTTGATCCCGCTTGGGTAAGATGTATTCAACTTTGAAGTTATTTCCTCTCTGTTCTTTGTTTTCTTTTGGGTTATAGCTTAGTTGGTTGCCAGGCTATATCACTACTCCATAGATCACTACTCCATAGAAAGCAGTATTGTTCACCCCTATTTATACTACTCAAGTCCCTGCTCGATGAGCAAACTACACAAAAAAATGTTTCCTTGAAAAAGAACAAAAAAATGTAAATGTTGATCTGACTGGGTATGGTGTTGACGAACACTGTGGAGTCAACTTGAGATTTGACAAGCACTTTGAGAGAGCACCTGTAATCGTGATGATCTTTGAAATCATGATGATTTTGAGGCTGTTGGAGAGGATGTTGGCGAGTCCTTGCGGGAATGGATTTAGTGCGCCAGAGCACTTGCCTATGATCCTATTTTGTCCGGTTTTTCGTGGAAACATAGAAGTCGTGGAACTTATATAGAATGCTAGTATTTTGTTGAAGTATGCAAGGACTTTGGAAAAATTGATTAACTGCAAGTTCTGCTATTGTCATACATGGTATTAAACCTATATAAAAGGGCACGGGGCTAGCTGAACAAATCACTTTAAAACGGATCAACATTCTCCAATTGCTGTGCACGTGCTTTATAAGACAAATGACAAGCCTGGGAAGAAAACAACTCTTGCAGTACTTAGGGCAACACACCCATAAAGATGCAGAGAAGAAGTCTTATCGGGCTTTGTTGTTACTTTTTTGACGTCAGTGAAGTAGGAAAATGTAAAAAGGAAGTTACAAAGAAGAATTTGCTAGACCTGGCGACAGTGAAGAAGGAAATGATGGTTCTGACGAGCGCTGCTATGCCTTTCCCCACATCTATGTTAACATTGTGGATTTGTCTGGCTTGGGAATTCAACTCTCTGAGGTGAAAACTTTAGCTTCTTTTGTGGATAATGTGGAGAAGTAGAGTTCTGCGAGTCTCCCTGATATTGCCTTTTCGAGGCTTATCTTGATATGGTTCCTACATAGGGTGACATCCTCGAGATTGCTAGAGCTAGGTTGAGCCTTGTGTGACGGACTAAACAGAGGAGTCACGACTCACGAGCACTGTTGATGCCGTGTTGAAGCTCGCTGGCTTGGCAAAGTCTATGATGATGTTGAGGAAAGAAACTGAAAGGTCGTTCCTACTCGCAAGGAGTCTGATGCTAAAATATTGTAGCGGAAACTTTCCAACAGACGTTTGAAGTAGAAGAGGAAGAAATCTTCTTTTAAGGTTGCTTCTCCTCTATCTATGGTTGCCAAGGTGGAGCAGGTGGCGACCGTGGCGAAGTAGCAAGAGAAAATAACGTAATTCCCAGTGATCCGAATATAACACAAACTCTTGAGGGATGAGGTAGTGTCTGCAATGTCTCAATGACTGTACAATCGTGTAAAACTCTCGATCGTAGTTGCCTAGTTGGAGTACCTCTGTCGGGAGTCATTCAACTTCTCATTAAAGTAAGAAACAGAATGACTCTCTTAACTGAGTACTCCTATTTTGCCTACGAGAGAGGTGTCACAAGCTATCTCGAAGGCTCAGCTAAAATCTGGTAATCAGAGTATCGAAGTCGGGGTTAATTTTTCCCTAATGCCCTCGAATGCCTGAGTGGCTGCAGGTGTCCACTAAATATCTACTTTACGAAGGCAGCTTGTGCAGGGAGCCATGATAGTGCTGAATCCTTTGGCAAAACATCTATAAAAGGTGTCCAACTCGTGGAAGCTTCAAGCTTCATGGATATTTGTGGGGTTTGGATAGTTTCAAATGGAGTTGACTTTATCAGGATCTATGGACACGCCTGAAGCATAGACGATGAACCATAGGAAGTGTACATACTCAATTAAAAAGGTGCACTTTTTCAGATGGATATAAAAGTGTTCCTTTCGGAGGATGTCGAAGAGCAATCATAGATGCGTGAGATGCTCTCCATGAGTCTAACTGTAAACTATGATATCGTCAAAATAGACTACGACAAATTTTTCCATATAAGGGCCCATAATATGAGTCATCACGCGCATGAATGTGCTTGGGGCGTTGGATTGCCCAAAGGGCATAACCAACCTCTCGTAGAAGTCATCCTTCATTTTAAATGTTATATATTCTGTAGTGGGGGTAGCTCGTCAGGGAGCTCCTTTGGCATAATGTTACTGTACTCATCGAGGAGGTGTCAAACATCAGGATGAATGGACTCTAGTCCACAATGCCCTCTTTAATTTGAGAAGCAGCAATGACATAAATGAGATCAGTATCTAGACTCTCTTGAGAGAACTCACTACGACGCAAATATGGAAAGGTCTAAGGGCATCCGTTGTAACTAAAAGGTCGACCCTCTCCTTCGAGAGTTCTCTGTGTTGGGTCGGAGATAATGCGATCTTGCGGCCCTTATCAAAGAATCCATAAGTATTGGACCGCCCATAACTAGTCACTTCCTTATCATAAATCTAGGGTCTGGCTAGTAAAACATGCGCAACGTCCATGTGAATGACATCACACCAGACTATCCTCGAAGGAGGCGAGCTGAATAGGAACCTGACATCTCTTGGTGACCTAGATCACTATCTTATCCACCCAAACTACTTGATACGGGTGTGGATGGGGCCCAACCTTAATTTTTATGCTCTCAAGCCCCTTTTGAGCTATGATATTCAAACAACTGTCACTATCGATAGCGAAGTTGTAGGAATCACTTGCACTCGGGAAATAAGTGTAAAATATAGTGTCCTACTTCCAATCCTCATCCGCATGGGGGTGTGCAATAAGCAGCGGATGATACCCATCTCAAGTGCTCGATCGGCTCGTCCTCCCAACCTTCTTCTATGACCATGATGATCTCCTCCTAGTTGGCTCTGCAGGATCAAATACAAGGTCAAGATCCTCCTCAATAAGTAGATTTTGTGTGGGGAACAATGCCGCTACATGGACTCTACCCTGACATCGATAACACTGAATCCCGGGCTTCCGGGGCCCGGTGGTAGTGGAGGTGACCCTCGTATTTGTGGGAGTACGTGAAGGCTTAAAAGGGGTGGATGCCTACTGTGGGGGACTCCTAGAGGCAGTGCTATCAGGATGTGAAGCTCGCCTCGGATCTATAGTGCGCAATTACTGCTCGTACTTTAATGCGAGTTGGTAGATCTACTAAACTGTCTCTAGGTGATGAGGAATGAGCTCCTTACAGATGTCTTCCCTCAGTCTGGTCCTAAAGCGCGAGGCCATCATTATGTGCTCCTCTGTAACTTCACTCCCCACGACAAGCTCATCGAATCGAGTCATGTACTCGGCTACGAAAGGGTTCCTTGACGTACTGGCAGGAGTTGCACCAAGAGTTGGCTACGATACGAAGCAGGGAGATTTTTTTTAAGCTTCTGCTTCATATTGGCCCATTAGGTGACGGGGTCGAGACCCTTTTTGTATAGAGAGCGCTCCAAACTCGTCTCATAAACCTTGACCTGTCTAATTCATTTCATTTTGGCAATCCTTATCCGCCTCTTATTACTCATTTCAATCCAGTCAAAGTAATTATCCATTTCTAACAACAATCACTAAACACTTTAAGATCTAACTGCTCGTCATAGGATGGGGCATCAATCCAAATATGGCAGGTAATGTCATCCTCATAACCTCTGGGGGCCTCATAGTGTTCTATATAGTCATATCGTTCATAATGGTATTGTGCTTCTTGAACGTGATGACCTCTACACGGAGGGTTATGTGGCAGAGGCTATTCCTCTGGGGGAGGAAGAGATTGACCCCCATTGGGTTTCTACGACGATCGTTGGCTACCCCTAGGGCCTCCTGGACGGGCTGGGGAGCCTGTCCAATGGGGTTGTGTAATATGCGAATTGGGGTGTACGCAGAATTAGAAGCTCTTCCTCTTTCATAATGATTCTCACGTTGGGAAACGTGTGGTTTAATGGTTCTTACAGGACTGGGAGACTTACTGGACTCTAGATCCTCTACTCTAGTGGAGAGATTTTGGAACTTCTCTCTAATGCTGTGTAATTGTGCGCCCACTTGATCAAATTGATCCTCCAAATTTTTTTGGAGATTGGACATGGACATATCGATGTTAGAACTGGTAGTAGCTTGATTGTGTTGAGGGGTTGACTTTGACATTGTATGCCTATATGCCTTATCGTTACGTAACATGCAAAGTACATGGGATGGAGACATTGGAGGGCTGGAGTGTTGCAAAAGCTGTAGGAAGGACAACTTGACATGCAATGATAGGTGGGATGTTGGTTGATTTTGGGATCTCAACCCTAGAGGGGATTGCCCCTTGACTCTACTAGAGGCGGCCAGTGGTGGAGAGAATGACAACAGAGTTACTATGGAGTCTTATGAGTTATGACGATTGCTTACGTGTGGAGCTTGAGGACAAGTTACCAAATCCATAATCCTAGAGGGGAACTAGAGGGGAGGAAGAAAAGAGATAACTTGCTTGCTTCCCTGATTCCTTGCCCAAGGGCTTTTCAAATAGACTTACAAGAGCTGCTTTTACAATATGCTCCTAACAATTGGGCTACACAGATTTTAAATTATTAGTATTAAAGATACCTAAAAATATGATTCATAATAATGACATAAAAACCAATTCATTAAGACACATAATAAAAAGATCTTATTAAATACTTGTAAGTTAGGAATGGTTGACTCATAATAAAATACATTAGAGGGTCACCATAACTGAAGTCAAAGAGGATGTCAGAACAATGGAGAGAAAGTATCTTGATACCTTTTTATTACAACAAAGGAGATATACAAAATTGTGTTAATTACAGAACAATTAAATTGATGAGTCATGTCATGGAAGTATGAGAACGAGTAATAGAAATAAGAGTAAGACAGAAGACTAACATCTCGAAAAATCAATTTGGATTCATGCCAGGGCGGTCGACCATGGAAGCTATACATCTCTTGAGGAGGCTCATTGACAACTACCGAGAAAGAAAACAAGATTTGCATATGCTGTTCATCGATTTTGAGAAGGCTTATGATAAAGTTCGAAGGGAGATCTTATGGAGAGTCTTAGGAAAGAAAGGTGTAAATGTATCATACATTGACATAATCAGAGATATGTATACAAAATCAGTGACAAGGGTGAGGACATCTGGAGGATTAACACATGAATTCCGTATCACTGTTGGCTTACATCAAGGTTCAACTTTGATCCCTTATTTCTTTACCCTTATCTTAGATGAGCTCACCAGAACTATCCAACAAGCAATACCTTGGTGTTTATTATTTGCGGACGATATCGTTTTGGTCGATGAGATGCGCGAGGGTGTAAACGCAAAACCTGAATCTTGGCGAGACATTTTAGAAAAGATGGATTTTAGGTTGAGCAGCCCAAAGACAAAGTATATGGAGCTTAAATTTAGCAGTGCAAGAAGGACGTATGACTTTTTTATTAAGTTGGGTGATCAAATTTTTTTTCGTAGTGAGTGTTTTAAATATATTGATAACTCAAAAATACAGAGGTATTTATAAATGATATTAAACCGCAAGTTCTGCGATTGTCATAAATGATATTAAACCTATATAAAAGGGCACGAGGCTAGCTGAACAAATCACTTTAAAACGGATCAACATTCTCCAATTGCTGTGCACGTGCTTTATAAGACAAATGGCAAGCCCGGGAAGAAAACAACACTTGCAGTACTTAGGGCAACACACCCATAAAGTTGCAGAGAGGTAGTCTTATCGGGATTTGTTGTTACTTTCCCGACGTCAGTGAAGTAGGAAAATGTAAAAAGGAAGTTACAGAGAAGAATTCACTAGAGATGATGACAATGAAGAAGGAAATGATGGTTCTGACGAGCGCTGCTATGCCTTTCCCCACATCTATGTTAACGTTGTGGATTCGTCTGGCTTGGGAATTGAACTCTCTGAGGTGAAAACTTCAGCTACTTTTGTGGATAATGTGGAGAGGGCGAGTTCTGCGAGTCTCCCTGATATTGCTTTTTCGAGGCTTATCTTGATATGGTTCCTACATAGGGTGACATCCCCGAGATTGCTAGCGCTAGGTTGAGCCCTGCGTGACAGACTAAACAGAGGAGTCACGAGCACTGTTGATTGCGCGTTGAAGCACGCTCGCTTGGCAAAGTCTATGATGAAGTTGAGGAAGGACGCTGAAAGGTCGTTCCTACTCGCAAGGAGTCTGATGCTAAAATATTGTAGCAGAACTTTCCAACAAACGTTTGACATAGAAGAGAAAGAAATCTTCTTCTAAGGTTGCTTCTCCTCTGTCTATGGTGGCCAAGGTGGAGCAGGTGGCGACCGTGGCGAAGTAGCGAGAGAAAATAACGTAAGTCTCGGTGATCCGAATATAACACAAACTCTCGAGGGATAAGGTAGTGTCTGTAATGTCTCAATGACTGTACAATCGCGTAAAACTCCCGATCGTAGTTGCCTAGTTGGAGTACCTCTATCGGGCATCATTCAACTTCTCATTAAAGTAAGAAACTGGATGACTCTCTTGACTGAGTACTCCTCTTTTGCCTACGACAGAGGTCTCAAGCTATCTCGAAGGCTTAGCTATAATATGGTAATCAGAGTATCGAAGCCGTGGTTAATTTTTCCTTAATGTGCTCGAATGCCTGAGTGGTGGCAAGTGTCCACTAAAAATCTACTTTATGAAGACAGCTCGTGTAGGGAGCCATGATAGTGCTGAATCCTCTAGCAAAAGCGTCTATAAAATGTGTCCAACCCGTGGAAGCTTCAAGCTACATGGATATTTGTGGGGTTTGGATAGTTTCAAATGGGCTTGACTTTATTAGGATCTATGGACATGCCTGAAGCAGAGATGATGAACCATAGGAAGTGCACATACTCAGTTAAAAAGGTGCACTTTTTTAGATGAATATAAAAGTGTTCCTTTTGGAGGATGTCGAAGAGCAATCGTAGATACATGAGATGCTCTCCATACGTCTAACTGTAAACTAGGATATCGCCAAAATAAACTATGATGAATTTTTCCATATAAGGGCCCATAATATGAGTCATCACACACATGAATGTGCTAGGGACGTTGGATTGCCCAAAGGGCATAACCGACCTCTCGTAGAAGCCGTCCTTCGTTTTTAATGTTGTATATTCTATAGCGGGGGTAGCTCGTCAGGGAGCTCCTCTGGCATAATGTTACTGTACTCATTGAGGATGTGTCGAACATCAGGATGAATGCACTATAAGTCCACAATGCCCTCTGTAGTTTGAGAAGCAACAACGACATAAATGAGACTAGTATCTAGACTCTCCCGAGTGAACTCACTACGACGCAGATATGAAGAGGTCTAAGGGCACCCGTTGTAACTAAAGGCTCGACCCTCTCCTTTAAGAGTTCTCTGGGTTGGGTCGGGGATAATATGATCTTGAGGCACTTATCAAAGAATACACAAGTATTGGACCGCCCATAATTAGTCACGTCCTTATCATAAAGCTAGGGTCTGCCTAGTAAAACATGTGCACCGTCCATGGGAATGACGTCACACCAGACTATCCTCGAAGGAGGCGAGCTGAGTAGGAACCTGACATCTCTTGGTGACCTAGATCTCTATCTTATCCACCCAAACAACTCGATACGGGTGTGGATGGGGCTCAGCCTTAATTTTTATGCGCTCAAGCCCCTTTTGGGCTATGATATTCACACAACTGTCACTATCGATAGCGAACTTGTAGGACTCACTTGCACTCGGGAAATAAGTGGAAAAGATAGTGCCCTGCTTCCATTCCTCATCCGCATGGGGGTGTGCAATAAGCAGCGGATGATGCCCATCTCAAGTGCTCGATCGGCCTCGTCCTCCCAACCTTCTTCTACGATCATGCTGATCTCCCAGTTGGCTCTGCAGGATCAAATACAAGCTCAAGATGCTCCTCAATAAGTAGATTTTGTGTGGGGCACAACGCCGTTACATGGCCTCTACCCTGACATCGATAACACTGGATCTCGGGCTTCCAGGGCCCGGTGATAGTGGAGGTGGCCCTCGTATTTGTGGGAGTATGAGGAGGCTTAAAAGGGTTGGATGCCTACTGCGGGGGATTCCTAGAGGCAGGGCTATCAGGAATGTGATGGTCGCCTCGGATCTGTAGTGCGCAGTTATTGCTCGTACTTTAATGTGAGCTGGTAGATCTGCTAAATTGTCTCTAGGCGATGGGGAATGAGCTCCTTATAGATGTCTGCCCTCAGTCCGGTCCTAAAGCAAGAGGCCATCATGATGTGCTCCTCTGTAACTTTACTCCTCACAACAAGCTCATCAAATCGAGTCATGTACTTGGCTACTAAAGGGTTCCTTGATGTACTGTCAGGAGCTGCACCAAGAGTTGGCTACGATACGAAGCGGGGAGGTATTTTTTTAAGCTTCTGCTTCATATTGGCCCATTAGGTGATGGGGTTGAGACCCTTTTTGTCTAGAGAGAGCTCCAAACTCGTCTTATAAACCTTGACCTGCCCAATTCATTTCATTTTGTCAATCCTTATCCGCCTCTCATTACTCATTTCAAACCAGTCAAAGTAATTATCCATTTCTAACAACCAATCACTAAACACTTTAGGATCTAACTGCTCGTCATAGGATGGGGCATCGATCCAAATATGGCGGGTAATGTCATCCTCATAACCTCCGGGGGACTCATAGTGTCCTATACAATCATATCGTTTATAATGGTATCGTGCATCTTGAACGTGACGACCTCTACGTGGAAGGTTATGAGGCGGAGGCTATTCCACTGGGGGAGGAAGAGCCTGACTCCCATTGGGTTTCTACGACGATCGTTGGCTACCCCTAGGGCCTCTTGGACGGGCGGGGGAGCCTGTCCAATGGGGTTGTGTAATATGCGAATTGGGGTGTACACAGAATTAGAAGCTCTTCGTCTTTCATAATGATTCAAACGTTGGGCAACTTCTGGCTTAGTGGTTCTTACAGGACTGAGAGACTTACTGGACTCTAAATCCTCTACTCTAGGGGCGAGATTTGGGACTGCTCTCTAATGCTGTGTAATTGTGCGCCCACTTGATAAAATTGATCCTCCAAATTTTTTTGGAGATTGGACATGGACATATCGATGTTAGAACTGGTAGTGGCTTGACTGTGTTGAGGGGTTGACTTTGACATTGTATGCCTATATGCCTTACCGTTACATAACAAGCAAAGTACAGAGGCTGGAGATATTGGAGGGCTCGAGTGTTGCAAAATCTATAGGAAGGACAACATGACATGCAATGATAGGTGGAATGTTGGTTGATTTTGGGATCTCAACCATAGAGGGGATCGCCCCTTGACTCTACTAGAGGCGGCCAGTGGTGGAGAGAATGGAAACAGAGTTACTACGGAGTCTTATGACAATTGCTTACGTGTGGAGCTCGAGGGCAAGCTACCAAATCCATAATCCTAGAGGGGAACTAAAGGGGAGGAAGAAAAGAGATAACTTGCTTGCTTCCTCAATTCCTTGTCAAAGGGCTTTTCAAATAGACTTACAAGAGCTGCTTTTACAATAAGCTCCTAACAATTGGGCTACACAGATTTTAAATTATTAGTATTAAAGATACCTAAAAATATGATTCATAGTAATGACATAAAAATCAATTCATTAAGACACATAATAAAAAGATCTTATTAAATACTTGTAAATTAGGAATTGTTGACTCATAATAAAATATATTAGAGGGTCACCATGACTGAAGTCAAAGAGGATGTCAGAGCAATGGAGAGAAAGTATCTTGGTACCTTTGTATTAGAACAAAGAAGATATACAAAATTGTGTTAATTATAGAGCAATTAAATTGACGAGTCATACCATGAAACTATGAGAACGAGTAATAGAAAGAAGAGTAAGACGAAAGACTAACATATCGTAAAAGCAAGAGGCCATTTTATGTGATCCTAAAATACGATTAAAACTTAAGGGCAAGTTTTACTGTACTGCAATTAGACAAGCGATGCTCTATGGTCCTGAGTGTTGGGCAGTGAATTGTGTACATGAGCAAGCTGGTAGGACTGCAGGCTCACTCGGTGGCAGGATGAATGACAAGGCCCCGAGAAGACCCGCTGACCAAGCTCTCATCAAGCTGACAGGACTGTAAGCTCACTCGGTGGCAGGATGGATGACAAGGCCCCGAGAAGATCCGCTGACCAGACTCTCATCAAGCTGGCAGGACTGTAAGCTCACTCGGTGACAGGATGAATGACAAGGCCCCGAGAAGACCCGCTGACCAGGCTCTCATCAAGCTGGCAGGACTGTAGGCTCACTCGGTGGCAGGATGAATGACAAGACCTCGAGAAGACCCGCTGACCAGACTCTCATCAAGCTGGCAGGACTGTAGGCTCACTCGGTGGCAGGATGAATGACAAGGCTCCAAGAGAACCCGATGACTAGAATCTCATCAAGCTGGCAGAACTGTAGGCTCACTCGGTGGCAGGATGGATGGTAAGGCTCCGAGAGAACCCGCTGACCAGGCTCTCATCAAGCTGGCAGGACTGTAGGCTCACTCGGTGGCAGGATGAATGACAAGGCCCCGAGAAGACCCGCTGACCAGGCTCTCATCAAGCTGGCAGGACTGTAGGCTCACTCGGTGACAGGATGAATGGCAAGGCCCCGAGAAGACCCGCTGACCAGGCTCTCATCAAGCTGCCAGGACTGTAGGCTCACTCGATGGCAGGTTGAATGACAAGGCCCGAGAAGACCCGCTGACCAGGCTCTAATCAAGCTGACAGGATTGTTGGCTCACTCGGTGACAGGATGAATGACAAGGCCCCAAGAAGACCTGCTGACCAGGCTCTCATCAAGCTGGCAGGACTGTAGTCTCACTCGGTGACAGGATGGATGGTAAGGTCCCGAAAAGACCCATTGACCAGACTCTCATCAAGCTGGCAGGGCTGTAGGCTCACTCAGTGACAAGGTAAATGGTGAGATCCCTCAAAGAAAAACATCTATACATATCAGGGAACGAAGAAAGTTTGTAAAAAATAAAAAAACTTTTATGGGAAGAAGAGGTTGGTGCAATACAAATGAAGATGGGCATCTCCAACCGGTGCTCGGTGAAGAGGGTCTCGCCCATAGCGAGTGGGCACTCGCTGGCAAAAGAAAGGTCTCGCCTAAAAAAAATTGAAGACGGGTGACTTCCAATAAAAGAACGGGTTAATCTCCGGGGTCTACTCGCGCTGGATTTGTCTTGAGGCGAGACGCGAGGAGGAAGCCAAACGGTCTCGCGTACGGAAGGGGCGAAGAGAAGTCTAATGACTTATGCCCGAAACCAATTCTCAAGCGAAACGACAAGTAGCTCTACCTCGCGAGTGGAAACAGAGTAGAGGGCCGTCCGCAATAAATAAGGCAAAATAAAGTAAAACAAAGGGAACGTAAAGCGAGAGGATATGACAAAAATTTCTTTTACATTTGGTCATCGTTCATTACAAAAGAAGGAAAGGGGAGTACTCTCCCATGAAGAAATACTTCAAAATCTCAAAAAAAAGTACAAGTAGAGGGAGGAAGCAAAAAAAGAGAGGGGGGGGGGAGGAGTCCCAGGTCTCACCGACGCCTCTTCAGTCATCTTCGCTGGAAGTTGAATCCTCGTCCGCCTCATCATAAAGGTGTGGCACGAGGTCGCGGGCAGTGACAGATTCAGCGTCTTCTTTGACAACTCCCAGCTCCTTCATCATCTTTAGAACAAGCTCGACCATCTTAATGTTGGCGTCCCGACAGATATCGTCGACCTCGTCAGCTGAGTAATGAGAGGGCGGGGGATCTTGGAGTGGTTCCGAGCGAGAGGGAGGCAGAATGCTGTCGAGAAGATGGGCATTCTGGGCTTTTAAGTTCCTATTCTCCTCTTCCAGGTCAGTTATGCGCGAGCGCATCCGATCCGCCGTCTCGACATCATACAAGAAGCCTATCAATTAACAAAAAGCATACACGAAAGAGAGACAGACCAAAGATAAAATTAAAAGTCTTACCACGCCGCTCTGGCTCTTTGCGAGAAGATTATCATCAAGTGTCAGCCTCTTCTCGAGGTCATCCGACTTATCTCGCTCCACCGCCAGGCTTGCCTCGACATCCTTCCATTTCTTGTTGTTAAAAACAAGGCGGCACGAGACTCGGTGCGAGAGCTCTAAGGCGCGAAGCTGAGCTTTAGCTGTCTTCAGGACAAGGTCTCGCGAGGAGTCCTTGTCGAAAGGATCTGTCCTAGGACCACCATGGAGGCCATAGCCGAGGGAAGGCGTGGCTATTGGGGGATCCTGCTCCTTACATGAGGGAAGAAGGGTAGATATCGACACCCGGTTCACGTCCTTTTCCCACATCAGGACTGGGGCGCCGACAACATCTTTTACCACGGGGCCCATATTAAAATTTTGATGTGAGGAGGGCGCTGGGCGGCTGTAGGAGGCAGCTTCGCGAGACAGAGGTTTAGTGGGTTGAACCGAAGTGTTGGGGGGGGGGGGGGTCGAATAGTGCCGTCTCGCGGGACGGTGAGACAACTTGTTGGCGAGGTGATTGTGAGTCTTCTACGGAGATGGGGCTCAGGGTTCCCGACATCACTCTCCCCTCTTTCGGGACTATCACCTTTTTCCCTTTCGGGAACGTCACAACCTTCTTGATTTTCTTCTTAGGGCTGTGTCGAGGAACAGTGACATCATCTCTAGGTCTCTTCTTGGAGGCGGGGGCCAACGACTCTTTCGCCGCCTCGGCCTCCATGCTGGCGAGTGCGAGAGCTTTTGACTGCCCAGCGCTGCTCAAATAAGGAGGATGGGTTGGGATATTCCGCTCTCCTGAACAAGCAACTCGATGATTAGAGATAACAAAACGAAGGTTTGATAAACATAAGGCTAAAGAAGCGCGAGTGTACCTTCGTCGGGAAACACAGGAGGTAGCGAGTCGAGGTCCCGCCTTAAGAAGTTGACCTCAAAATTCTTTCCTACGAAGAACTCGCAGAGGTCTTTATCCGCGCCACCGACCTTGGGAGTCACGTACATTTTGGCGGGCGACACTGGTGCGAGTGGAACACCTCCCAGATTTCCGTGGATCAAGACGAAGCGGGTGAGCCAGTGGTGATTCTTGTTGGGGATCTCGCACTCCTTCAGACCCTGTCCCGTGAAGTGCAAGACGACGTCGTGGTTGGCGTGGTAGATAAATAGCTTGCGGAAGACATTAAGGCTGAACTCAATGCGCTCGCGGCGCATGTAGCTGGCGAACGCAACTAAAATCGAGATGGTGCTCGGGTTTAGTTGCGCGGGGACGGCTCCAAAATATTTCAATACCTGTTTTACCTCTGCCCAGAGGGGAAGTTTCAGCCCTGACTTGAAGTGCGAGACGGGGAGTGTGAGTTCGCTGGGGTAGAATGTGTTGATCGACTCGCCGACCTTTGGAGGCCGCGAATCGAACCCCTTCACCATGAAATCACGAATGAAGCGGTTGTAGTCCTCCTCAGATATCCTGCCGGGAGGAAAGTCATGGTCAGCAAATCTTCTGCCGCACTGGCTGCGTCCCTCACCCTCCTCAGTTTTCTTCTTTCCCATGATAGGCGAAACGATAAGGGCGAGAGGAGGTGGAGAAAGAGTTGCGAGAGTAAACAACGAGAAAAAGGAAGCGAGAAGTCTGGATCTAAGACGCAGCAAGAGAGGGCAGCACAGGCGTAAGTCATTTCGATTTGGGGGAGGGGGTATTTATAGCAGATAGTGAAAGCAGAAAAGATGGGTGAGAAAAATATGAAGGGGGAAGTTGAAGAGATTGGCCGACGATTCGTTCTCTCTCCTGGCCTCGAAGCACAATGCCCTGAGAGGATTTTTCCAACATGCCAGAGCAAAAAAAAGAGAGATAAAAATTAACATAGCGTTAATATGCAAACCCAACATGAAAGAAGTGAGCGGGAGGCGAGCATCATGTCCACAAGGTTTAAATGTCGAATTGAAAAAGACGGCAGATTACTAAAAGCAGCAAAATTACAAGATATAATTAAACAGACGAGATGAGGTGGAGGTTCTTCAGTTCTTGTGCCATTTCCAACGCCCTCCGCCGCGAGACCCCGCACATGGGGGCCGACCGGAATATGAAATGCGCGAGCGACTTCAAGACCGCGGCGCGCGAGACGAAGGTGCTGGTCGACCTCGTTTATGATGGTCTGGGGGTCGGTCTCATCTATCTCGATTCCAGCATCGATCTCGGAGGAGAGGCGAGCACATTCAATTTCTAGCCAGTCAATGCACCTGTCGGTGGCCTGCTTGTCCCGTTCCATCTCGCGGATAATATGCGTTTACTTTCGAAACATCTCGGCCGTCCTGCGCTTCATCTCCACCGGATCCATGAGATCGCCCATATAGTCTTCTATCTCATCTGGGTGAGGAGGAGGCGAGAAGGTGGGCAGCTTAGAGAAGTCCTCTGCTGCCGAGTCGATCTGGGTACCTACACAGGAAGAAGCCAAGGATCAGGATGAGGGGTGTTCTCGCAAGAAGGCTTGGAAGCCGCGAGTTGCACAGATAGAAGGTTTAGTCCAGTGGTCTCGAACACACCGGTTAGGGGAATGAAAGTCTATATGAAGCGAAAGGGCGAGTTTAATTCATTTACCCGGGTTGCGAGAGGTCCCAGCGAGTCGCGAGAGATCGTCATTCTTCACAGCAGGGGGGTGGATCGCTGAGGCGAGTCAGAGTCTTGATGATGGATGTCGGTAATAACAGGTGGATTCGTAGGCTGGGGGTGATAGGCGAGATTTCCCTGAAGAAGCATAAAGTTAATAGGCGAGAAGATAGAAGAAAGGAAAGATAGAGGAGGGGCAGGAGCCAAAAAATCACCTGTCTCTCCTCGAAGGATGCGGGAAGAGGTGCATGGACTTCCAAGGATGTCAGAGTGGTCCCATCGACCGAGAAGGGGGGCCAGCGGTTTTCATCTTCTTCAGGCGAGATGACGAAGGTAAAGGAGTAGGGGTGCGAGCCAAAACTGGGGCCAGAGCAGCCGCATTGGCTTTGTTTTGTTTACGGACAGTCGCAAGACGTTCGCGAAAGCTCCGACTATGAGACATGACGACGGTGGAAGAGGTGAATGAAGAGATGAGAGAGGGGGCATTCTCCACGCTAGGATAAGTGTCACATATTTATAGGCCCCAGATGGGGGCCCCGCAAAAGATTCTCTCATAAATGAATTTCGACATCGTGAAACTCGGTTGGACTTTCTTTCCGAGCCTGAGACAACCTCAAAAAGAGCGGGAATTGTGTATAACCTCGGGCTCGCAGGAGGAATCTCAAAGAAAATTGCTGAGTAAGAGGCGAGAGGATTGCAGAGGCGAGTAGGACGATAGGGTTAACTCGCCGGTACTCCAAAAAGGCAAAACATAATAGGCGAGATGGGAGCAGCGGAGCAGGCGAGAGGGCTCTCGCGGCGTATGCTGACCTCTTGTGGCGAGACAGAGTACTCGCGGTGTATGCTGGCCTCTTATGGCGAGACAGAGTACTCACAAGGCGAGCTGATAGGCTCCTCTCGACTGCCAGGTATTTTCTCACTCGCCATATGAGAAAGAGGCGTTTTTACTTTTCTACCCCCAAGTGGGGTTTTACTCTTTTATCCAAGGTAATTTTACCCTTTTGCCCTTTGGGGTCTGCGTATAACCCTTCAAAACAACAAAGTTTGGCTGTTGGCAGACTCATCACAAGGTATTTTGGTAATTTCAGGTCGGTTCAGTTTGGTTATTGACAAGTCAAACTCAGAGGCCTATAAATAAACCGATGAGGTTCCTTGAGAAGAGGAGCGCTGGTTAACTTTTTCTTCTTCTTCTTCCTCCAAGACACCTAGCTCAACACTGGTTAGGGAGGGAAAAAACTTCTAATTCTTCCGGGTAAGAGGTGGGACCTCCAAGCTGAAGCCCACGGTCTGTTTCTAGTTCCAAGATCCACGTCGAGAAAGGAGTTCGGGAAGAGTAGGTGTGAGCTGCAACCTTAGGTCCGAACTCTAGGTGAAGTCGGGCTTCTGGCTTGAACAATTTGTGCTAATATAATTTCTGCCCCCATTGCGGTTAATACAATAATAATATAATACATTAATATTTATTATAAGATGTCAACCTGAACCGCACCGCATCTCTGCCCCCTTTGTAGTTCGCCTGTTTTGTTGTTCATGTTCATTGCTTCTTATTTTTTAATCATTTACACACTAAATGTAAAATGTCTAAATGAGTAATTAAGTACAAATGTATGACTATTAAAAGTCTAACCGAGGCGAGGTGCGACTGTAAAAACTGACAGGCGACAGCTCGGCTTTGGCTTCCGCAGTTCGCAAGTTCAGGCGTTCAGCTTGTGAATCGTGATCGGCGACCATCCCTCTCCTTATTTTCTTCTCCCATGTGATTTTTCAGCATTCCCGCCTGCAATATCCACCAGGCTCTAGAAATCACTCCGGTGAAAGCACTATTCTTAGACGATCACTTCGGCGTGGCTAAGGCTTTGTTTACCCAGATTCAGGTATTTTCACATCCATCATCATCTTCTCCTCTACCAATAGATTTTAATTTATGTTAAAAATGGGTTTGGCAGTACTGCTAAGCTCGTTTGTGAAATATTCACAAATTTATTAAAATTTTGTGAACCTGAACAGTGTTTATAGTTGAGATTTAGCCTTAATCAGTAATGACATTGAAGGCCCGAAGTATATTTTCAGGGTTTTGTTTTGTTGGCAAGCAATCAAGCAAATTTTGCCCCACTTAGGCTAGATCGGTGACGGGTGATTGGTGAATGGTGAGGCAGGTTTTCTGATTTTGTTTTAGGTATGAAATATTTAAGGTTGAAGCAGACATTGCACAGTTAAGAGTAATAACCATTTTCTAGCTGATGTCTTCCCTAATTTTATTCTTCTTCTGTTGATCCTATGTGTAGCGTGCTCACAGATTTTATCTGATTATGCTTACCCTACTTTTGTATGCTGCCTTGTTTATCATCCTATATTATAGTTGAGCATAGAAGTCATGTATCTTTGTATATATTTAAATAGTTAGTAGCTGAAAATCATATGTTTTGTTTGTACGAAAATAAATCACAAATCAAAAGACCCAAAAACTGCCAAAAATCGAAACCGCACCGCCAAAACCGACACCAAACCGCACCAAAAGCAAACTGCACTGCACGGTTTCGGTGCAGTGCGGTTTTGGCCGGTTAAAAACCGCACCGTTGCGGCGCGGTTTCGGTTCGACACTTCTACCCCAAACCGCACCGAACCGCACCGCTCGCAAGCCTAAATGATGGTGTCTGGATACGTAGTGGGAGGAGGGGTAAGGTCGATCCACGACAAGGAATTGGGGAGAGGGAAGATGGCTAGCCAAGGGGAAATGGGGGGATAAACGCAGGCTTCACGCCCGGGGTCGGCTTCGACACCAAAATGATCAAGAGATCGACTTCTTCACTCTATCCTTCAATACCTCTAAATGAGAGCCCTCACCCTCTATTTATAGACTCTAGGGGGCAACAGACGATTATGATTGGCAGATCGTCCCGACTCAAAATACATAACAATACAACTCGAAATAAAAAATGACAAGAATAAAAAATAAGTATGATCGTTGATCTGCTCAAGATGTGCTGTCCCGATCTCCACCGCGCCTGAGGTCGTCGTGAGTAAACCCGAATGGGTTGTGCGGGCTGCTCCCCATCACTAGGTTTAACACTCGAGCAATATTTGATAGGAACAAATGAAAAATGAGGATTCATAAATCCGACCCTAATTAATTGGGACGGTGTTAGTGCTTTAATGCTATTATTAGTAGTCAATTTTACTGTTTGACGTGATTTGAAGATATACGCTGCACATTATGCTGCATTAGATAAGCTTCCATATGTTGCATTTGGTTAAATAGCTAATCACTATGCTTATTTTGTCATATTCCATTGACCAACAACTATTTGCTAATTTTTCATGATCTAATTTTCTCCTTTTTTTTAAATTTATTTCCAGTGGGTAAAATGTCTGCACGTCACTGATGTATATCATTTCCATGACATGATTAACATGCTTATTAATTGTGGATATACTAAAGGAACGACACTATTTGGATATGGCTATGACTTTCGCCAAAGCAATAGGTTGTTATTTGCAAACAATTTGATAAATTGTGCCCTTACACTGAAGTAGTACATTGTGGGATTTATTCATTTGAATTCTGGCTAGATTTTTTTATCGTTCTTGGCAGGCTTGACAAAGCTATGAATGGGTTGAAAATGAAACTACAAACTGCTTATAATGCCTCCGGAGGTAAAAAAGTGAATATAATTTCACATTCTATGGGTGGGCTACTTGTTCGGTGCTTCATGCATCTTCATAAAGATGTAAGTTCTTTCACTGCATGTCAGAAGTTTGTTTCTTTCCTATGTCTAGGGATGCGATTACACCAATCATGGAATTAGGATTACATACGTCATAAGCTTTTACATGATGAATCAGGTGTTTGAAAATTATGTTAACCGGTGGATCACGATTGCCACTCCTTTTCAAGGTAACTTTGGTATATTAAGGCTTCATACTTGGTATCTTTTGTTTTTTAATCTTTTATTAACTAAATAATTTTTATTGAACTTTGTTTATTCCAGTTCATGTTCCAGTATGTTTGATTTCTATTGACTTAGGTTATTTTCAATGGAATATCAATAGTATGTTTATTGGACAGGAGCACCTGGCTGCATCAATGATTCATTTCTAACGGGCTTGCAGTTCGTTTATGGCTTCAAAAGTTTCTTCTTTGTATCAAGATGGACGATGCATCAATTGGTAATTCCTTTCTGCCTTATGGTTGACAGTTATTCTACTCAGAAATCATGACCACATAGTCTTTGGGCTGAAGTTCAAATGCTATGCATATTTTTGATCTGGTAGTCTAGGAAGCTTCTCGGTTTGCTCTCTGTTGATTTGAAACTCCCTTTCTAGCCTGACATGCTTCTTATCCATGGAAGTGATCAATGCGCATTTATGCTTATGTTTGTAAGCACAACAACCCGACCAAGGAAACCCACAGACTACTCTTGAGGGCATGACTACTAGAGCAGTCCAGGCTCAGAGCCTTAATAGCATCCTCTTGATTTATAATATTTTATTTATTTTAACCACGCCTTTAATATTCCTTTTTGTAAAACTCTATATAGGAGGTGCTAATGCATGTACCGAATATACTATTCTGCTATAAGAAAATGTGAGAATTTGAAATATAAAATATATTAGTCAAAAAATTAATTATTACATAGGAACCCCCTTCTTTATATTGAGTAGAGGAAGAATGTTCATTGATAGATGTGCGACTAAGTGCAAGAGAGAGAAGAATCTACAATGACCCCCCATTTGGAATTCTACAAAAAACCATGTTGAAACATATGTATCAATCACTATCAATTTGGTACGAATATCATAAAAATGTGAAGAAATAGGTTTAGTGAATATGCCGGCCACCTCTTTATTTGACGTTACAAATATAGTGGAGATTCGTTCGTTGATAACTCTCTCCAGTGATGTGACAATCTACTTCTATATACTTTTATGAAACACATTTTTTGGATATGCAAATGACAATTTTATTATCACAAAGCATCGGTAGAGGGTAGTTATAACTTTAATAAAAATATTTCAGATGTGTCCTCAACCATTTCAACTCACAAGCATTTTGAGTCATGCCAATCTATCCAACTTCCGCACTTGGCCTATCACCACTAGTTTCTTGCTTCTCTAAGAGACAAGATTTCCTCCTACATAAGTGAAATATCTAGAAGTAGATTTTTGTTCTGCATAACTTGCATATGAATATACTTTAATAAGTGATCATTTATTTTAAACACGAGTCTTTTATCTGATGATCCTTTGATATATTATAATATCTTTAATGCAATTTCAAGATAACACTCTATGGGAGCCTGCATAAACTGACTAACTTTTCCAACAACAAAAGAGATGTTAGGTTTGGTTATAGTGAGATAGATGAGTTTACCATCCAAGCTCCTGTAATGAGTGATATCTGTCAGAGGACTTGTATCATTCCAAAGTATGTTAGTGCCCATAGACATTGGATTTTGGGTAGGGTACGTTTTAAAAAGAGTCATTTCTTCAAGTAGATATAGGGTATACTTTTGTTGGGAAAGAACCACATTGTTGCATCTTGCGATTTCAATTCCCTAGAAGTATCAAAGAGTACGCTTATCTTTGATAACAAAATGTGTCCGAAGATTTTCTTTGTTGTTTCTATGTCAATGACTCATTTCTGGTGAGCATATAAAAAGAAAACAGCCCTTGGTCGGTCTTTTATATGAAGAGAGAGTGATTTGCATTTCTTTAAGAAATACAATTGGTAGAAATGACCTAACTGAACTTGTCAAGCCATGTACCTGAAATTTGTTTAATACCATATATGTCTTTCTTGTATGCTTGTGATTCCCCCTGAGCAACATAACTAAGAGGTTTATTCATGTCTACCACTTCATGCAAATCGCCATATAAGAAGACACTTTTGACATCAAACTACAACATTTCCTAACCCCAATTGATGCTAACGATGAAGAGTACTTAAATAATGCTAATACGAGCGATATAATAGAATATCTTAAATAAATCAACATCATATGTCTAGGTAATCCCTTTGCAATTAGAAGAGCTTTGTATCTATCCACAATGCCAAACTTAATGACAGAGCCATCGACAGCAAACAATATCACCTTCAAGCTTCATGTGAGGTCCAAGTACCCCGTGATTTGAAGACAGAGATGTCTTCATCTATAACCGCTTTCCACAAGATTTACGATGAGCTTCATAGTATTTTGTAGCCTTGTAGGGACAATGGTGGTAGATAGGGCCAAGGAAAGCTGCACGCAAGAAGGAATGAGATTTGCATAACAAACAACATTAGCAATAAGTTGTGTACACCACCACCTTCCTTAGATTAATAAAAAATTTTTGTTCTGATTCTGCTAATGTTAAGGAACCTTCCAAAGAGGAGAAAGATGGTTTGAGTGGTGTCGTGAGGGTACCCAGAGTGAAGAGAGCAATGGGAGCGGGAGGAGCAGGGTGTCAATTATAATGGTAAGGAAAATGTATGATGGTAGGATGGGGTTTATGTCTAGGAAGTGGTGCAAGAGGGGTCATATCAGGTGGAGCATGAATGATAGGAAGAGAGGAAACCTAGTTAGGTGGTGGAGATAGGATGTGTGATCTTAAGAGTAAGGAAACTGAAGACCTACAAAATCACATCAACGATCATTAACTGATGCCCGCTAACCTCGTTTAGCAATCGCCGATCACTAACTTCATATAAAAGAAGATCGATCGCAGATTGTTGAACGACATTTTGTGATCGTTGACCGAACTGTCCTCCCCGTGAAAGGCTCCACTCAAAAATCATTGATCGATGCGCTCAACGATCGTCGACTAAAGTGCTCAACGATCATCAACCAAAGTGCTCAATGATCGTCGACCAAAGTTTAATGTTGTTGATGGATTCAAATAGACCCGTTGCCTTTCTGAGAAAGGAAAGCGCCATCTTTCTGCCAACCATACCGCGTGTGCCTCTTTGGAACTTCTCTAAAATGGATAAGGACTTCATATAAAAGCTTTTATTCTTTCAGCAAACCCTAACAATCTATAATCCTTATATTGGTGGTCAAAAACGAAAGTTATCAAGAACGATTATTCTCTCTCTGTAAACTGAATCCTCTTCTTCTATGATTCAATTATTCACCTCTTTTCGGTGATGCAATCTGCTTGATCTAAAGCCATCTCATTTCAAATACTTGCTATAAAGGGTTTTTGTGTTCTCTTTTCAAAAGAGATGCTCAGGGTTCTTGAATCTATAAATGGAAATATTATGTGGGCTGGAGTCTCTAGTGGAAAAGACTCGCTGCCTTGGGGAATAGGCCGTGCTATCCCACAGAGCTGTGGAAGAGAGGAGTACCCATCTTTTGCCAAACCTCTATAAAATCATGTGTCTTCTGGATGTTTTCTCTATTTCTGTTTCTTATTCTGTTGATTTTGTGTTAGCTTGTGTGGTTATATTTCTATCCTAACTTAAACCAGTTATATTGCATATAATCTAATGAACATAACATCTGTGAATTGCATTATAATTGAAGAGAAATTGAATTTAGGTCAATTGGGTGACTTCTCTATGCACCCCTCTCTAGAGAAATATTCAGGGAGTCCACTTTTAGGAACAAGATGACATCACATCTTACTCTGTAAATCTAACCAAGAGGGTAAACTTAATCAAAGAGACTACTCCCAAAATGTCTACCAGGGGTTGGGGCACAATCTTACCTTTTTTTATAGAAATAGTTTTATTTAATCAAAATGATAAATTCGAAGAAATAATGGGAGTTAAATCTATTCATTTTCCTGACTAGTGTTTATACCGTTAAAAAGTAATATAGAAAATGATATTTATTCTATTGACAGAACTGAAGATATATCTCTTGTGTTGGGTTGGGAGTGGGATCTGTAGCCTCATCTCCTCCCATTCTCCTTGTTCCACTTTCTAAGTGTTTATGATCTTTTTATTTTTCAAGCTTCATATATTCATTAAGGATATTTATTCATAACCAATCTATCCGTCTATGCCCTTGTCCACGGGGTCTGATGCAGGACGGGGCTGTGTGAAATGGTGCCGACACACTATTGCAATTAAGCTCAAACTAAATGATGCGTGCAAATGAATTCAAGTTTTTTAGTCCGGAATTAATGTTAGCAAAAATAATTTTATTAGGTTTGCAAAAGTTACACAAGGTGAGATTTGAAATTTTCTGGCACACAAGCAAAACCACGTTCTTCGTCACAAGTGAGATTCTCAACTACAATGCCCACGAATGAATTGATAGGATCATAAAAGGATGTAACAAAATTCCCAACAAATCAATACATCCCAAAACAATTATAAGATGTTCATCCAACATTTAACAACGAGAGCTTAAGCACATAATTATACTCAGGTAGCTTAGGAGATCCGAAGCTACAAATGGCGGCGAAAGGCGGCGATCTTGGCGGTGGAACTTGGCTTCACGAAACAAGTACCACAGTTGCAAAGAAAGAGAAGGGGCGCTGAACAAACCCACTTTGGGTAGATGATTAGCTGTTTGGATTAGAGAAAATAGATTTCGAGCACTATTTTAGGCTGCAGGAAATCAACTGTGACTACTGGAACAACGCAAGGAGAAGGGGCAGAGAGCCATGAATTTTTTGTGGGTTTCTGTGGATGGTTGAGGAAGCTGGGATGCCAGGAAGAGTGACAGGATGCAGAAAATTAGGGCACCGAGGTGATGGTAGATCAGGACTGGATAAGGTGGTCCTTGGCGGTATGGGAGAAAAGGAATCAAGTGGGAGGAAGTGGGTCTAGCTGTAGGCGGAAGTGAAGAAGGAGACCTTGGTGGCTTTATGGGAGCAAGTTCAATAGTAGCAGGTCAGGTGGAAGACGTAGAAAAATGTTTCAGCTGGGTGGGAGAAAAGTGCGTGAAAGAGGAGGAACGATTTTGTGGCTTCGAGAGGCTGTCGGGGAGGAAGGAGAGAGGGATGGAGCCATGCGGTCTCACGTGGAAGACGATGAGCAGTGGAGATTTGGCGCTTTCCTTCTTTGATCGTGGAATGGAGGTGGTGAACAAGGGCGATTAAATCCTTGCTGATGAAGATAACTGCAGGTCGTGGGATTAGGGATGATGAACAGTGGCGGTTCACCAAATAAAACGTGGGAAAAGAATGGTAACAGTGGTTTCACTGGAAAAAAATTAGAATAAAAAAACTGATAAATGAAAAAAGATAATCTGAAGCTTCGCACCTGGGCTCGCGACGTCACACCACAAATGATTCTTGAAATCTGGATTCTCTCACAAACTCAACAATGACTGAAAACCTGGACATCTGCCCCTATTTATACGAGAAGGGGCGGTTGGGCACCCGACGTGAACGCCTACGATCGTCCGTTACGTCCGGTGTCCAAAAATAATATAAATACAACTCCAAAATTTATAAAAAAAATGCATGTAAACTGAAAACGGACGCTCCGGACGCGTTCGCGGTCTCGGATCGCCGATCTGTTCGACGAATCTATGGAAAATCTGCAAAAGCGGGTCCCGCCACGTGGTGGCTCGATCTCTTCCGATCACGAACATGCGGTCGATCCCCATTAATTATCTCCGACTGAAAAACATTCATCTACGAGAAATGAAGATGAATATGCTGCTGTCGAAGGTTGGGGGTAAGTCCAACAAGTTGCTGCCAATATCCAAACATCATCAAAGGTGTAGTAGTGGTGTCCACTCCAGTGCACCAAGTAATGACAAGAAGAACCGTCTGTAGTAGTGGTGCACTCTACACAATAGCACTCAATGTTGTCAACTCTCACCTCTCGTGCTGGTGGATCCAGAAAATCCGGTAGAATCATAGGAGGTGCGGGCAAATCCGTGGGTGCTCGTCCAAGGTAAACATGGGAAGTGTGAAGCTGTAACTGGAAGGGTGTCAAAAGATATTCAAGGTATGGGTTCCTGGGGGGTGTCAAAGAAGCTCGAGGTATGGGTCCCTATGCTTGAGAGGCTCAAAGTAATGACCCGATCTCCTCCGATCACGAACATGCGGTCGATCCCCACCAGGGTCTCTCCCAATTACGTGTCTTTTACCGGAGGATGACAGAGGAGTGAATTATCGAGAGAAGGGTGGCATTGTTCTCTCTTTCTTTCATCTTGTTTGGATGAATTTCAAATCATCTCTTTGTCCAAGCATGGAGGATTTTTTTCATGACATCTACCAGTTACTGAGTTTATAGCTTCCTACTGGGATGTGCCTGAAAAACATATTCTCCAGGCATCAGTTTCCCGTGCCACTCAAAACCTAAGCTGTGCAAGTAGGTATAAGGCTACTAACCCACTTCAGTAATGAATATTTCCTTCCCCTACTAAGGCTTGAATGTTCAAATGACATTTATACTTTATGTTGAACCACACTAGTGGTAAAACTGTGACTTATAGAAGAGGGATATATACCTGATTGTAGAAATTGGGGGTATGTGGTGCTTTATACGGGGCAGTGAGACATGTCGTAACTGCATCGCTTATTCTTCCCCCATTTTACTGGTGCTGGGATACTCGATTGCGTATATGTTCCTGCACTTACATTACTTATGTATCATGTCATACTGCTATGCATTCTAATGATCTTCTGTGTATTATTTATGAAACATTGTTCCTTTGTAATGAATATTCATCAACTCATTAATTTGAACTATTCATAGAAATAGATTTATGTATTTTTCAGCTGGTTGAATGCCCTTCTTTATATGAGATGCTGCCAAATCCAAAATTCAACTGGAAAGAGCAGCCTTCCATTCAGGTGTGGCGTAAGTATACTGAGGGTGATGAGTCAGTTAAGTTGGAAGTGTACAAGTCAATGGAGTGCATTAATTTGTTTAACGGAGCTTTAAGAAACAATGAGGTAACTACATTATGCTCCCATTTTATATTGCTAGATTAGGGGGACGGTGTTTTCTAGAAATTTCCAAATTCATTCTACACTGGAAACTTTATTTTTTTAATTGTTTTAGTAACACATTGATGTGAACTATGCTAACTAGTTTCAACAATAGGGCTTACCTTGCATTACCACCAATAGATGCAAGCTATAATTTTTAGTGGCAATACTGTAAAAATTCTATACAATGTTTGTGAATCTTTCGTCAGAGTAATTTGCCTGTTGGCATGAAGTATGCTTCCAATGTTGTACTAAAGGGTTTCTATTTTTAAATAACCCTAGAATTATTTATGTTTCCATCAAGGCTTGTAAGTGGATCTTGTCAAGGAAGTAATTGATGTACTATATATGTGTTGCAAACATTAGTGCACTTTGATGCTTCGATACTATTTTAGTATAGATCTAATTACCTGAATCAGATGAAGAATGGGTAATATAACGAATAAAAAAACAACAGTAGCGAAATACAACTGCAATAGAACATGTTAGTGTTACGGGGTTCTGCCACTTGGGCACCCTGACATCGGGAGGTAACTAGGCAACCTCGGGGATCACGACTGGGTTCGCTGCCCCACCAACCACTGACCCTCATCCGTCCTGGAGACCGTAACAGGTATCGCATACCGTACACCCGAACCCCATCCCGGAGGCCGTAACAAGTTATCGTGCCCAGTATAAGCGCGGTGGGGTGCTGAGTCCGGACATCGAACCCGAAACCTCCTTGATAAGAATCCTTAAACACGACCCTCATCACCAACTGAGGGCGGGCGTTAAGTGCTTCTTATCAAGGAGGTTCCAGGTTCAATACTCGGCCTCAACACCCCGTCGCACTGAGAACATGTGTGGAGACTGGTTGGGGTGTGCGGTATGCAGGACCTGTTACGGTATCTGGGTCTGATGAGGGCCAGTGGTTGGTGGGGCGCGGAACCAGCCGTGAGCCCCCGAGGTTGTCTGATTGCTTCCCGATGTCGGGCTGTTTTTGTGGCAGAACCCCTGTAACAGTTAGATGTGCCATAAAAAACAAAATAAAATACACATGATCAAGTTTTCTCGTCAGCATATGATTGTAGTCATATCTAAATTTAAGAAAGGCAATAAATATTCAAGAAATGTTAGATCTCACCAAATGCAAAAACTTTGGTATAGTAAGCATGTTGGAACCCGGAAAATTGATTCCAAATGTTCGGACCAACGAGCAGCCTGAGGTTACTGGGTCTGCTATCCAACTCTACGGAACATGATGACAAGAGTACAAAAGAGAGATATGTCTATAGACACACCCTAGGTGCTGTAACAGGGAGGTCCCACCGTACCCAATAGTTAGGAAAAGCTTTCCCCCCACAATCAAAAGGCTGAACGAGGTATGAGAAAGACACCACTTGGAGAGTAGTAGACTTGTGGAGGGGGGTGTTAAATTTTTTTTAAGGTACCCTTCCTAGTATCCCTGGGTGTTATTCATAGACAAATTCTGGGGGGGGGGGGTATGTATGCGAGAATACCACACCCCTTCTATATACCTTGCTAGGAGACTTGAGAAGCAACTTCGCCTGCTAAGCGACTTAAGAAGCAACCTTGCCCCTAGTGGTGAGTTACATGGGATACCCGCCTATGTTGGTGATTAACAAACACAGTTTTAAATGTCCTCCAACATGTCTGACATGTCTCTCGACATCTCATTTTTTAGGACAAAATGATATTTTTTTCTAAAATTGTGATTACATTCTTTTGTAAAATATAAGTCGACATATCCAATTTTTTTCGATATATCGACCGACACGACTTTTGAACATATCATCCGCTATTTTATTTTATGTTATATTAACAAATTATCAATATACGTTCAAATCACATATATATATATATATATATATAATAGACATGTTTAAATTAGTTAGACTTTGTGTTACGGGTCCACGTGTCGCGGACACATTCACTCAAGTGGACCCCCTCATCATAATTTATGGAGCGCACATATGGAAGTTGCCGTGGTCGTGGGCACATTCACTCAAGTGAACCCCCCTCGTCATAATTTATGGAGCGCGCATATGGAAGCCACCATGGAGCGCGCATATGAATATTAATTAATATTAATCATTTAAGTAAGTATTTTGTATTTTCTTGTTGGATTACTTTTTGTATTTCTTTATTTGGTTGCCCTCCCTCATCTGTATAAGGGGGAGGGGTTTATGTGTGATGGTATGATGGATGTATGAAAGATTTTAGGGTTCCTCCCTAAGTTCCTCTCTTATTCTTCCTCTCTTATTCTCGCTCACCACCGCCGACCCCTTCTCTTGCCGGATTCGTCCTGAAATTTATCCGTGATCCTAACAAGTGGTCCGACATGCCGTGCCGCCCGCTTGAAAGCTGCCGGCCGTCAAATACCTGCTCGCACGCCTATTCGCGAAATCGCATCTCACATATGTCTGCCATCTGCATCGCGGGTTCGCCCGGTTCGCGATTTTGAGCCCTTCATCGCGCCGTCCTGCATCGCATCGCCCACCTACGCCCCACATCGCGGTGTCGTCCAGTTGCATCGTCCACTGACATTCCTCCAGCCAGCGGATCCGCCTCGCCACCTACCGCGGAGGCTGCTGCTCTGCTTAATCCGCTCCCGTGCCGCGCCGATCCATCGTCTTCTGACATCCGCGTGCCTTCATCGCCGATCCGTCGCTCCGGGGCTGCCTCCGCCGGCATACGCGACCCGCGCCCGCTTTATCTGCCCCATATCACTCGCGTAAGTCGCCGATCCTCCTCTTTTCTGCCGATCAGCCGTAGGACGTCCGTTGATCTGCTCCTCTTCGCTGAATCTGTCGCAGGAAGACCGCGGGTCCTCTGTTACTGCCGATCTCAGCCCGAGCTGCCCTTCCGGCCGCCGTTCGTCCTCTCCAGCCCATGGCTCCCAACACCCGCTGCACCGGCGACCCTCCTTCTGGTGCCGTCGTCGACGCCTTGAGCCGCCGCGTTGACGCTCAAGAGCAACTCGTCACCTCCATGAACGCCTCCCTCCTCGGCCTCCATGACAAAGTCGATCGTCTCCTCGCGTTCAACGGACAGGCTTCCGCAACCCCCCACGAGGTTCCCTGCCCTAAATCGGCTCCTCCACGGCTGCCTCCTGCACCATGCGAGAGTTATCCTTCCATGCCGGCTCCAACTTTTCTCTATGACACCAACCCGGCCCTCCACCCCGCAGTCGATCCTCCCGTTAAAGGCGCACCGGCCGCTGAGGTACCACCTCTCTCCACGGTGGTCGTCCCTCTGCCTCCTTGCCGTCTCTTCTGCCATCCCGTGCCCCGCTGTCCCTAACGGATCTGTTCCTGCTGTCGGCCATCGCGTCTTCGACATCTTTACGGTTGCTGCTCATCACCGCTCCACCAACCTTGCGGAAGCCATTACTTCCGCCGCCCCTCTTTCCGATGGCGTTTCCACGACTCGCCAACACCGTCGCCGCTGCTACGCGCTACCTGGTCTTGTTCTGGTGGGAGGTCAAGACACCAGATGATCTGGCCACACACTTGATACACGAGCTTGAGGGCAAACACATTTTGAAGGACGGATGGAGTGTTACGGGTCCACGTGTCGCGGACACATTCACTCAAGTGGACCCCCCTCGTCATAATTTATGGAGCACACATATGGAAGTCGCCGTGGTCGTGGGCGCATTCACTCAAGTGGACCCCCTCGTCATAATTTATGGTGCGCGTATATGAAAGCCACCATGGAGCGCGCATATGAATATTAATTAATATTATTCACTTAAGTATTTGGTATTTCCTTGTTTGATTGCTTTTTGTATTTCCTTATTTGGTTGCCCTCACTCATCTATATAAGGGGGAGCGGTTTATGTGTGATGGTATGATGGATGTATGAAAGATTTTAGGGTTGCTTCCCATGTTACTCTCTCTTCTCACTCACCATCGCTGACCCCTTCTCTTGCCGAATTCGTCCTGAAATTTATCTGTGATCCTAACATTTTACTTCGTTTTTAAATATTTATTCTTACAACAAATTTTTTATAATTATTTTACACATTTTAAATTTTGTATTACAAAAATATAAAAAAGTTTAATGCATTTATTACGTGATTATTTTTATGCTTTTAATATAAATTTATAAGTTTTGCAAGACTTACGCTCTGTTTGACATGACTTTTTTGCTCCGGTGAGTTTGGGCAAAAACGTCGCGTCATAGATTGTATGTTTATCATGCCAAACCGAGCCTTAATCAATCAAATTTATTTAACTTTTAAATCTTCTTTTTTCCCTATAAAATCAGTGTTATCAAAATAAACATTTTATATAATATTAAATATATTTACGATGTATTATTTTGTATTTGTTAATAATATTTTATTTTGGATACTTTTTCAATTTATTTTGGGTTATACTTGACTCATTATTTATTTATTTGTTATATTATCTTTTTTTTCTTTTAGAACATATAATTATAATTAGTATACATAAAATAAATTTTTTTCATAAGATTTGAAAATCCGATATTTTAAAATATCCCCGACATGTCTCCGATTTCTGACACCCGACATTTAAAAACTCAATTTGACATGCCGCGGACATCCGATATTTACAATCTTGCTAACATGGCTACTCGCCCTTTGGCTGGTAATCGCCCTCATTGGTCAACTTTGACTTTTGCTGACGTGTTTTGAACGGGCCTGTCCTCGGCGAATATGAATTGTACAAAGCACAATTAAATGCCGGATAGAAATTTAAAAACTCAATAAATGCTCAAAACAACATTGAAACCCCGCAAAATTGCATCAAAATCCACAAAAACAACTAAGCAGCCTCACAACAATTGAAAGTACCCTTGTCAAGGACTACTGATTTATGGCGTATCCGTGACACAGTTTTGTGCACTTGGATAAAGAGAGTTTAAGACATGGAAATCCAAAGACTTATTGGTGGTTAAAAGTAGCAGATGCTGTGTAGAAGTTTCTAAAGTTGTGTAGGTTTTTGTTGAGCATTCTAGTGCAGTGTAGAAATGTCTTATGTATGACTGAACCTTATAAAGAACTCTAATACATGCATAATTTTCTAGAAGATTGTGGATGTATTTGGTGTGGCATTGGACTAGATTGTGGATGTTTTTTGTGCGGCATTGGACTAAATTGTGGATGTTTTTTATGCGGCGTTGGACTAGATTGTGGATGTTTTTGGTGTGGCGTTGGTCTTCAGCAGATCATGTGCTTCTTGCCATGAGACACCTGTTGGCCTTCTCATTATTGCTGGTGGTAGGCTTGCCCATTCCTCAAAACTAGAATCATCCCAGGTGGATGCTTTTAAGACCTTCCTCTTTTCTTTCCTCTTTATTTTCTTCCTTTATTTCATCAAGTACATGGGGCAGCTACTTCTTATATGGCCGGGCTTCCTACAGTGATAGCTCTTCGATGCGGACATTTCTACGTCATTTGCAGAAACTTTCACCTTCTTTGATGACGATCCTCTCTTATTCTTATTTTTCCGTAACTTTTTACTTTGCTCCGGGTTTTTCATGAATCTTTTAAAGCCTTGGATGGACATGCCTTGTTCATCATCGTCGTCATCTTCTTTCATTGACTTTAGTGCCATTGATTTTTTCGTCTCCATATAATCTTCATCGTGTTGAATCTTCAGTTGGACCTCACAGGTTTTCATTTTCCCAATGAGGCTCTCTATCTCGAGCTAGTTGAGATTGTGAGAATCCACAATAGTCGTGACCATTGGATTAAATTTTGGTGGGAGAGATCTTAGTATATTTCTCACCAAATCACAGTTGGAGAAGGTTTTGCCTAAAGATTTGGATGATTTTACAGTTTTTATAATGTGTATGTACTCGCGTCCACCTCTTCATCTATCTTCTTGCGGAAGTGCTCATATTCCGATTCTAGTCCGAACAATTTTGACTCCTTGAACTGCGAATTAGTTTCGTGAGTTAGTTCCGATAATCTCTAAATATCAAAAGCAGTTTTGTAAGTATAAGTTCTATCTAGTGCACATAATAAAGAATTTAAAGCTTTAGCATTATTAGAACTTCTTAATTTATCAAAATCGTCCCATTTATCTCGTGGCTTTTCTTCATCCTTTTTCCATAGTAATAGATGGTGGTGTGTAATGTGTTTCAATCATGTGACCCATCCATTTCTTTGGTCAAAGAAAAGATTTCATTCTAGTTTTCCAATATGTATAATGAGTGCCCATGAATAGTGGGGGACAAGTGAATAGCCCACTCGCCTCCGCCTTTTGAGATATTGGGTAGCTGACACTTGGCGAGTTGATTTGCTATATCATCTTTGGAAAGGTCGCCTTATGCCGATGCTTTCTTGCTGAGCTCGTTTTGGCGAGCCAATGCCGGTTGAGAGTAGAGCTCGCGATCGAGGTAAGCTCGAGCATGGCGAGCTTGCTAGTGAACTCCGAAGGAGCTTGCCTCGCTCAATCAACTAGGAGGATGATGGTATGCTCGCTGAATAAGCGAGCGCTCATTTGGCGAGCTCGCCAGTAGTATAGGCGACTTCTCGATCTCTAGCTTGGCGAGCTCGCAAGTAGTGTATGCGAGCTTTCAAGCCTCCTTGCTCGACTTTCTTGTTCTCGCCTCTTCAGGTTAATGGCCATTCTTTTGAGGTAAGGGGGTCACCATTGGGTTGGGGCCCACCTCGACGAATATGAGTTGTGCACAGTCCCTGCTCTTTGCGGGCTTGTTTAGAGATCAGAAAGAATAGTCCAAGTCTTATTCGATGAGATTGATCCAGGTGAGTTGAGGGTGTTGGTACCTCCCCCTATAAATAGAGGGTAGAACCCCCAAAATTCACTCTTTGACTTTCGATTGTCAGGAAGGAAAAATGGCCTCGCCTGCTAAGATAGCGACCACTCAAGCTGTTGCGATGAATGGGGAGCCTTCTCATCAGGCTCACCGAAAACCGGCCACCGAAGCCTCTCCTATCCCAGTTTGGGGGCGTTCCTTTCCATGACTTCATTTAACGCTAGTGATTGAAGTGAGTTCTGCAGAGATGGCAAGCTGAGGCTCGCGCTTCCGAACTGTGGCCCTTGGCGAGGCCGAGTTACTCATGGCGGGGGAGGAACCTCCCGCAAAGAAGTCTGCTTCCCCCGCTACTACCGATTTATTCCCGGGCCAGCGCCCAGAGGGGGTCGACGAAATACACTTGAACTTGCTCCTCAGTTCTTCGCTAGTGAGCAGTCTCCTATCCAAGTTTGGGGGCGTTCCTTTCCATGACTTCATTTAACACGAGTGGCTGAAGTAAGTTTCGCAGAGATGGCAAGCTGAGGCTCGCGCTTCCCAACTGTTGGCCCTTGGCGAGGCCGAGTTACTCATGGCGGGGGAGGAACCTCCCGCAAAGAAGTCCTCTTCCCCCGCTACTACCGATTCGCTCCCGGGCCAGCGCCCAGAGGGGGTCGACGAGATACACTTAAACTTGCTCCTCAGTTCTTGAGGTTGTGCTTATCGTTGAGTCTGACCTTATCTTCTGGCGACTCGCCCAAGTGGCTATAACAGACCCGACCCTAGGCAATTATGACGGTCCGTTCCCACGAGGAGGGAATGGCGAGGCCTCCCTAGATTAGGGGAAGATCGACCTCGACACCCTTGCTGGAGAGAACCAGGTTACCTCGCTGCCAATCGAGAAGGTTAACCTATCTCCCTTGCTGGCAGAGAAGTCGCTCTCGCTGTTTGTTGATGATGCGGTCAAGGAGCCAGCGCCGAGCTCCAGGCAATCACTGTCAGGCCTCTGTACACGACCGTGCTTGCGTCGAGCTCTGTGGGTGCGCCCTTGGTCGCGGTCCCTATGTCAGAGTTCCCGTTGTTTCCCGTACCTAGCAGTCTGCTCCCATTGGGGACTCGTCATCTACCCTTGCCGAGTTCTCTTGAGGCGCTGCATGTAACACCTTTGTCGTTTTTTGACATCGCGCCTTCGCAACAAATCCAGCGACAACTCCCATCGCCATCATTCCCGAGAACGATGACGCGGGTATGAGGAGAAAAGACCTCGCCCGCACTCTCCTAACGTAGAAGAGATAGCCCTCAACGTCGCCGTGGTAAAATATCATCTCGCCTTACTTTTCTTCTGACGAGATGTTTTCCCTATTTGACGGAGTTGATTAATTTTTTAGTCTGTGTATAGGTCCAGCGCCAGATTCACTTCGTCGCCGACGAACCTCGCCAGCCTGCGAGTTCTCTGCTGACCCAGGCGAGTCATCCAGTGAGTGCATGGCTCGCTGTCTCTCCCTATTCAGCTTGCATGAAATGCGGCTGAAGGCGCTGGCGGCGAGCGAGCTCAATCGCCACCTGATTGCGGCAGAGGCTCGCCTCTCTCTGGTTGAGGAGTTCTCTTCTTGCCTGGAAAGCATCGAGCGCAAATATTTTGACATCCAGAGTTTAGAAGTTCGGATGGTTGATATTGAGCATTAGGTGCGGCAACTGCAGAACGAAGTCCACCATCTCTCTAGGAGCGCAAGACTTCCAGGCAACGTGGCAAGGATGCCTGAACATATGAGGCAAACAGTGGAGCTCATCTGCGATTATATCGAGGGGCTTAACAAGGCTCAGGAGATGCTGTGAGCTACTCGCGAGGTTGGCTGGTGGACCACGCACATCTCAGGTGATGAGCTCAACAACCCCTGCCGTGGAGCTTGAAAACCTCACCTTTTTTGTTTTCCGCTTTTATTGCTTAAATGTTGTAATAAACTCTAATTAGGTCGCCTATAGCTCACTTTGATGTTTTTATAATGCATTGTTTGTATGTTTTTCTCCTCACTAATTTTTAACTTGCCCGATTACGAGCTTTGTTAAGTACTTCGTGTTATTTTTCTGATATTTTAGCTAAAATAGACGTTCTCGCATTTTATGAGATCTCGCCTCGCATAATGCGTCCTTATTTTGGAAGATCTCGCCATGCCAATAGCCTCGTGAGGGTGGCGATCGCTTTGTACACGCCCTTTTCTCTAGCCGTGTCTTTGCACTTGACCTCCCAGCGTGCAAGTTCTACTTGTTTTCTCCATTTCGTAGATGGTTTCGCCTTCTAAAGCTAAGTGCAACAATGAGTCAGATGGTCTCCTTCATTGCGCGACAAACTTTGTTGTTGTCGGGTTCCTGAAGTGCAAGACCACCATTGATGAGCTCGCCACTTCCGACAGAACTTTCTACCAGAAGGCTTCTCGACTCGCCAAGTTGGGCCTAATGAGCGTCTTGAATTCCTTTTTCAAGGACAAGCTTGTCATCCCCCTGACGGACTTCGAAATAGGACTCTGCCTGCCCTTCTTGCCAGAGGTCCAGCTGATGCTGAATTGTTTCATCCTCGTTCTCGTCCAGATTACCCTGAATGGGTTTGCGATGATGGTCGCGCTTATTTGCTTTCTGCGCGAGGCCGAAGTCATTTTCAGGAAGCTCCTCTCCATGAGAGCGAACTCGAAGGGGGTTGCCTACTTTAGCGGCGCCTCCTTAAAGGTCAAGGAGTTTCAAAATAAGGTTCATCATTGGCACGATAAGTTTGTGATCGTGCAATGCCTTTTTGGATTTGTCAAGGTTGTAGATGTCGGATGTCGGGTTCATGTCGGTTTGAGTTTGAAATATCGTATGTCGGATTGCAGAGGATATATCGGGGATATTTTACAATATCGGATTTTAATATTTAAATAAATATAATGATATTTATAAACACATTTTTTGCAAATAAGTAAAAATGTACAGACAAATAACTATACCAATGTACAGACAAATAAGTATTTATAACATTTTCTTTGAAATAATTTTGAAAGATAAAGGAGAAGCACATGTAATAATGCAAAGTTGGAGGGGAGTTTTTCTCAGCTATTGCAAAAATCACTATAGTAGAAGTTAACAAAATAATGTTAACATAAGTTAGAAGTGCACATGAGAAACAAAATTCACTGCAGATTTACACAAGGTATAAACTCAGCCATTACAAGAAAGAAACCTAACTATATAGCATAAGCAAGAAGCTTACAGTAACACAAGTTTAATAAAACTTTTAGATCTTATGACTTGATCAATATAACTCCAAATAAAACTTTTAATTGTCGCAAAAACAATAAGAAAAAAGAAGAAAGAAGAAGGGGGCTTACAGCGGAGTGAAATAGTAGAAACCCTAAAGCCCGACGTCGACTCCTCGCGTCCTCGCCTGCGATGTCGATTCATAGAAAGCCCGACGTCGTCGTCTACTCCTCGCCTGCGATGGCGATTCGTTGCCTCGTCGCCGAAGACAGAGCTGTCGAGTGTCGACCACTCCGCCAGAGCGACTCTCCCGTAAAATTTAGGGTAGAGTGAGAAATGCTGAATGCGTGAAATGGAACCGTGAAGAAGGAAAATACGGGTCCCGTGAACTTTGTTTTTTTATATATTACATATAATAACCGAAATATCGGGTTAGAGATATATCGATATATCGGGTTATATCGTCTTTTTTTTACAAAATGATATTTTTGTCAAACAAATCGGTTTCGTTGCGGTTTGCACCCAAAAACTTTATGTCGGTCGACATGTCGGACATGTCGGCCGACATCTACAACACTGGGATTTGTGCTGTTTCAACCAGTCCAAATGGACGACAATTGTTACAAGCCGCCTCGTATCCTTGACCGATCAAAGGACCTTTACCTCTTGCTCTACTAGCAAAAGATGGACGTCGTCCAGCTACGATGACAAGTCAATGTGCTCGCCTACATTGATCCAAAGATAGGTATGAGCTCTCCTATACAGAACATGTCTCATTTTTTTGGTGTTGCGAATTTCCTTGCTCACTTTTCTCTTCGCTCCTTGCAGGTCTTCGCGACCTCCTGGCTGGGATGACGATTGTCAAGGCCGAGCCCTCGTATGGGGAGCACAAGCTTCTTCCTCCCGGAGTGCATCGAGGTTCCCGAGGATGAGGCTACTGATTTGAAAGGCAAAAAGACTATAGGCTCTTAGACGGAACTTCAGGGGTCACCCAAGCGGCAATAGAAAGTGATCGTTCATTGCGACCTTACAGCTGCCTCATTAAACATTAGTGAGGTCCTCGAGACACCGGAGGACCGGGTGATTGCTGAGGATCTCGAGACCCATTTCAATTATTGGATCGACAACAGGGTTGGGACAACTCTAGCGAGCCATTTGAAAGTCTTTAATTCAAGATAGCTAAATCACCTAGAGGGGGGGGGGTGAATAGGTTATTTTTCTTTTTAAGACTATCTTTTGCTTTCTTTATAATGTCTTGTTGTTTTCTTTTCTCTTTCAGTTTAGGGTGATCTAGAGCTTGTCCTTAGTGCCTGTAAATAAGAAAAGAAAAACAACCACAAAAAAACACACAGAGATTTATAGTGGTTCCCCAATTGGGTACATCCACTTTCCCTCCAACTATCCAACTAACTTGTTGGACTAGGCACAACTCCTCCAAACTGCTCCTAAGAGCTTACACCACAGATCCCGCAAGATCTCCAAGTCTCCTCCAAGACTCACTTCTTAGCCACAAAGGGCTACACTCAGTGGTCAGCAGACCACCTACCTCAGACTGTTAAGCCCCACACTTAGGCTGGGAGGACAACCCTACCTCAGATGCACAAAGGATCCTACCTCAGAGCTCTGCAGTGCTCTTGCACTCAGTGACCCGCAAGCCATCTACCTCAGTCTTATCTCTAAGGCTTACAGCTCAGGATTTTCAGCCCTACAACTTCAGGCACAAGGCCCTACTCTCAGAGTGCTACAACACTTCTACAACTCAGTACCCCTCCAGGTACCTACCTCTGTGCCCCTCCAGGCACCTACAGCTCAGTGACAAACTTGTCACCTACCTCAGGCACAAAGACCCTACACTCAGAGAGAAACACTCTCCTACCTCAGGCAATTAAACCGTACAGCTCAGATCCACACTTGGATCCTACCTCAGTACCCCAGCAGGTCACCTACAGCTCAGTGACTAATTAGTCACCTACCACTCAGGAACAAAGTGCCCTACAGCTCAGATTCAGATAAACTGAATTCTACAAGATGAAGGTGGGTTGGTGGTAATACTTGACATAAGATATGTTTCTCAGTGTCTAGCTTCCTGACTGAGGTAAACTCAGTCCAACTAATGACTACAGGAATTTAATTCCTGAATCTACCTTTCTCTAGACTAAGTAAATGTTTCGACCTAACTACTTCCACAACAACAAGTAATTACTTGTGCTGGAAGTTACTTGCAGAGCAATGTTCTGCCACTTTCTGAAATGAGACTGAAGCTCAGCCCTAACTACTTCACAGCACCAGGAATTTTCCTTCTGGTCAGTGAAGTTACTGCAGCTAACTGCTGCTACCTGAGCTGAGAGAATCACAGCTCAACCTTGCAGACTGGAATAACTCTGCCTCTTGCTCCTTTCCTGGGCTGAGGTGATTCAGCACTAGCTTTGACTCCTGAGGAATAGTCCCTTGAGTCTTTATTCAGCTTCTTCAAGCTTTCTTCTCTTCACAGCTTCCAGATAAAGATCTTCAGGTGCTTGTGTTGCTGGAACTGTGAAGAACCTGCAACAAGGGTCGGCCCTTGGCTGCTACCTTTTCCCTCAGAGAAAATACTCTGAACTAGCTTGCTGGTGCAGGTGAGAATGACACCAGCTATCTTGCTGTTGAAGGTCTTGATCCAACAACTAACTTGCTCTCTGTCTTGTAGACTTGAGCTTCCTGTTCTTCAGCTCCACAACAATGGCGGAGAAGAACTAACTTTTTCTCTTTCCTTCCAAAAGTCTGAAGTCTCTTTTTCTCTGTACGACTCTTTTCTTTTATTGATTCTTGACCCAACGGCTCTTTAGCAGTGTGCCCCACATAATTAATGGCCTGTAACAACTTGCTATAACACCAACTTCCGTACAGTAGGTCTGCGACAACATTTGTCGCGTACTGTAGCCACCCCCCACTATTTTGAATTTTGTTGACTTGTTGACGTCATCAGCTGTGGACTTAGCCAAAAACCAAACATCATTAACATAGGCGTTGAGTTAGTAAGCATCACTCAACGCCAAAACACTTAGACAGATTTTATGTTTCATGACGTTGAGTGAGTAACCTTCACTCAACGCCTAACTACTTAGAATATAAAACTGTTTCAAGGCGTTGAGTGATTCAACTCCACTCAACGCCAACTTATTTTATCAGCTATCTGCTGCTTGGCGTTGAGTGTGTGAACATCACTCAACGCCAAACCCCTTAGACAAAATTTTGTCTTTACTAGGCGTCGACAGCGTTGAGTGAGCAACCTCCACTCAACGCTTTTTGCCTTAACCATTTTTCTGCTTAACTTGTCTCAGCGCTTTCTTGTTCTCAGCTGAGACAAACACTTGTCTCAACGGTTATGCTGAGACCGACTCCTGTCTCAGCGGTTTTGCTGAGACCAACTCCTGTCTCATCGGTTTTGCTGAGACTAACATTTCTCTCAACGCTTTTGCCTTGAGCTTCTTCGCTGTCTCAGCTGTCTCAACGCTTTCTTCTCAGCGGTCTCAGTGATTTTTGCTTTAGTTAATTTTTCTGGATTTAGCTCGATAATTGATCACCTACCTCAGACTTGAAGCCAAGTCCTACAGCTCAGATTCTCAACAGAATCCTACCTCAGAGCACACTTGCTACTACTACTCAGATCCAAAAGGATCCTACAAGATGGAAGTGAGTTGGTGTGGTTCTTAATTGGTCACAAGAGAAATTTCTCTGTGCCAATCTACCGTGACTGAGATATACTCAGCCAAACTTTGACTCCAGGAATATATTTCCTGAGTCTACCTTTACATGAACTGAGATACACTCAGGCTTCATTTGTTTCGGTGGTGGCAGGTCGATTCGGCGGGTGGAAGCAGAGTGTTCAAAACAGAGGGGGAGGTGGCTGCTCCAAACGGAGCTTTTTGGGGCGTTTCTCAAGGCGGGCGGGTGGAAACGAAGCAAATGCCGCCAGAGGTTCATTTGTTGACCCCCCTTCCGGCGGCGTTTGCCCAAAACGGAGCAGCGAAACGCCCAAACAAATAGAGCCTCAGTCCTAACTTCTTCACAGCACCAGAAATATTTCTTGCGGGATCTGTGAAGTGACTGCAACAAAACTTGATGCTACTTGAGCTGAAAAGATTCTCAACTCAACTTCTTCGCAGCACAAGGATACAAAACTTGTTTTAGCTTGAGCTGGAAGTAACTGGCAGAAAACAATTCTGCTTCTTCTTTCTTTCCTGGGCTGAGGATGTTCATCCATAACTTCTTCACAGCCTCCAGTAATTATTCTTTCAGTGTTGTGTCGCTGGATCTGTGAAGAACCTGCTGGTGCAGATGAAAAATGACGCCAACTAACTTTCTTTCTCCTCTTCAGAGATTTGCTCTGATCTTGCTGTAGTCGAAGATGAAGACAAACAACTAATTTGTTGAGCCTTTAGACCTTTAGTCTTTTTGCTCTCTGTTCTTCTCTTCTCAGCAACAATGACGATGAAGATCTATCTCAACTGCTCCTTTTCATGTAAAAGGACTTCCCCTTTTATTGATTGCAACCCAACGACTCTTTTAGTTGTGGGTCCCACACATTTAATGGCAGCTTCATCCTTGCTTTAACGCCTAATTGTCGTACAGTAGGTCTGCGACGCCTTTTGTCATGTACTGTAGCTTTGCCGCTAACAATTTGAATAAAGTTAACTTGTTGAATTGCTGACGTCAGCACCTGCGGACTTGGTCAAAAATCAAACATCAGTAGAATAGGCATTGAGTGAATGCGTTTCACTCAACGCCAAAGTACTTAGACAGAATTTTGTCTAGCTAGGCGTTGACAGCGTTGAAATGAGCAAGCCTCACTCAACGTTTTTTTGCCTTGACCATTTCTGCAACCTTTTCTGCATGCCTGACGTTGAGAGCGCTGAGTGAGCACAACTCACTCAACGCCTTGTGCCTTAGCCATGCTTTCTGTAATTTAGACGTTGAGAGCGTTGAGTGAGCTTGCCTTACTCAACGCTTTCTGCCTTAACCAATTTTCTGCTTCTTCAGCATCTTAAGCGTTGAGTGCGTTAAGTGACCACGCCTCACTCAAATTTTTTTGCTTTAGCCAGATTTCTAAGTCATGGCATTGAGAGCGTTGAGTGAGCATGTCTCTCTCAATGCTTTCTGCCTTAGTTAGATTTTTCTGCTCCTTGGCGTTGAGTTAGCAAGCTTCACTCAACGCATTTAGACTAGCCAAATTTCTGTGTCTTAAAAACACAGAGACTGACTGGATGAGATACAATCAACGCTTTATCATATGACGTTGAGTGAAGTTGCCTCACTCAATGCTTATAGACTTAGTCAAATATCAACACAACTTTTCTATGACTTTGACTTTATAAGACAATGACGTTGAGTGAATGATACTCACTCAACGCCTGTGGACTTAGCCACATTTCTGCCCATTTCTTTTTAGGATATTACAACATTATCCCGTCTCACAGCCTTTTGCTGTATGACATTGAGTGAGTTGACTTCACTCAACGCCTATGGACATAGTCATTTTTTCAGTTTGCCACTACTTTGGTTTTGACTATATAGGCTCCACTCAACGCTGTAAGTCATCTGACGTTGAGTGAGTAACCTTCACTCAACGCCTCTGAACTTGGACAGATTTCTGTCCATCCACATCTTAGGTAAGTGTTTACCTGACTTAGCCACTTAGGGCTATCCGTCCAATCAATGTTGCTAGTACATCCTGTAATCATTAAACTTGAGCACAAGTTAGATCACCACATGTGTATACATTGTTTACTAGGCTTTCTTCAAATCCAGGACATTGGGATCAATGGACTCAACAATCTCCCCATATTTGAAAAAGTCAAAACTTATGCCAATGTATACACTAACATACTTATGCTACAAATACAAAAAATACTATCACCATCTAGGATGCACGGATACACCAAAAATAGGGCCGTACCCGTACCGGGTACGTTTTCGGTACGAATACGCGTACCACATGGCTGGGTTCGATATTATCGTGCTTTAGGTTTTATTTCTTCCGATCCCGCTCCCTACTCCCGATCCCGTCGCCGCTCCCTGCTCCTGCTCCCGATCCCGTCGCCGTTCCCTGCTCCTGCTCCCGATCCCGTCGCCGCTCCCTGCTCCTGCTCCCGATCCCGTCGCCGCTCCCTGCTCCTGCTACGGATCCCGTCGCCGCTCCCTGCTCCTGCTACGGCTCCCGTCGCCGCTCCCTGCTCCTGCTATGGCTCCCGTCGCCGCTCCCTGCTCCTGCTCCGGCTCCCGTCGCCGCTCCTGCTCCGGCTCCCGTCGCCGCTCCTGCTCCGGCTCCCGTCGCCGCTCCTGCTCCGGCTCTCGTCGCCGCTCTGGCTCCGGCTCCCGTCGCCGCTCCTGCTCCGGCTCCCGTCGCCGCTCCTGCTCCGGCTCCCGTCGCCGCTCCTGCTCCGGCTCCCGTCGCCGCTCCTGCTCCGGCTCCCGTCGCCGCTCCCGCTCCGGCTCCCGTCGCCGCTCCCGCTCCGGCTCCCAATCCCTGCTCCTGCTCCGGCTACCGTCGCCGCTCCTACTCCCGATCCCTGCTCCCGACGGCAGGTTCTTCTTCTTCTTAATGTGCTGTTAGTTCAATTAATTAGTTCAAATTAATTTGTGAATGTGTTGTTTGTTCAATTAGTTAGTTCAAAATAATTTGTGAATGTGCTGTTAGTTCAGATTAATTTGTGAATGTGCTGTTAGTTCAATTAATTAGTTTATGAACATCGTTTTATTTGAAATAATTATGAATAGCTTATGTCTAAGTACTTCATGTTATATTGCATTAGTTATGGACTTTTACTTTAATTGATTATTTATGCTTCATGATTTATTGTTTTGAGAATTTATAATTATATTTGTGGTATATGCATATATATTTATTAAATTTAGTACAACGTATCCCGCCGTACCCGTATCCTTGATTTTAAAATTTTGCCGTACCGCCGTACCGGATACGTATCGTACCCGGTACCCGTACCCGTACCGGTGCTTTCTAGATCACAACATAAATCAGAAAAATCATAATCATAACAAATGATATTTCATTTAACATATAAGAAATTATAATGTTTGTGCATGAAACAAAATGTCACATCCCTTAGCTCTATAAGCATAACCTGAAATTTTTCAAGTTTCAGGTTCCCTTATCACAATCCCACTGCCCTTGGATTTTTTTCTAGTTTTTCTTCTTGTCCAGCTATCTTCTTTCCCTTCTTATTTGCTTTATCAGCTGCCTTTTGTTTAGTTGTTTTTTCCTTTTCAGCTTCAGCTTCAGCTTTGTCTTTCTGTCTTTGAAAATAACCGAAGGGCTTGGGGAAGTATTTAGAGGGTTCAACAACATCAGGAGCTAGAAGGTTGGCATTTCTGTTCCTCAAGTAAATTCTTCTTTCTGTGTCCATCTTCTCCATCTTGTCTCATTCCATTTTGCTGTACCATTTTCCTCTGTCTGATCTCTTGTTTTTGACCTAATCCCAAGCAAGCAGAATGATAGATCTGGACTCTGGGCTCCATTGTTCGAAATCATGTCTTTTCTCAATTTCTTCTTTATATTTCCTCTTCCTCATCCTGATTTCTTCTTCAGTTTTGACAGTTGTAGTCATTTCTTTTGTCTGTAGTGCCAGTTCTACAGTGAGGCTTAAGGAATGAATCTCAGCAACAGTGGACTGCCCTCCCCACTGATCACCAGCACTATCTCCTTCTTTTATATACTGAAAACTTTGATGAACTTGCTGAGCAGTATTTTTGTTCAAAACCTCTAACACATGAGCCGACATCATTGGGATGTTATCATATTGCACTGACTCTATTTCCAATGAGCCTCTTAACACATTGGTTGCCCAGACCATGTTTTCAGTATTGGTCCTTATAGCTTCACTTTCCCCCTTTTGACTTCTTCAATTATTTGAATGGTCTGGGAGGTGCTTCACTTGCTTCTTTCTGTTTCTATGTAGTTCACTCCAGCAGTAACATGATTTTTGACTTCCAACATGTGGTCATCAAGGAGCTTAGTACAGGCTTCCATCTTGGCAAAGATAGCTGTATTCTATTCATTCCTCAGAACTTTGTCATTTTCATGAATGATCACTGAGTTCTTAGGCTGAATCTGTTGATTTTATATGCTAATGGCTATATTCTGTCTTGACACATCCAGCTTCGCCATGATATAGTCAATAACTGGAGCAGCTCTTGTAAAAAACTTGATAGTTTCTCATTTCAGCAGGTTTACTTCAAATCTTATAGATTTGATCTTTGTTGTCAGATCATTCCTGACATCTTTAAGAGCTTCATCCACATAATTTTCTAAAGCTCTCCTCTGTTCATCAAACAACCCCTTTAGCTAGGCTAGGAATGTTGGTGGCAGCTGATCTATTCTGGCAGATGTTCCTTCATCTAGAGCTTCCTGTACTGGCTTGTTCCCTGTTCCTTGAGCAGAGTCACTCTTGAACTGGTCATTCTCTGTATGTGCTGAGGAGTGTGTTTTCTCATGACTAGATTCCTCTTTCTCAGATTCAGAGGAGACTAAATCATGCACATCATGAGCAGAGAGTTAATATGGAATCTCCCCCTCAACCTCTGGCATGCCTTCATTTGCATGCAGGTCAGCAGTATCAACAAATCTTTATCACTTGCAGCAGTCTGAACTACTTTTGGAAGGATCTGTAGCTGCTCGCCCACTACTAATGCTTATTATATTATCTCTTCTGTCAGTTGCTCCCCCTCAATTGGTGCTTTCTTTTCCTCAGCAAATGTAGCTTCCATAACTTGAGCCAGGAGTAGCTCACCTTCAGACATTGCAGTCTCTTTATCAGAAGATAGTTTGATCTTCCCCTCACTCTGAGGCCTAGGAACATCAGCATCATCAGACATAGGCAGATGCCTATCTGCATCATCCAGTCTGGAAGCATCTTCCTCCATCCTTGCAGAGATCTTGTCAACAACTTCTTTTGCCACTGTTTCAGCCATCTCAGCAGTAAGCACATCATCCTCAGGAACAGTATCTAACTCATGTTTACCTACAAGACTCAGTGGGGTAAGTTCTGAAGAGGCTGATACCTGAGTGTTCATGTCCTTCCCGGACACTTCAGTAGAGGATGACAGTTCTGGATTATGAGGTTCTTCCTCCTTAGAGGAGCTGCTAGAGGAGCTGGTGCTCAGAGAGGCAACTATCTTATTTCCTTTCTTTGGCTCTACAGCCGATTCTGGTCCAGGTCTTGGGGTTGAAGTACCCTAGGAGCTCGCGGACTCCCACCTTTCCCGCATCTTGTAGTCCATTCTTCTCATGTGGTGTATTCTTGCTCCAAGCTTCATGTTCAGAATCTCTGGAACAGTTTGTCGCAGAAACAGAGATAGAATTCTCCCTAAGTTTGGTATAGTCATGCATTCAATAATCCTTTCAAATATAATTCTTCCCCAGTCAGTTCTTTTGGTCAATACGACCCTGCTCATCAGGTCGAACATCTTTTTCAAGATTAGTTGTCGTTTGGGCTAGCTGACCACGTGTTTTACATATCAGAGCTTTCCCGATGACATCTGCCAAGAACTTACCTTTCATGTTCAGTTCCTTTCTTAGGATTGATTCGGTGGAGTGTTTGGACAATCCACACCATTTCATGACAGTCTTTACGTCATCCTGCGACAGTTCGTCTTCGTCATCAGCTGCGGAGAACTTTGTCACCTTTAGAGCTTTGGCCAGCCTTCTTGGTGTTTTCTTGACTCTTGTTCCACTTACAGTACTCTTGATTTTCTCAGCTGTAGCATCTCCCCTGACATTGGAGTATAATTCCAGAACCTCCCGCTTCCATAGTAAACAGGGTTCCGACAGGATGAATTCTAGGCTAGAAGTTCAGAGAAGATGAAGAGCATACTGTGCCTCTTCAGGAGCATCCTTGAATCCATTTCTCACCAATTTCGAACCCTCAAATAGGAAATCTTGACTTTGGGCGCCATTTTGCTGGAGAATTTGTGAGGGCTAGCGAGAACGGCTTTTTGTCAACTCGGCGAATACGGACGGGAGAGGGCAAGGAACATTGACTTTGCTTTATGCACAAGCTCTACTATTTATAGTTATTTCTTTAAGAGAAGGCGAAAAGTCACTTACCTATTTTGTTGAACAATTTTGATCAACGGCTGGGATTGAATCCGGGATCTTATCCGCAGGTTGATTAATCAATTGATTTAGTTGAATAGACTTATTTTCCCCAACCTTTGACTTCTTGGTCTTAATTGATTGACCATTTTTTTAGCAATTGAATTGCCTTTTGACTCTTTTAGTAATACTAAATTTGTCTAATCAGCAGGCATTAAGATGGCCTGCAATGCACATTATAGGATGTGTCCTAGTGGAGTGCAATTTGAACTAGCTTCAACACGCCCGAGTCAATTTTAAGAATGTTGAATCTAATTACATCTTGTGGCATAGTGAACATGTAAGCCACCAACTTTCCTTTGCTAGCTCCCCCTCAGCAATTGTATTTGTCTTTGACATCTTGAGCTTGATGGCCAATACATCCACGACCAACTTCTGGTGAATTATTCAGAAGATAGCTTTCTTGTACCAGTACTAGTTCTGACACATCTCTGTCCAAGGACCACAAATGGGTATGACCACTTGGACTATCATGCAAAACAGAGTTTACCTTACCTTAAGAAGCCAAGTTGACTTGGGTCCTAGGTTCCTATTAGCATAAGAATGCATGTGTCTACCTACAAGAGTTCTGTCAGGAAGATACTGACTTACATTTGGCATACAGGGGTTGTGCCAACAATATATGACAAACTGGCCCACTTTGCCACAACACCAACATACATGGAAGTTGTATCTCCTTTTCTGAACACACCTTGAAGTGTGCAGGCCATTTCTGGCTGCCTGTTCAGTGGGGAGAACAAAGACCTTCTTGTTTCTTTCAACAAGAGCTTGATTGTCACAACCCGCATTTTCGCCACAACGATGAAATATCAAAATAAGAGAAAATGCGCGTTATGATGCCACGTCGGCAGGGGATAACTGCAGACGCTCAGGAAACACTCTGACTCAATACTAAAAATATGATTTAAATATTTTATTGAAGAAGTTTATTTTAAGTTAGGCAATTAGCCGTATCACTCGACTTAATGGCTCACGAGTCCACCAGAAGAAAAGTAGTTAAACACAGCGGAAAATACTATAGTAAACAGGTTAGACATCCTACATGAGTCTAGCATCCAAAAAAAAACTCGAGACATGCATTACACTAAATTTATCGTAATGATATCGAAATAGTTTGTACGGTATTTAAATATAGTGATTTAGAGTTTTAAAACATGATTTGCATGATATAGTAGTAATAGTTGGTTTTATAGTTGAAAATACCTATAGACATCCTAGCATAAATCCTTCCCAGAGAGCAAGAACTACTAACACAAAAGTAGACACTAGGCAACTAGCCAAATATCCAAGAACGACATTAAACAATCAGTGGACGTCAAACACCTGACACGAACCCAATAAAAGTTCTCAAGTCTGAAGCATACTACAAAAGAACAAAAGCTACCTCGTAACCTCGAAGCACCCTCAGCAAACCCAACAACAAAACTACTCAGCCGCACCACCGGCTACAACCCTGAACCTGAGACATTCAAGAGAAGAACACCTCAACAAGCCAAAAAAACAAGTGACAAAAGAATAGGAAAGCTAAATGAGTAAGCCAAACAAAGGAGGGTGTACCAAACCTAACCCAAGGAGGAAGAATGTAAAAAAAAACAACAATTAGCCAAATAGTATAAGTAGAGAAAGATTAGCCAATATAATAACCTCTAAATTAAAAAGAATGTACCAAGTGCGAATGTGAACAAGTCTGGGCATAATCAGCAAAATTTAGCAAATTTTGACATAAACCACAAGAAAACAACTGAGCACGATACGGCTCGGAAGAGGGTGGATCATCAACACGTGGTATGACTGCGTTGCAGGCCGGAGAGGACGACGACCTCAAGCGCCCTAAGCCCAACTCCGGATCCTCAACCGTCTCACAATCGGTACTGTGGTCCACAAACATAGCCAAACCGGGCCAACCAGAACCCAACAGTCCAGGCAAGGAGAAACTAAGCATACCCCCACTATGATGATCCACAGAAAGAAGGGGCCTCCCGGTTGGGTGGTATGCTAACCACAACCAACACTCATACCCCAACATCACCATCTCAAAAATCGGCACAATACCTAAGTATTACAACACTAAATCGAAGACCACGACCTATAATCGACCTAAACTAAGCGCAACGCATCCTACGCTCAACGACGTCGAAAAATTTACCCTAAGCGTAAGCCTAAAAATTTTTTAGCATCTTATACTATAAAAGAAACAGGAACATTAATATAAGATTGAAGTCTTATCATAAGAACTTAAGGAAAAGTAGAGGAAAGGAGCCACTTGCCTTGACTTTACCAGAGAAAACCTCCAAATCACACCTCGTCGCAGATTGGGACTAAGGGAGACGAGAGAAGCCAAAATCTGAACAAGAGTAGACGAAATAGAAGTTAGGGCCAAAAAACCCTAACGAGAAATCTCAAGAAATGGGAAGCAAATTACCATGGTGACGTAGATCTCGTCGAGAGCATTTCAAATCTATGCTCGAATGAAGATTTCGAGCACCGGAACTCCGTCGGCGGCGACCAGAAGGTTCACGAAATCTCACGCTCCGCCATCGCCGTCCTCACGTTTCTTCAGTTCTGGTTCGGTTCAGCGAAGAAGAAGAAGTCCTAAAGGAAGAGTGAGGCCGTTCTAATTCTAAGTATACGTGTGTATATATATAGGTATTTATAAAAAGTTTTGTTTAAAAACAGACTATTTACGAGCCGGTGCACGAAAAACGAAAATAAAGATGACTACAAATCGAAAAGTGGTGAACATGAAAGTTGGAGATCTCGTCGAGACGAACAAATTTTATGTTAACCATTTTTTGATTCGACGCCGTTTTGACCCTCAAAACAGCGCCCGAACGCAGACAGGAACGAAGACTACTCGAGCGACAGCATGAACCACTCGAGTTCCAACATAATCTACTCGAGTAGCAGCATACCACTCGAGTTCCAACATGAAGTACTCGAGTAGTAGCATAATTTACTCGAGTAGCACCTCAACACTCGAGTTCCTGCATGCATTACTCGAGTAGCAGCATTTTTTACTCGAGTAGCAGCTCAACACTCGAGTTCCAGCAGAAAAAACGAAATTAGGGGCTCAAAATGGCTTCAAATCGAAAAGTGGTCAACATGAAAGTTGTAGATCTCGTCGAGAAGAACAAATTTCATGTTAACCATTTTTTGATACGACACCGTTTTGACCCTCAAAACGGCGCCCGAACGCAGACAGGAACAGACTACTCGAGTGACAGCATGAACCACTCGAGTTCCAACATAATCTACTCGAGTAGCAACATACCACTCGAGTTCCAGCTTGAAGTACTCGAGTAGTAGCATAATTTACTCGAGTAGCACCTCAACACTCGAGTTCCAGCATGCATTACTCGAGTAGCAGCATATTTTACTGGAGTAGCAGCTCAACACTCGAGTTACAGCAGAAAAAATGAAATTAGGGCTCAAAATGGCTTCAAATCGAAAAGTGGTCAACATGAAAGTTGTAGATCTCGTCGAGACGAACAAATTTCATGTTAACCATTTTTTGATTCGACGCCGTTTTGCCCTCAAAACGGCGTCCGAGCAAAATCTGAAACGTGCTATTCGAGAAGAACCATAGCTACTTGAGAAGACTCAGAACGGAAGCCCAAACGCGCGCCGAATTAAACGAAACTCGCACCGAAGGTGAACACTGACGCTATGAATTTAACGGCGAAGTCAAAACCACAAAACTTAACTTATCAATTCAAAAACTTTCAGTTGCGACGAAAATCCCAAAAATCTGGTCAATCAGACCTAACAGACGCGAAAACGCACTAACGGTGCAGCGCCGACAACATGACGTAAAAAAGTAACGCTCTGACGTCATAAATATGACGATATCAAATCAAATAAAATCATCGAAAAAAAATCGGGGGCGTTACAGTCACTCCCCCTAAAAAGAAGTTTCGCCACGAAACTTAATACAACACCAAAATCAATCGAAAACGATAGAATCAAACATCGCAAAAACAAGGAGACTTACCAAAACTAAGGGAAGAGATGCGGATGAGATTTCCTCATCGCCGACTCTAATTCCCACGTCGCGCTCTCGACGTCTTGATTTCTCCAAAGAACCTTGACCATGAAGATTGTCTTTCTCCGCAGCACTCGATCCTGAGACTCCAAAATACGAACAGGAACCTCCACAAAAGAAAGGTTTGGCTCCAACTGGGGCACAACATTGAGAATCTGCCTGTCGCTCAACACGCACTTCCGCAGCTGACTCACATGGAAAACATCGTGCACTCCAGGAAAATTTGCCGGTAGGTCCAGCCTATAAGCTGAAACACCAATCCGCTCAACAATTCGAAAGGGTCCCACATATCTCGGGTCCAACTTATGATTCTTACCAAATCGCTTCACACCAGACATCGGGGAAACTTTTAGGAAAACCATATCCTCGACGACAAATTTCAAATCGGTCCTGCGCCGATTGACATACTTTTCATAGCGCTCCTGGGCTACCCGAAGCTTCTCTCGGATGAGCTTAACTGAAATTTCCATCTCTTCAATGGCTTCTGGACCTAGCAACGGTCTCTCACCAACCTCAGCCCAAAATAAAGGGGTCCTGCAACGTCTCTCATATAAAGCTTCAAATGGAGCCATTTGCAAGCTCTCCTGGTAGCTATTATTGTAGGCAAACTCCATTAGCCTCAGACGCTCATCTCATGCTCCACCGTGGTCCAAAATGTAACATCTAATCATGTCCTCCACGATCTGATTTACTCTTTTCGTTTGTCCATTCGTCTGCGGATGGTAGGCGGTGGAATACCTCAAGTCGGTACCCAACCCCTCTTGCAAGCTCTTCCATAAACGGGACGTGAACCTGGAGTCTCGATCAGATACAATACTGACAGGTACTCCATGCAACCTGATGACCTCGTCCAAATACAATTCAGCTATTTTTTTCATGGAGTAGTCAATCTTGAATGACACGAAGTGAGCACTCTTCGTCAGTCTATCCACGATCACCCAAACTGAGTCATGCCATCTGAGAGATCTCGGCAATCCAGTAATAAAGTCCATCGAGATACTCTCCCATTTCCAACTCGGGATCTCCAAAGGTGTTAACTTGCCTCCAGGCCTTCCATGATCGGCCTTAACTCACTTACATGTGAAACATTCAGATACAAACCTTGCTATATCCCCCTTCATACCCATCCACCAAGCAATCTGTTTTAGATCCTGGTACATCTTGGTCGAACCAGGGTGGTAGGCCACATTAGAATCATGTGCCTCCTTACACAACTGATACCTAATATCTTTAACAACGACAATGCAAAGTCTACCACGGTATCTCAGGGTTCCCATATCATCAATAGAAAACTCTGGCAACTCACCCTTCACAGCTCTACTATAAAGATGTAACAGATCTGGATCCTCCTTTTGATGCAATCTAGTAAGCGTAATCCACGAAGGCTCTAACACTTCTAATTCACTAGTCGAGCTGCCACTTTCCACTGAAATTCCCATCAGTAGAAATTCTTCCACCAGTGAATCCACCGAAAGGTTAAAAATTTGAGCCGTCTTCCTGCTCAGGGGGTCGGCTACCACGTTATCTTTGCCCGGGTGGTACTGGATCTCAACATCATAGTCTGTCACATACTCCATCCATCTACGCTGGCGCAAATTCAGTTCCTTCTATGTGAATACGTATTTCAAACTTTTATGATCAGTATAAATCTTGCATATAGCGCCATACAACAGATGTCTCCACAGCTTGAGGGCATATATCACTGCTGCAAATTCCAGGTCATGCGTAGGGTAATTCCGTTTATGAACCTTTAGCTGCCTAGACCCATACGCAATAACGTTGCCCTCCTGCATCAACACGCATCCGAGCACAACATGTGATGCGTCCACATACACAACATACTCCAGTCCTTCAGTAGGCAGGGTCAAAACTGGTGCAGTGCATAATCTCCTCTTCAGCTCCTGGAACGCTTCTTCACACTTATCACTCCAAATAAAGGCTACATGCTTCTGCGTCAACTTTGTCAAAGACGCAAATAATGTAGAGAATCCCTCCACAAACCTTCTATAGTATCCTGCCAGGCCTAGAAAACTTCTTATTTCCTTGGGAGTGGTAGGCCTACTCCAATCCATCACTGCAGCTATCTTCTCCTGATCAACCGTTATCCCATCTTTATTCACCACATGGCCCAAGAAGGAGACTTGAGGTAGCTAAAACTCGCACTTGCTCAATTTTGCATACAACTTATGCTCTCTCAAAGTAACTTAGCATACAACTTATGCTCTCTCAAAGTTGACAAAACCAATCGCAAGTGCTGCGCATGCTCTTCAGCATTGCGGGAGTAGACTAGAACGTCATCTATGAACACGATGACAAAATGATCCAGGAAGTTCTTGAATACTCTGTTCATCAAATCCATGAATGCGGCGGGTGTATTAGTCAATCCAAAAGACATTACCAAGAACTCGAAATGTCCATGCCGCGAACGAAAAGCAGTTCGTGGAATGTCTGCCTCACGAATCCTCAACTGATGATAACCCGAACGTAGGTCAATCTTGGAAAATACAGAGCTACCACACAACTGGTCAAACAGATCATCGATTCTCGGCAAGAGATATCTGTTCTTGATGGTCACTCTATTCAATTCTCTGTAATCTATACACAGCCCCATTGATCCATCTTTCTTCTTTACAAACAGAACGGGAGCACCCCACGATGACGAACTTGGCCTAATGAAACCGTTCTGCAACAACTCGTCTAACTAGGTACGCAGCTCTCCCAACTCACGTGGAGCCATACGGTACGGAGCCTTAGCGATAGGACGGGTACCCGGCTCTAAATCTATGACAAATTCAACATCTCTCTCAGGCGGAAGACCAGGAAGATTATCAGGAAACACGTCAGAAAACTCGCGCACTACAGCAATCTCCTCCACAAGCGGCAAACTAACAACGGTCGCCAACACTGAAACCAAACAGACAAAGCATCCTGAATTCAAATGCTTTCGAGCACTTACCGCGGAAATGATCGGAGAATCTTGACGCGAATAACCATAAACGCTCCTGCGTTGACCGTCATCCATCTTGAAGTCCAAGCGCCTGACCTTGCACTGGATTACTGCATCGTACTTCGATAGCCAATCCATGCCCAGGATTACATCAAAATCTTCCAAGTCTATAACCTTTAGATCCGCAACCGCGAGAAAATCTCCCAACTGGACTGGACAACCCTGAATTCCCTGATCTGACACCACGGAATCACCTGAGGGGAACTTGACACAGAACGGGTCGCCAACCGGATTGAGGGTCAAACGGTGACGCTCTACAAAAGATCTAGCCACGAACGAGTGAGTAGCACCGAAATCGAAAAGGACATGCCCAGCGGTTACTTACCTTAAACTTTCATATAAGATTAAATATACGACTAAGGGAAAAGAACGTTGACATTTAGATCATACCTAGAAAATAAAACTAGGTTAGGATCTAACCTGAAATAACTTGGGTCGACGTCTGAGCTTCATCCGCGGATACCACGTTCAACTTGTCCTTCCCTTTGTCCAAGAGCTGCGGTGGCGGCAAGGCCTGAAGTGGCACTGGCTGCAACGGGGGTTGAGCCTGCAGGCAACGGGTCTTGACATGCCCCTTCCGCCCACATAGATAAAAGGTCTTGTCCTTCCAGCAGTGGGCTGAATCGCGTGCACCTGCTCTTGCTTCCGAGCTCCCAGTCTCTGGTAACATCTCTCGAACGGGTGGCCTGCCCGACCATAGAAACTGCACACTTCTTTGCCTCTTTTCTTCCCAATAGTCCCGGATTCCTGTGATTCCTTACCTTCAACAGACTTCCTCTTATCCTTCCTCATATGCTGACCTCTGACCTTGGCATTGTCAATGGAGTAGCTATGGTTCTTCTCGAATAGCCCGTTTCAGATTTTGCTCGGACGGCGTTTTGAGGTTCAAAACGACGTCAAATCAAAAAATGGTTAACATGAAATTTGTTCGTCTCGACGAGATCTACAACTTTCATGTTGACCACTTTTCGATTTGAAGCCATTTTGAGCCCATAATTTCGTTTTTTCTGCTGGAACTCGAGTGTTGAACTGCTACTCGAGTAAAATATGCTGCTACTCGAGTAATGCATGCTGGAACTCGAGTGTTGAGGTGCTACTCGAGTAAAATCAGAACGAAAGCCCAAACGCGCGCCGAATTAAACGAAACTCGCACTAAAGGCGAACACTGACGCTACGAATTTAACGGCGAAGTCAAAACCACAAAACTTAACTTATCAACTCGAACACTTTCAGTTTCGATGAAAATCCCCAAAAATTGGTCAATCAGACCTAACAGACGCAAAAACGCACTAACAGTGCAGCGCCGACAACATGACGTAAAAAAGGTAATGCTTTGACGTCATAAATATGAAGATATCAAATCAAATAAAATCATCGAAAAAAAAATCGGGGGCGTTACATTGACCAAAAGTGAATCTGCTAGTAGAAGCACTTGGCTTGCTCTGAACTTTATTAGTAACAACCTTATTTGTAGTTGACATGTTCTTAATGGCTTCAGAGGCAGCCAAGTCAGCCTTACTGACTGAAGCACTTTTGGGTTGTGTTCTTGCTTGAAGAACTTTAGAATAAGCCACTGCCTTATCCTTGAATGAGGGGACTGAGAAACTAAATACAAAAGGTCCAGGATGAGCCTTTTGGACTTTTATATGAGAAGCCTTCTGAGCACTCAAGCCCATGACCTCTCTTCTTCCATTGTAAGGTACTTTTGTAATCTTACAAGGAAGATTCCCACACCTCCAGTGACCACACTTACAGTCTTGGTCATACCTGTTAGATGGGAGAATTACCTTGTGAAAGGTTGACTGAGGCCTGACAGGAGCTTGGCCTCTCCTCTGAGATTGGATAACTTTAGAAATCCACTCAGACTCAGATTTTCTCTTGATAGCATCTATCTTAGAGAAATTGTCCACAATCCTTTTCTCTGTTTCAAGTTTCTCTTCAAGATCCTTGATAATAGAGTAATTATATTTGATGGACTCAACATAGATATCTGCCATGATCTTCAGATGTGCTACTTCCCTCTCTTTTAGACAAAGCAAAGATGAAGTCTCATCTTGCTGGAAAGCAGCCAGTTGTAGGGAGGCATTTCCTCTGCTTGTTTCTTAACAAGCATCTTGCTTTTCTTGAAAGCCTTCAGGAGCACATCATGATTTTCAATCAATTGATTGATATCATCTTCTGAGGGAGGACTTTCATCATCACTTGATGAGGATGCATCAGAATCTGAGCAGGATTCATATCCTGACTCTGAGGATGAGCTAGATGGGGAATATACCTGATTTTGTCCAGGTGATCCAGACAAGATTCTTCTTTTGGTGCAACTGTCAGCCCATAGCATCTGCTTTCCCCTTCCTCAGCTTTTTCCACTTTGAGTCACTATTTGAATGTGACAGAGGGGCCCTGATTTTTGCTCTTGTATTTGAATAGACTTTGTTTTCTGCAAGAGCTGCCAACAGTCCAATGCTGTTCTTGTCCTTTTTGTAGATTTGAAGCTCCATTGATCTCCACATCTTATGGTTCACTTTTGAACACATAAGCTTAAACCTTTTTAGCTATCCTTTGAGTTTTACTCGGACTGTTAGGTCTTTTTTGAATAACCTTCCTCTGATACCACTTGAAAGTTTTTGATTTCAAGAATAGCTAAATCACCAAGAGGGGGGGGATGAATAGGTTTCTTAGTCCTTAGTGACTATCTTTGATTTTCTTTTAGTTGGATGCTTTATTAGTTGATTATATTCTGCTTTCAAGACATGCAACCTACAATAAAGCCAACACAAAAAAGCACACACAAGATTTATAGTGGTTCCCCTAACAAGGGTACATCCACTTTCCCTCCCACCTATCCAACTATCTTGTTGGACTAGGTACGTATCCAAAACTCTGCTCCAAAGAGCTTACACTTCAGATCCCTCAGGATCTCTCAGTCTCCTCCAAGACCTACAACTCAGCCATAAGGACCTACAACTCAGTGATCAGCAGATCACATAGCTCAGGCCAAATGCCCTACACTCAGACAGAGAGGACAACACTACCTCAGATCCACTAGGTATCCTACCTCAGACCCAAAGGTCCTACACTCTGAGAGTATTCCTCTCTTACAGCTCAGTAATCAATTGATCTCCAGCTCAGATTTGAAGCCAAGTCCTACAGCTCAGATTCTCAACAGAATCCTAGCTCAGAACACACTTGCTCCTACCATTCAGATCCAAAAGGATCCTATAGGATGTAAGTGAGTTGGTGCGGTTCTTGATTGATAATAAGAGAAATTTCTCTGTGCCAATCTACCTTGACTGAGATAGACTCAACCCAACTTTGACTCCAGGAATATATTTCCCGAGTCTATCTTTACATGAACTGCGATACACTCAGTCCTAACTTCTTTTTCACAGCACCAGAAATATTTCCTGCTGGATTTGTGAAGTGACTGCAGCAAAACTTGCTGCTACTTGAGCTGAAAAGATTCTCAGCTCAACTTCTTCACAACAACAAGGATACAAAACTTGTTTTAGCTTGAGCTGGAAGTAAATGGCAGAAAACTGTTCTGCTTCTTCTTTCTTTCCTGAGCTGAGAATGTTCAGCCCTAACTTCTTCTCAGCCTTCAGTAACTGTTCTTTCAGTATTATGCCGCTGGATCTGTGAAGAACCTGCTGGTGCAGATGGAAAATGACACCAGCTAACTTTCTTTCTCCTCTTCAGAGATTTGCTCTGATCTTGCTATAGTCAAAAATGAAGACAAATAGCTAACTTGTTGAGGCTTTAGACCTCCAGTCGTTTTGCTCTCTGTTCTTCTCTTCTTAGCAACAATGACGATGAAGAACTATCTCAACAGCTCCTTTTCCTGTAAAGGACTTCTCCTTTTATTGATTGCAACCCAACGACTCTTTTAGCCGTGGGTCCCACACATTTAATGCCAGCTACATCCTTGTTTTAACGCCTAACTGTCGTACAGTAGCTCTGCAGCGCCTTTTGTCATGTACTGTAGCTTTGCCGCTAACAATTTGAATAAAGTTGACTTGCTGACGTCAGCACCTGTGGACTTGATCAAAAATCAAGCATCAGTAGAATAGGCGTTGAGTGAATGAGCTTTACTCAACGCCAAAGTACTTAGACAGAATTCTGTCTATCTAGGCGTTGACATCGTTGAGTGAGCAAGCCTCACTTAACGTTTTTTGCCTTAACCATTTTGCAGCTTTTTCTGCATGTCTGGCGTTGAGAGCGTTGAGTGAGCACACCTCACTCAACGCCTTGTGTCTTAGCCATGCTTTCTGTAATTTAGGCGTTGAGAGCGTTGAGTGAGCTTGCCTCACTCAACGCTTTCTGCCTTAACCAATTTTCTGCTTCTTCAACATCTTAAGCGTTGTGAGCGTTAAGTGACCACGCCTCACTCAATGCTTTTTGCTTTATCCAGATTTCTGAGTCATGACGTTGAGAGCGTTGAGTGAGCATGCCTCATTCAACGCTTTCTGCCATAGCCAGATTTTTCTGCTCCTTGACGTTAGTGAGTAAGCTTCACTCAACGCATTTGGACTTAGCCAAATTTCCGTGTCTTAAAAACACAGATACTGACTGAATGAGATACAGTCAACGCTTCATCATATGACGTTGAGTGAGGTTGCCTCACTCAACGCTTATGGATTTAGTCAAATATCAACACAGCTTTTCTATGGCTTTGACTTATAAGGCAATGACGTTGAGTGAGCGATACTCAACGCCTGTGGACTTAGCCACATTTCTGCTCATTTCTCCTTAGGCTATTACAACATTAGTCTATCTCACAACCTTTTGCTGTATGGCGTTGAGTGAGTTGACTTCACTCAACGCCTGTGGACATAATCACTTTCTCAGTTTGCCGCTACTTTGGCTTTGACTATATAGGCTCCGCTCGGCGCTATAAGTGATCTGGCGTTGAGTGAGTGACCTTCACTCAACGCCTGTGGACTTGGACAGATTTCTGTCAATCCACATTTTAGGTAAGTGTTTACCTGACTTAGCAACTTAGGCTATCTGTCTCATCAATGTTGATAGGACATCCTGCAATCATTAAACTTGAGCACAAGTTAGATCACCACATGTGTATACATTGTTTACTAGGCATTCTTCAAATGCAGGACATTGGGACCAATGGACCCAACATCATGCTGCGATCTTCTGTTGGTCCTTCATCAGTTCCTTGTTGACCTTCATGTTTTGAGCCTCCTGTACATAACGATCACCTTCATCTCCTCCACCTTCTCGGACTCTTCTAGGCGTGCCATCCCTTTTAGCACCCTATCATCCTCCTCAGTGTCTTCTCTCCAACTTATGGTGTTGAATGTGAGAAGATAGCATTCCCGGGCCACCCTTAGATCGCTCCTGATCTGTACCCCTCCCTGGTCGTACTTCAGACACAGATGAAAGGAAAGAGCACATATTGTGTACAACCTTGGGCTCGCGAGAGGTCTTTTCAGCAGCTGTGACCAGAGAAGCTGGCGAGAGGGACTTGGTTGGCGAGTGGGACCAAGTGGTCCACTCGCAGGGGGCGAGACGAGGGTTCTCTGCAGTAGGTGAGACGCCCTTTGGGGTCGCGAGCCTGGCGAGATGGCCTATGGGGCGAGCGGCCGGCGAGACGAACAGGTGAGATCGTCTCGCCCGCCAGTCACTTTCCCCCACTCGCCGCATAAGAGGAAAGATGTTTTTACCTTTTTACCCCCAATGAGGATTTTACTCTTTTGCCCCAGGTAATTTTACACTTCTACCCCTGGTGGTCTGCATATAGCTCTTAGGACAGCGGAGTTTGGTTGTTGGCAGACCCGACCCAGGGTATTTGGGTAATTTCAGGTCGGTTCAATATGGATATTTGCAGATCAAACTCAGAGGCCTATAAATAGACCGACAAGGTGCCTGGATTTGGTTGTTGAATCTTTCCATATTCTTCCTCACATGCACCTAGCTCAGCATTGGCTAGGGAGGGGAAGGACTTCAGTTTCTTCCGGGTAAGAGGTGAGATCTCCGAGCTGAGACCTCTCGGTCTGTTTCTAGGTCCGCGACTCACGTCGGGAGGGTGGTTCAAGAGGAGTAGGTGTGAGCTGCAACCCCTGGTCCGAACTCTAGGCGGGACCAGATAGCTGGTTCCAACATTTTTTGGTGCGGTGATCGTGGACCGCAACCCTCAGAGAAGAATCTTGAGCAACCACATGGCGGGAGGACACAGAGGAGACGGAGATGGGTCGGATAACCCGGGAGGATTCGTTGGAAGGGAAGAGTTCATGACGTCAATTAAAGGCATCATGGACATGCTGCAAGGGATCTCGCGACAGGAGGATTGTTCAACCCCGCTACCTCAGGTGGCCGCTCTCGCGCCGCAGGAGGAGCTCGTCTCGGCGCGAGTATGAGAGGATGCCCCGGGGGGGCGACTGGGGAAGGAAGTGATGGTGGAAGGAGGCGGGCGAGACATGGCGGGAAGGGAGCTGTTCCCCAGCCCGGCGAGCGCCATCTCGCCTGGGGAGGTTGTCGCGCGAGTAGGGGTTGCGAGACCAGTGGTGAGAGGGTCGCCTTTTTGCGAATTGATCTTGTCGGCTCCCGTCCTGAAAGGGTTCCGGGAGCCCGAAATGAATTATTACATGGGGAAAGATGATCCCCTTCATCCCTTGCAGTGGTTCGAGGACGCAGTCTCGATCAGGTCCATGACCGACGCCTTCAAATGCCGTCTTTTTGCCATCACTCTAAAAGACAAGGCTAGGGACTGGTTTCACCAGCTCCCGACAGGCTCTATATACTGCTTTGAGGACCTGAGCAGGAGTTTCTAGCTACGATTCTCAACTTCGAAGAAGAGGAATAAGAACCCGGAGTCGATCTTTTTGATCAAGTAGAGGGCGGACGAGTCCCTAGCTCAGTATGTTGACAGATTTCAGGAGGAGATCTTGGATATTCAGGAGGTGCCGGGATTCGCCCTCCAGATGGCCTTTACCGTGGGAATACGTGAAGGCTTCTTCAAGATGAGCCTCACTCGGAAGGCGCCGCTGTCTTTTGAGGGGTTGATGGAGAAGGCCGCGAAGGAAATAGCTATGTAGGCGACGAATCCAGCTTTCGCAAAGAAGCTAGCAAGGTTGACGGAGGTGGAGTCGAGAGAATCAGGAGGGAGACAGCAGGAGGTGAGGAGGGAAGAGCCGAGGGAGCCGACGTACCGGGAGTTAGGTTGGAGGCAGCAGGGGGGCCCAACCCAGGGCAAGGGAGAGGATTTCCCCAGGGAGGAAGGAACCAACCAGGAGGACCTGAAAGATTTAACCAGCAAGGGTGGGTGTACGGTCATAGACCACCTCTACCCCCGCCGCCGCAAGCTATGGCCATCGGCCGAGGGAGAGGCAGAGGCCGAGAAGGAGGAAGAGGAGCAGAAGCTGGGAGGAGGAGAAACCCTCAGGAAGGGAGACAGGGGGGGAGGTAGCCTTGCCGTACTGTGACTTCCACGAGGAGGAGGGTCACGCAACAGATACCTGCCCAGAGTTCCTGGAAATGAGAAGTGCTAGAGGAGCAGTAGAGCAGCAGAGGCCGGTGCGAATAGAGGAGGTGACGGGAACCGGAGAGGAAGATCGATGTGTGGATCGAGCGGATGTAGGAGACCGGGGGGGATTGGAGTAATCTATGGGGGTGGGGGGTGGGGATCGAGGCTGCCCGAAAGGCGAGCCTTCATACTATGTATCGTCGAAGCGTAGCCTCGACGTCACAATCCCCTCCCCGGATGAGAAAATCACCTTTTAAAGGAAGGACAAGCCAGACCATGAAGACCCCTTCTGTGACGCCCTGGTGATTCGGACCGCCATCGAGAACTTCACGGTATCACAGATCCTGGTGGATAACAAGAGCTCAGTGAATGTTATTTTCAAAAAGGCGTTCAACGAGATGAGGGTGGAGGCCCAGAGGGTGCTGACGGCAGATGGACCATTGTTTGGATTCTCAGGAGAGAGGAAGGAGGTCGAGGGGGGAGTGGGACTCCAGGTAACCGGGGGGGGGGGGGGGCTATCCAGAAATTGCCGCTTTGTCATAGTGGATGACCCCAACAGTTACAATGCCATTTTTGGGCGCTCCTTGATCAGTGCGTTTAGATGTGTTCCGTCATCTTTTCACTAGTGCTTGAAGCTCAATTCCGGAGGTACCCAAATCAGGGTACGAGGAGATCCGAAGGCGGCCAGGGAGTGCTATGTGACGACGGTGAACACCATCTCATTGCAGGAAGAGGCTAAAGAGATGGAGAAGAGGATGGAGCAATGACAACAGGAGCTTGGTAGCGAAGCGGAGGTGAAGGGAGAAGAGGAGGTCGGAGGAGAGGGAGAAGTGATGATGGTAGGAGGCATTGCGGGGAGCCGAAAACGGCAGGAGAGAATGACGGAGAGACGGGGATGGAAGAGGAGAAGGGAGAAGAAGAGGTCAGAGGAGAGGGAGAAGTGATGATGGTAGGAGGCATTGCGGAGGAGCCGGAAACGGCAGGAGAGAAGGACGGAGAGACGGGGATGGAAGAGGAGAAGGGAGAAGAAGAGGTCGGAGGAGAGGGAGAAGTGGAAACGGTAGGGGCATTGCGGGGGAGCCGGAAACGGCGGGCGAGAAGGAAGGCGAGATGGAGGTGGAAGAGGAGAGGTGGTCGAAGGAAGGTGAAGGGAAGCAGGAGGGTCACCCGGGGGGGAGGCCCGACTGGAAAAAAAGAAGAGTCTTGCTACTGGAGTGAGAGGACACTAGCGAGCAGGAGATGGAGAAGCTTGAGGAGGAAATGGTGGTGACTATCGCGGAGGACGAGGCTGGAGAACATGATGCGCTGGAAGAGCAGGAGGGAGAGGAGGAACCGTCAAGGCTGAAGGCAGCTGTGGAAGTGCTAAAGAGGGAGATCTTCACCAAAGAAGGAAGGAAAGAGAAGATCAAGGTTAGTGGCGAGCTCAGCCCGGAAGACCAGGAGGCGATCAGGGCATGCGTGCAAAGGAACAATGACGTCTTCGCTTGGATTGCGGCCGACATACCAGGGGTCGATGCGGACGTGGCCTGCCACCGTCTCAACCTCGACCCCAACACCCGCCCAGTACAGCAGAAGAAGAGGGCCATTGCCTCCAATATGGCCGGACCCATTAGAGAGGAAGTAGAAAAGCTACTTAAGGCAGGGTTTGTGTCTGCCTGTAAGTATCCGGGATGGGTGAGTAATGTTGTAATGGTTAAAAGGGGGGAGGAAAAGTGGAGAATGTGTGTAGACTTCTCTTTTTTAAATAAAGCATACCCTAAGGATTGTTACCCGCTGCCTCGAATTGACGCGCTGGTTGACTCAGCCGCCGGTTTCTCTCTTATGAGTTTTTTAGATGTATTTTCAGGATATCATCAAATACGCATGCATCCTCTGGACGTCAAGGACGTCACCTTCGTCACGGAGGATTGGTGCTTCTGTTTTAACATGATGCCCTTCGGGTTGAAAAATGCGGGAGCAACCTCCCAAAGAATGATGGATCAGATCTTCCGAGAGCAGAAATGAAGGAATCTCGAGGTTTATGTGGATGACCTGATGATCAAGAGTTGGGATCTCAGATCTCATGTCTCGGATCTTGAAGAAACCTTTGCAATCTTGAGAAAGTATAAAATGAGGCTTAACCCCCTGAAATGTGTTTTTGGAGCCAATAGAGGAAAGTTCCTATGACATCTTCTCACCCCATCCGGAGTAGAGCCCAATCCCGATAAGGTGAAGGCAATTCTAGAACTGGAGTCTCCTAAAAATGCCAAGGAAGTTCAACGTCTCACCGGCAAGCTGGCCGGGCGGAGCAGGTTTCTCTCTCGAGTCGGGGAGAAATGCTCACCTTTCTTCCGGATGTTAAGAGGGGGCAAGAAGTTCGAATGGACTCCCGAATGCGAAAAGGCTTTTCAGGCTCTAAAGAAGCAGCTCACCCAGACGCCTCTACTCCAGGGGCCAAGGGAAGGGGAGGTCTTGTTCTTGTACTTAGGAGTAGGGACTGGGGCCGTGAGCTCGGTTCTTGTGCGAGAGGAAGGGAAGAAGAAATTTTTGATCTATTACGTGAGCAGGGTCCTAAAGAAGGCGGAGCTCGGGTACCCAATTCTTGAAAAATTAGCATTTGCCCTCATCATCTCGGCCAGGAAGCTTAGGCCATATTTTCAGGTTCACTCTATTCAGGTGGCGACGGATCACCCCCTCCGTCGCATCTTGGAGGGGGTAGAGCACTCTGGGAGGCTGGCCAAGTGGTCGATAGAGCTCAGTGAATTCGACCTCGCTTTTATTCCTCGGCTGGCCATCAAGGCACAGACGGTGGCCGACTTCCTAGTGGACTACATAGTTGAGGTCCAAGAGGCTAAAGCATCCCCTCGAGCGGTTTGGAAGATGATGGTAGATGGGGCGTCAGGAAGAAATTCCTTTGAAGGGGGAATGATCTTGGTAAGTCCGGAGGGGACCAGGATCAAGCAGGCCTTGAAGATCCACTTCCCGATCACCAACAATCAAGCGGAATATGAGGCGATCATAGCAGGACTCAGGTTAGCTCGGGAGCTTGGCATACAAGATATTGAGGTCACGACGGACTCCATGGTGGTCGCGGGCCAGATCAAAGGGGAGTTCGAAGCAAGGGAGCCCACCCTACTGCTGTACCAAGGGAAGGTCAAAGACATTATCAGACAGTTCCGAAGCTTTTCAATTCGGCACGTCCCGAGGGAGGAGAGCGCCCAGACGGACCAGCTCGCCAAGTATGGCCCTAGAGCCGGAGGAACGATGACGAAACTTTTCAGGCCGTCCATAGAAGAGGGAGAGCTCATGGAGATAAGCCAGCAAGGGTCTTGGATGGACCCCTTCATCACCTTTTTGACCTCGGGGCAACTGCCCGCGGACGATCTCGATAAGAAGCGTGCCAGGTACGAATCGGCGTATTACCTGCTAAAAGATGGGGCTTTGTACCGTAAGACACTGTCGGGTCTGCTGGCTCGGTGTGTGTTAGAGGAGGAGGTTCCAAGGGTTCTGAAGGAAATTCACTCAGTAGAATGCGACAGTCATTCATGAAGCCGGACTTTGGAGGGGAGAGTGCTGAGGCAGGGGTACTTCTGGCCTACCCTCAGGAAAGATGGAGAGGAGTTTGCAAAAAGATGTCAAAAGTGTCAGGAGTTCGTCCCCTCCAACTCCTTCCAGCCCAGAGGTTACGAACCATCACGGCTTCCTGGCCCTTCGCTATATGGGGGCTAGACCTGGTGGGTCCTTTTCCGCAGGCTAGCGGACAGAGGAAGTTTCTGTTGGTCATGATAGATTACTTTTCAAAATGGCTGGAGGTGAAGGCATTGACTAATGTGACATCGCATGTGGTTAAGAATTTCGTATGGGGAGAAATCATTTGCAGGCATGGGCTACCGCTGGCCATTGTGACGGACAACAGACTACAATTTGCTAGTAGGGAATTCGTTGATTTCTGCATCCGTTTGGGCATAGATCTCCGTTTTGCCTCAGTTCATCATCCACGGAGTAATGGGCAGGTGGAAGCAACCAACAAAATCATTGTCAATCTTTTGAAAAAGAAAGTGGAGAATCTAAGGGGGAGCTGGGTGGAACAGCTCCCTTCAGTCCTCTGGGCCTTGATAACCACACCAAACACCGCCACAGGAGAACGAGGAAGAGCAAAAACTCTTTCTTGATCTCGTTGAAGAGCTCAGGGGTTTGGCGATGGTCCGACAGGAGGAGGTCAAGCGCCGGATGACGAGGTACTTTGATAAACATGTAAGGATCAAACAGTTCCAGAAGGGTGATCTGGTTCTCAAAAAGGTGGATGCAGCAGGTAGAGGGGCCTCCGTAGGAAAGCTCAATCCAAATTGGGAGGGTCCTTTTGTAGTAAATGAGGTCTTGAAGTCGGGAGGGTACCACATCCAGGATGTGGACGAGTACCCTTTGATCGCGCCCGAAGTGACGATGACTTAAAAAGATTTTATCCATAACACACTTTGTTCATTGCGTTTTTATTGTTCAATACTTGTAATTTGGATGTGACCTTCTGGTATGATGAATGCAGCATGTGCCTCTTTTCGTGACATTGAAGGCGAAATGTGAAAATCGTTACATGGAGACCCCGAGAAGACCCGCTGACTAGACTCTCATCTTGCTGGAAGGGCATAGGCTCACTCGGTGGTTGGAGGTGTTTTGGAGAGAAGACCCCGAGCAGACCCGCTGATCAGACTCTCATCTAGCTGGCAGAGCTGTAGGCTTACTCGGTGGTTGGAGGTGGCTTGGAGATGAGACCCCGAGCAGACCCGCTGACCAGGCTCTCATCTAGCTAGTAGGGCTGTTGGCTCACTCGGTGGTTGGAGGTGTTTTGGAGAGTAGATCCCGAGCAGACCCGCTGACCAGGCTCTCATCTAGCTGGCAGGGCTGTAGACTCACTCGATGGTTGGAGGTGGCTTGGAGAGAAGACCCCGAGCAGACCCACTGACCAGGCTTTCATCTAGCTGACAGGGCTGTAGGCTCACTCGGTGGTTGGAGGTTTTTTGGAGAAGAGACTTCGAGCAAACCCGCTGATCAGACTCTCATCTAGCTGGTAGGGCTGTAGGCTCACTCGGTGGTTGGAGGTGGCTTGGAGAGGAGACCCCGAGCAGACCCGCTGACCAGACTCTCATCTAGCTTGCAAGGTTGTAGGCTCACTCGGTGGTTGGAGGTGTTTTGGAGAGGAGAGCCCGAGCAGACCCGCTGACAAGGCTCTCATCTAGCTGGCAGGGCTGTAGGCTCACTCGGTGGTTGGAGGTGTTTTGGAGAGGAGACCCCGAGCAGACCCGCTGACGAGGCTCTCATTTAGCTTGCAGGGCTGTAGGCTCACTCGGTGGTTGAAGATGGCTTGGAGACGAGACCCCGAGCAGACCTGCTGACCAGAGACCCCGAGCAGATCCGCTGACCAGAGACCCCGAGCAGATCCGCTGACCAGGCTCTCTAGCTGGCAGGGCTGTAGGCTAACTCGGTGGTTGGAGGTGGTTTGGAGAGGAGAACCCGAGCAGACCCGCTGACCAGACTCTCATCTAGCTGGCTGGGCTGTAGGCTCACTCGGTGGTTGGAGGTTTTTTGGAGAGGAGACCCCGAGCAGACCCGCTGATCAGACTCTCATCTAGCTGGCAGGGCTGTAAGCTTACTCGGTGGTTGGAGATGTTTTGGAGTGGAGACCCCGAGCAGACCCGATGAGCAGGCTCTCATCTAGCTGACAGGGTTGTAGGCTCACTCGGTGGTTGGATGTGTTTTGGAGAGGAGACCCCGAGCAGACCCACTGACCAGACTCTCATCTAGCTGGCAGGGGTGTAGGCTCACTCGGTGGTTGGAGATGGTTCAGAGAGTAGACCCCGAGCAGACCCGCTGACCAGGGTCCCACCCAGCTGCCATGACTGTAGACTCACTCGAGGGCAAGTCAAGTGGTAAGAGCTTACGAAGAATGGTGTCCATATTTGTCAGAAAATTGATAGCGAATTCCTAGGAAAAGGAAGAATTGGAGGCAAGGCCAAGGAGAAGGAGCATCTCTGACCGACACTCGGCATGGGTGGTCTCGCCCGCAGCGAGCGGGTGGTCACTGTTAAAGGCACATGCCTCGCATAAAAATGAGGGACCTGTCATGAAGAGTGGTTTGATCTCCAAGGTTTACAACGCCGGGTTGGTCTCGCGGCGAGACGAGAGCAAAGGGTTAGACGGTCTCGCGCGCAGCGGGGTCGAGGAGAGGCCCAAGGACTAGCGTTTTAAACTATCAAGCGAAACGGCGATGGGTAAAGCGCGAGGAAGTAAGAAGTACAAAAGGTTATAATAATGTTCTCTTTGTTCATTGCAAAAAAGAAATACTTCACTATCACAGAAAAACACTTCACTATTTGGAATATCTACAAGTACAAAAGATAGGGGGGGGGGGGGGTGGAGAAGTCCCCAGACTCTGACATCCCTTTACTCTTCGTCACCGGAGGTGGAGCTGTCATCCGTCTCACCATACAGCTGGGGGACCAAGTCGCGGACGGTGACCGTCTCGTCATCATCCCGGACCACCCCCAACTCCTTCATCATCTTGAGAACGAGCTCCGCCGTCTTGATGTTTGAGTCTCGGCAGAGGGCGTCAACCTCGTCCGAGGAATAGCGAGGTGGCAGGGGAGCTTGGAATGGATCCGGATGGAGCGCGGTGCTGTCCGCGAGACGGACGTTTTTAGCCTTCAACTTCTTATTCTCTCCCTCTAAAGCCGCAATGCGCGAGCGCATGCGATCAACAGTATTGGCATCCTGCAAGAAGGCCATCGGTCAGCAAAAATTTGTGAAGAGCTAGCAAACGAAATCGGCGAGTGGCAGTCAAAAAGCTTACCACACCGCCCTAGCTTCGTGCGAGGAGGTTGTCGGCGACAGCCAGTCGCTTCTCGAGGTCTTTTGACTTCTCGCACTCCGCAGCAAGGCTGGCCTCGGCCTCTTTCCACTTCTTGTTGTTGGAGACCAGGCGGCGCGAGATCCGATGCGAGCTCTCGATGGTGCGAAATTGGGCGTGGGCGGTCTTCAGGATGAGGTCCCGCGACGCTTCATTATCTGCGGGCTCAGTCCCAAGGCCGCCGTATAGCCCGTACCCAAGGAAGAAGGCGTGACTGGTGGGCGGGTCTTTGTCCTTCCAGGAGGGAAGAAGAGTGGACACCGACACGCGGTTGACATCCTTCTCCCACAAGAGTACCGGCTCGCCAGCAGCATCGTCCGTAACGGGCCCCATGTTGTAATTTGGATGCGAGGAGGGGGCCGGGCGGCTGGAAGAGCCCGCCTCGCGAGGGGGAAGATCGGCGGGCGGGACAGAGGTGGTGGCGGTTTGGTCTGGTAGGGCCGTCTCGCGGGTAGGCGAGACGGATGGATGACGAGGTGAGGGAGACTTTTTCACAGAAATGGGGGACAGAGACCCCGACATTTCCTTCCTTTCCTTTAGAGCGGCTCTTTTCTTCTCCTTTGGGAAGGACACCACCTTCTTCACCTTTTTCTTGGGGCTAGGCCGAGAAGTGGCAGCATCGTCCCCAGGCCTCTTCTTTGGGGCGGGGGTCAGCATTTCCTTTGCCCCCTCCGCCGCCATACTCGCAATGGCGAGACCCCTGTTGCTCTGATAAGGGGGGTGGACAGGGATAGTTCTCTCTCCTGAGCAAGACAGTGGTTAGAATGAAGCAAGAAGATAAACATAATGATAAGGGGACGCGAATATACCTTCACCGGGAAGGACGGGAAAAAGCAAGTCGAGGTCTCGCTGGAGGAAGTTGACCTCAAAATTCTTCCCTGCGAAGAAGTCGCAGAGAGCCTTCTCGGCACCCCAACCTTGGGGGTTTCGTAGTACACCTCGGCCGGCGACACCGGGGCGAGCGGGACGCCTCCCAAGTTCCCACGGATGAAAACGAAGTGAGTGAGCCAATGGTGATTCTTGTTTGGCGTCTCACATACCTTTAGGCTTTGACCTGTGAAGTAGGAAACGCCGTCGTATTTTGCGTGGTAAATGAACAATTTGCGGAAGACGGTCAAATTGAATTCGATCCGCTCTCGCCGTAGGTAGCTTGCGAAGGCGACCGCATCGAAATCGCATTTGGGTTGAACTTTGCGGGAACAACGCCAAAATATTTGAAGACCTGTTTAACCTCTGGTCAGAGGGGGAGTCTTAGCCCCGCCTCGAACTGCGAGACGAGGAAGACTAGCTCGTCGGGATAGAAGGTGTTGATGGACTCACCGACTTTGGGTGGACGAGACAGATATCCATTGGCCAGGAACTCGCTGGCAAAGCGATTGTAGTCTTCGTTGGATATCCTGCCGAGAGGGAAATCATGGTCGGCAAACCGCCTCCCGCATCGGCTGCGGCCCTCGCCTTATTCTACCTTCTTCTTCCCCATAGCCAACGAGATGACAAAAATAGAAAAAGGAAAAGGGGGAGCGGGACGTGAGAAGTGCTAAGCAGGGAGGAGTAGGCGAGAGCTCCGGATCTCAGAAATTGCAGAGAACAACAATACAAGCGTAGAAGCATCTAGATCCTGGAGAGGGGTATTTATAGCGGATAGAGAGAGGAGAGGAGATTGAGCGGGAAAATGAAAAGGCGGAAGCCGAAGGGGCGACCCGACGGTTCATCTTCTCTCTCTCTCTCTCTCTCTCTCCAGAACCCGAGGAGCGGAAGCGTCGCGGTGATTTTTCCGAGGAGCCAAAAATATCATAATTAATTAAAGAGTAGACTGATTAAACACAACAATGATGAAAAACCCAGCATGACATGACAGGTTGACAAAAATAACATGATTATCATAATAAATTATTTCATCTCGTCCGGGGGGACCAATATAACAAATTAATAGTTAAGGGGGGTGGCCGATCGATTTATAATAGTTACAAGGAAGCATTAAGTAGGCGAGACGAATCCATGACCCCTCAGTTCTTGAGCCATTTCCAGCGGCCACCGCGACCTCCCGCGCATGGAGGGCGACCGGGTAGATGGAAGGCGCGGGCGGCGACTAGACCGCGGCGCGCGAGACGGAGATGTTCGTCCGTCTCGTTTAGGATAGCCTGGGGGTCTGTCCCATCCATTACAGTGTCGGCCTCGATCTCGACAGAGAAGCGAGTGCACTCAGTTTCCAGCCAATCAATGCGCCGATCAGAAGCCTGCTTCTCCAGCTCCATCTCGCGGATGATATGTGTATACTTCCAAAACATCCTGGCTGTCCGGCGCTTCAACTCCAGGGTGTCCATGGGATCACCATGGTAATCCTCGATCGCATCTCGACGAGGAAGAGGCAAGAGGGGAGGCGGCGCGGGGGCGTCCTCAGTGTCAGAGTCGAACTGGATACCTGCGCAGAAATAGCGAAAAATCATAATAAAGGATGGTCTCGCGTCCGTATGCCGTGAGTACAAGGATTAGCCTTGTGGTCTCGCATGTGCCCAATGAAGGAACGAGAATCTGTGAGACAAAAAGGCACGATGAGTTTTCTTACTCGGGATGCGAGGATTCCCCACAATTTACGAGAGGTCTTCTCTCCTCATGGTTGGGGGGGGGGGATTCCTCAGGCGAGTCAGGGCGTTGATGAGGTTGGTTGGTGACGTCAGGAGGATTCGCGGGTGTAGGGGAATCGACGAGGTTTCCCTGAAAGAGCATGATCAATAGGCGAGACGATAAGAGAAAAGAGAGGCGAGAGGGGGAATCAAGAATCACATTTCTCTCCCCGGAGGACGCGGGAGGAAGTGTATCAGCCGTAGAGGGTGCCGAGGAGGTCGTGCCGGCCGAGAGGGGAGGTCCGGTGACTTTCGCCTTCTTCGGGTGAGAGGATGAAGGGGCTGAGGCAGGGGTGCGCCCCAAAGACGGGATCAAGGCAACCACGTTGGCTTTGTTTTGTTTGCGCACCATCGCGAGACGCTCACGAAAGCTCTGGCTATGAGACATGTTGAGGGTGGAAGAGAAGTGAAAATGAGAGAGGGGGGCATTCCATGTTGAGGTGTGGTCTCATATTTATAGACTCCAGGGGGTGGGCCCCGCCAAAGATTCCTGCAAACGAATCCCGACAACCGCGAGCCCCGGTTGCACTTTTTTTCCGAGCTTGAGCCAACCTCGAAAAGAGCGGGGATTGTGTACAACCTTGGGCTCACGGGATCTCTTTCCAGCAGCTGTGACCAGAGAAGCGGGCGAGAAGGACTTGGTTGGCGAGTGGGATCGAGTGGTCCACTCGCAGGGGGCGAGACGGGGGTTCTCTGCAGTAGGCGAGATGCCCTTTGGGGTCGCAAGCCTGGCGAGATGGCCTATGGGGCGAGAGGCCGGCGAGACGAACAAGTGAGATCGTCTCGCCCGCCAGTCACTTTCCCCCACTCGCCGCATAAGAGGAAAGATGTTTTTACCTTTTTACCCCCAATGAGGATTTTACTCTTCTGCCCCAGGTAATTTTACACTTCTACCCCTGGTGGTCTTCATATAGCTCTTCAGAACAACGGAGTTTGGCTGTTGGCAGACCCGACCCAGGTTATTTGGGCAATTTCAGGTCGATTCAATATGAATATTTGCAGATCAAACTCAGAGGCCTATAAATAGACCGACAAGGTGCCTGAATTTGGTTGTTGAATCTTTTCATATTCTTCCTCACAGGCACCTAGCTCAGCATTGGCTAGGGTGGGGAAAGACTTCAGTTTCTTCCGGATAAGAGGTGAGACCTCCGAGCTGAGACCCCTCGGTCTGTTTCTAGGTCTGCGACTCACGTCGGGATGGTGGTTCAAGAGTAGTAGGTGTGGGATGCAACCCCTGGTCCGAACTCTAGGCGGGACCGGATAGCTGGTTCCAACATATTGGATGGTGTTGATGAGCGACCTTCCGAAGATAACATTATAACTACTCGGTGCGTCCACGATGACGTACCAACAGTTTCTCGAGGTGCCCTCGAGGGTTACCAACAGCTCCACTCCTCATTCGACCCCCTTCCACTCCTCGGTGAAGCCGAATAGCGGGCTGCCCAAGGCCTTCATTGTTTTGGCTTCCATTGCTATTGCGTTGAACGCTTTTTGAAGACGACGCTGACTGAACTCCCATTATCCACCAGGATCCGATGACCGTCCTTCTTAGAGGAATTACTGGCACGTCGCAGTGGCATGCCCTTCCACCTGGTGGAAGTTGCAATAGTGGGCACCTTCCTTCCTCGATGCTCTCGTTCCGATGCTTTTCTTTGTTGATTCTGGGTGTGGCGATTAATCGCCATTGCTTTCCAAGGTAGATACATGAAGGGCCTCCTGAACTCATACTGTTTCCGTGGTGCATTGAATATAAAACTTGGGGCTGGTAGTGGTCTGGTCGGGTGCGGCGTCAGACATTTTCGTCGACCTTGTCAGGGCTGGTCTCCACCACAGATCCTTGAGTCTCATGTACTTGAGAAGCACATGATGAGCTTATCATTAATCTTTGTTAGTGAGATCTCCTTGTTTAGTCCCTTGAACTCATTAACTATTATGCTGAATCTTTTATACATTTCAGCAACTGATTTCTCTGCTCTCTTTTGAAAGTTCTCATATTGTGATATGAGAATGAACCTTCTGTCATTTCTTTTATCAGAACTGGCATCAACTATTCTAGACAGAGATTCCCAGATTTTCTTACCTGATTGGCAGCCAACAATTTTTTGAAAAATCTCATCAGACATTGTGGACACCATGATGTTTATTGCCTCGACATCACAATCCTTTATTTTCTTTTCAGCTTCTATCCATTCAGCTCTAGGAACTAGCATTTTGGTTGGGTTTCCACTGGAACCGTTCTTGTATGGCTTTCTAGGTGTAAATTTTTTCATGTTACACGCTGAATGTCTTGTGGATGCAAATCATGTAAATTTATTTGAATTCATTTTGAAAATAGATTTTTATTCTTGTAATTATAATTTTTTTTAATGTTCAGATCTTTTGATCACGGTGTTAACTTTTCTGATCAACTTGCATCTGATACCAATTGAAAGAGTGAGTAATTATACATCTGGGAATTCTCTAGAGATTTAAAAATATTTACCCAAATTATAAACCAGATTCAATTATTATCAGATTAACATCCGCAATTACATAACCTCAATTTTGCAAACACATCAATAAATAAAAAAAGAAGTAAAAACCAAAAAGCAACACAAAAAACAAGCACAACACAGAATACACAGAAAATATAGTGGTTCTTCAAAATCCGGGTACATCCACTCTTCTACCACTTTGATAGAAATTCACTATCACAGTGCCTGAGTGTTTTGATTAGAAGACTCTCAGAACCAGTAACTGAGTATTTTGATAAAGAGATTCTCAGAATCAATGATTAAATCTTTTGATAAGGAGACTCTTAGAACAAATACAACTAGATCTTTGATAACGAGATCTTGAACTAAATAACTAGATCTTTTGATAAGATCTTGAATCATACTGAATCATTTGAAAATGAATTCTTAAAACTCTTTTCACAATGACAAGAAGTGAGTGAGAAAGAATGAAAAAAATGAGAAGAAGAAATAAGTCTTCTGAATTGAATCCTCTTTCAACAGTCTCTGGGAATTTTATGGCACTTTAGTGGTCTTGATCTTTTCAACAGATGAATCCTTGAAGAAAAGAAGTTGCAAGGATTATTTGCACTAAGGTCCACTTGTCTCAGATTGTCTGTAGCAAAGAATTAGAAGAAGAAAATTTAAGTTGTTCTTTCTGTATTCTCTTAGGTTCATTTCTTATGTTTTAAATCTATATATATCAGTCTCTGAATAATTATGATATTTTCCCAGGAGATTGTCTTCAGAAGGAATGATATATTATCTTTCTATAATTGTCTTCAGAAATCTTGTATATCACTTCAAAATTCTTCTTTATTTTCTTTAGAAATTCTATTAGAAATTTCTTTCCTTGAATCAACTCTCTAAGATTCAAATAACTTCCTTTGTTATAGTCTTCAAATAATTATGAATGAGAGCCGTTGAATTTCCTTTCTGGATATATGTCGAGCTACTTTGAGTTCTAGTAGCGGGAGCGTCAAATTATGCTTCATAATAAGAATTCTCTCGACTTGACTGAATACTCGACGTTACGTCGATAACTTATCAACGTATCAGTGTTGTCAAGGCGCGCGACTAGGCGCGCCTGAGGCGCTGGGCGCAGCCTGCCGCGCCTCAGCATGGCTGAGGCGGGCGATGTGCAACAGGCGCGCCCAGGCGCGCGCCTTACAGGCTCCTAGGCGCGTGCCTTACAGGCTCCCAGGCGCTCCAAATGCCCGCTTGGGCCTTTCAAGGTTTTCTTTTCAACTTTTTTTGGGAGATGAGCAAAAATATGATCTTAAACTCACTCAAGGAACCCCTAGGCACACTTGAGCGTCCAATTCGTTGAAATTGCGCGAATTGAGCGACCAATTCGTTGAAATTGCGCGAATTGGGCGCCCAATTCGCTGAAATTGCGCGAATTGGGCGCCCAATTCGCTGAAATTGCGCGAATTGGGCGCCCAATTCGCTGAAATTGCGCGAATTGGGCGCCCAATTCGCTGAAATTGCGCGAATTGCGCGTTTAACATCATAGCTGCGTATGCGCCGACTTCTGCTCTGGAGAGGCGCCGACATTGCTTTAGAAGATGCGTCGACATCCAGTTGAAGATACATCGACTTCTAGTTGACGTTATGTCGAGTTTTACTCGACGCAACTATGTCTTGACTGATTTTATTTTTATTTTCAGCTACCTTTCTCATGTCTTTGACTAGCCCGACTTCCTAGGACATCTATGACCAAATTACACTCTCTATATAACATGAGTAATTATCGTAGGATGTAGAATCACTTATAAATAATTTATTAAATTAAATCATATGGTTTATTCCAATACGTCCGCCTCACTTTGACCACCCTCTGCCTCCATCAACTCACGCTCCACTCGAAGTAGTGTACCTTTGGGGCGTCAGAGGTGAGGTACCTTAGCCACACCATCTCGGCCCCGACGGGTCGCCATGGACGAGGAGATGATTGCGGCGGTCCTTCATTGTATGACCCCTACTTCCCTGTGGGACGTCCAAGTATTTCTCGGCTTGACGGGATACTATCGCCGCTACATGCAGGGGTGCGAGGCCCTATCTCGCCCCCTCACGCAGATCCTGAAGAAGTCGTAGGAGGGCCTCTTTCAGTGGACGACCACAGTCGCCACCGCCTTTGTCTCCCTTTAGCAGGCTCTAGTATATGGGCCAGTGTTGGCAATGCCCGATTTCTCTATGTCGTTCCTCGTGGAGTGTGATGCATCGGGCTCCGGGGTGAGAGCCGTCCTCATGCAGGCCGGACTGTTGATAGCCTACTTCACCCGCGCTTTCTCCAGCACCGTCCGCAACCGCTCCACATACGAGAACGAACTCATGGGTCTTCGTTCTCTCCTTCAAGCATTTGGAACCCCCATCTTCTGGGCCACCCCTTCGTGGTTCGTACCGACCACCACAACCTTCATTACCTCCTTCAACAGAAGATTGCCCGCCCGCCCAACAGATGTGGGTGGCCAAACTCCTGGGCTATGCTTTCACCATTATTGAGTTCCACCCTGGGAGGGAGAACCGAGCGACCGATGCCCTCTCTCGTCAAAGCAAGTCGTCGGAGCGTACAACTACCTCTCGGCTGTTGTGGGAAGACATAACGACCATCCAACACGAGGTTGAGGCCGACTCCATTTTTTTGAGATTCCACTGCCCATCCACCATACTCGCTTGTAGGGTCCACCAGTTCTTTAAGGGACACCTTGCTCTAACACCCTCTTTACTGAGCATCCCCGACCTCTTTGCAGTGTTTCACACATCGCCTTCCGAAGGGCACATCGGGGCCTTCCGTATCTACTACCGTTTAGCGGCTTCTCTTTAATGACCCCACATGTTCCGTCAGGTTAAGACATTCGTGGTCGTCTGCCTGGTCTGCTAGAAAGGACAAGTACGCGACTGTACAACCCCGTATCCGGCGAGTGGCGTCGGCATCGTTGTCGGACACGGCCGGCGGGCGGTATACCTCCTCGGCCTTCTGCTGGGGGGAGAAGGGGATGTTGCCGCGATCGCCTTTGATGAAGACGTTCTTGGTCATCCAGTTGTGGTGCTTGTTCGCGATCTCGCGAACCTTGATCAGCGAGCCCATGAAGTAGGTAACGCCATTCGGCGTCGCCTTGTAGGAGAAGAGTTTCCTGAACACCGTCAGGATGAACTCAATCCGCTCCCGGCGGAGGTAGCTCGCGAACGCCACCATCATGGCGATGGCGTTCGAGTTCAGCTGCGCGGGCACCGCGCCGTAATACTTCAAAATTTGGCGGATTTCCGGCCAAAGGGGGAGTCGCAACCCCACCTCAAAGTGCGAGATGGGGAAGGCGAGCTCATCGTCGTAAAAGGTGTTGATGACCTCCCCCTGCCTCGGCCGGCGCGCCTCGAAACCTGGCGGCACATGGTCGCTAACAAACTCAGCGAGCTCGGCCTCGTTGGTATGCCCCTCAAAGAAGCAGTAATCTCTGAAATGTTGAGCGCACTTGGTCCGGCCATCGGCTTCAGGGTTGGTCTTCCCCATGCTCGCAAAAAGGGGGTGAGGCGCGAGTAAGAAAGAGAAGAGCGCAGGGAGAGAGAAAATAAGCAGTTAAAGCGCAGGTACAGGGTTGGTGGGGGGGGCTATTTATAGAAAAAGTAATCGGGGTTGATGAGATCGAGAGCCCGTCGTCGATCTCATCTAGAAGCCGGTAGGGAGACGTTATCTCGCCAGCCTGTCCGCTTCGCACCTCGTCAGCGAGACGCGCGTAGTCGCGTTGAAGCACCTCGTTGACCTCCTGCACCCCGCACACGAGCTTCTTGAAGAGCTTGATCCCCCTCCTCGTCAGATCATCGTTCTCCACCTCATGGCCGAGATAAGAGTCCAACGAGCTCGGGAAGGGGAGGGGAGAGTAGTGGGCAGTCCGCGAAGACTCCTCGATCGCGGATTGGCTGGGGGGAACTGTGAAGAAAGAAACATTAGCCAGGGGAGGCATGCTGGAAATTCACTTGACAAGAATCCAAGGCCAAATTTACCTGACGAGCTCGGAACCTCCAAGAAGGTGCGGGGAGGGACAAACCGCAGGTCCTTCCCGCGTCATGGGCCACGCGTCCCCGGTGAGAGAAGCTCGAATCCCGGGATGGGGATAGTCTCCACACCCGCCCCCGTGGTCATGACTGCTCGCTGAGGGGAGGGGGCGCGCACCGGCGAGCGCGGCTTCTGCGAGCCCACCCCCAATGTCCCAAAGGGGGGTGACGGATCCCGCGGGCGATTTTCCGGAGTTTTGAATCGCGAGTCCTCAGGTGTGGTCTTGGCTCGCGGGGTGGGGTCTCGCGGCGGAGTCCCCTCCACACCATCCAGCCGGTAGTCTGGGCCGTCACCAAGGTCAACAATGTTCTTGCCCTTTTCGGGGGTGGCAAAGTGGAGGAGCCGGTCCCGTGCTCCAAGGTGGTTCTCAGATCATCGTAAATTAGTTCGGCCTCTTGAGGAAGCGGCTTCACCCTCTTGGAGCTGGGCTCGGCAGAGCCGCCCTGCGGGACAGCGGGCGGAAGCGCAGTCAGGGCCGCTATGCGAGCAGCTGAGACCTTGCGAGCTCGGTTAAGGCGCTCTTGGATCTCCTTGGGAATCGACATCTCAACAGGGGTATAACAAAGGGAATGACAAAAGTCAGGCAGGTATACTGGTGTATATTTATAGCCGCAGGTGGACCCCACCCGAAGATTCTCTCTGGTTCACCCCGCACTCGCCGAACACTTGGGGTTGGATGTTTCTTTCCGAGTTTTTCCAAGCTCAAAAAGAGCGGAGATTGTGTACAACCCTGTATCCGGCGAGTGAGGTCGCCAGGAACCAGACCGACCGGTTCTGATCGCCCAAGCAGCAGGCGAGTTCAGCAGAGGAATCTGAAGGCAGCGGGCGAGCTTGGCAGGGAAAGCCGAACCCGAGCTCGGCATTCGTCGCGACCCCAAGCTCGGCATTTGCCGAGCCAGGCCCGGGCTTCGTCGAGCAGAGCTCGACTAATGAAGGAAGATCGAATGGCGAGCACCGTAGCCAGCTCGCACTCGCCCTATGGAGATCGGCAGACAGAAGGCGAGCAGGACCTTCAGGGGTGGCCGAGCTCCGCAGCTCGCCCAGTTCTACGAGATATTTTTTACTATTTTGCCCCCGCTGGCCTGCCCATAGCCTCTCAGAACAGCGGAGTTACGCTGTTGATAAGCCAATCTGGACTGCACATAGCCGTTCGGAACAGCGGAGGTTGGCTATTTGCAGGCCATTTTCAGAAATCTATAAATAGGACCCAAGGGGTACCTCAGAAAGCATGTTTCTTGTGCCCTCTTGCTTCATCTTTCAAGCGCTTTCTGAGGATACCTTAGCTCAGCCTTTGGCTAAGGATGGAAAACACTCTAAGATCTTCCGGGTGTGTGGTGGGACCTCCCCACCGAGCCCTTATGTCAGTTCTTTCTTCTTTCCCTTGTTGTTTTGCTTGCAGGAGCGAAGTAGGTGCGCGATCACCCCTTCCCCAAGGGTGAACTCCACAGGAGACCGTTTTTTCGGTTTCAACAGCGACAACGTTTCTGAGCAGCCTCGTTTAGCCTCTTCCCATTTCGGACCGGGTTCGGGAGTGCGTGACCATGAACTTCATTATTCGGTTGTCGCCCTCCCAGGGGTTCGACTGTATCTTGGTCGTTGCGGACAGACTGTCCAAATATGACCATTTTATTCCCCTCCGTCACCCATACACCATCACCACAGTCGCAGATAACTTCATTAGTGGCATCGTGCGCCTTCATGGGTTTCCTTGGTTGATCGTGATTCGCTCTTCTTGAGCACCTTCTGGACCATACTTTTCCGACTATAGGGTACCCGCCTCCGCATGAGCACCACTTATCACCCGCAGACGGATGACCAGTGCGAGGTCCTCAACCATTGATTGTAGACGTACCTCCGCTGTTTTGTGGGGGAGTAACCTCATCGATGGGCCAAGTGGCTCTGTTGGGCAGAGTACTCCGACAACACCGCCTAACTTGTCGCGGCCGGTTCCACCTCTTTCGAGGTCGTCTATGTTCGGCTGCTGCCCTCCATTCTCTGTCGTCTGCAAGGGGAGTGCCAGGTCGAGAGTCTGGCCGCTGCCCTGCAGGACCGTGATACCATCTTGGACCACTTTAAGCATCACATCTTACGGGCCCAACAGAAGATGCCATCCTTTGCGAACAGGAAGCGTCGCTCTTTCTTGGTGGGGGGGGGGTGTTCATCAAATTGCTCCCATACTGCCAGCTGTCTGTAGCCCTCATGCCCTGCCCAATGATAGCCCTTCGGTTTTATGGCCCCTCACCCGCTGCCTCTGCCTCCCCGCCAAAAGTCGCATACACTCGATCTTCCACGTCTCTCAGCGACGCTGCGTGGTGGGCAACCACACCACCTTAGATCACATCCCGGCCGGCGTTGATTTCGTCGGCGAGGCGTGTCGTACTGCCCGACCAAGAAACCTGATCGTCGCTGCGTTCTGTCGGGAGACCCCACTTCAGAGGAAGTCCTGGTCGCCTGGGGCCAATCATCCAAAATCTGACGCCACATGGTTTCCTCGGGATGATTTCCGCCGCCAGTTCACTGACTACTGCCTTGAGGACAAGACACATTTTTCAGACGGTGGTATTGTTAAGGACGTGCCCGTCGACGAGACGTCGTGACGGGTCTACACGTCGACAAGACACCGAAGACGCACCTACAATATGATTATCTTATTTGTATTCTGTTATGTTGTACGCTTTATTTTGGCACCGTCCTTTTGTTTTCCGCACTCCGCACTTATAAAGGGTTGTGTTGTACTATTTTTCATTATATTTGGATGAATGTGTTTTTGGGTTGCTCTCTAGAGTTCTCCTCTCAATCTCTTCCTCCTCTTTCTCTCCTTGCCTCTGCCAGCCCTTCCCTACGCCGGATTCCTCTCCGAGAAGGCGAGAACGCATCATATCCACTGAAGATATTGACGAAGTTTTATTATGAGAATTGAGAGGCATCGTGAAGAAATTTTCATGTTTCCTCCTTAAACTTTTATTTCATACCAAGTTGCTTTAATATGAAAGTTAGTGACCTCAGCTCAATAACAGATCCTGAGCGCATCACCAACTTGAATATATTTACTATTTCTCAGACATCCATTTTGGATGTCATTTTTATCACTCTCTTTATTGTTTATTAATTATGTATTTATATCATTTCCTTCAGTTTATAATGGATTGTATCTGAACATACATGATTTCTTACCAGCCTTAGTTTCCTTGATAGCTTACATATAGTGGCAAGTCAATTGCACTTCCTTTCAATCTTTCTATCCTCAAATGGGCAGCTGGTACCAGACAAATGCTTGACATTGCACAGCTACCGGACAGTGTTGACTTTTACAACATATATGGGATTGCATATGACACTCCACACAATGTTTGGTAGGTCAACCATCAACGTAGCAAATCTCCTTTTTATTATCTTATGCATATTTTTTTGTTAGACGGTGCTATAAATCCCTATGACCGTAGAATATTTATTATTTTGTAATCTCAGTTACTTTTTCAAATTTTATTGAACTCTTTTGTGTGCACACTGCCACAGAAAATTTGACCCTATTTACCCAAATGTATCTCATTTATGGTTTCTATGCCCATCTTTTGTTGTGCACCCTTATTTGTTAGTTCCATATTTTTGTGCTAGAGTTTGATGGGAGCAGCATTCTAGACCATTAAAATAGTGCAGGTGATGGGGATCACATTTCACGGGCAAGCCGACCTTATCAGAACCCGTCCAAATATATTTACACGGGAGATAGACTTAGGATTATCGGATGGACGACCCTTGGCGGTAGTTGTGTTCAGAATGACTACAATCCCAACCCTCTTGCAAAAATGCAGGGTAAGGTTTGCCTACACTTCACCCTTGTGGTGGACCCTTCGTCGGACCCTCGCTGCGCGGGGATGCTTTGTGCACCAGGCCGCCCTTTATTATTTCATGTATTATGAATATTTAGTGGTTTTATGTGTCGGCGATCATGACCGCCTGTAGTGAGTTCTAAGTCTATAAATAGGTGTCTAAGGGTAGATATTCATGCATTCCAGAATTTGAACATATTTTCTGTGCTCTCACAATCTGCCACAGTTGCGATTTCGTGGACCCTTGGTGTCGAAACCAAGGTAACTAGCTCCTCTTTCACATAGCTACCTAATAATCACCTCCCCCATTCTTCATTCTACATAACTATTGGATCACGAAGCGCATTTATTTGGGGGGGGGGGGTGAGTAAGAGGATTTAAAATTCTTTTATGTTATTTAAAACTTAAAATATTCTTTGAATATTTCTTTTAGAACTTCAACAATACATTGTGTATAAGAAAAATAAGAGATGATTTTATTTCATTCAAAAAGAATTACAAATTTTAATCTCTATGACGCTAAAAATCAAATGCGATGAAAGATAAAATCTTTTGGTTTTCTATATTGACTCGCTCCACAAACCGGTTGACCATAGCCTATTTCACCCTAGATAGACCTCAAGCCACCACTAGACCTGAACTTCTACCTAGTCTCCTACTCAAGAGCTGAATTTTCCCTAAGGCTCACACTGACCTAGTCGTCAACACACGAGCGAATTCCACTATGCTCAAAAAGACGTAACTAAAAGATAAAAAAAATACATAAATGAGAAAACTCCCCTCTAAAGTAATCCTTGATGTTGACGTCGTTTCTCTTGCAATGGTTCTTGTTGCTTAGGATGCTTCCTCTTCGATGTCCTTCAGATCCTTGAAACTCTCCGCTTGATACGAGTTTATTGCGGCATGAAGACTCCAGTAGAATATTGTGAGAAGGCGCCTTTGATCATTGTTTAGTATCAACCTTCAATCTTTTTGCATGATAAAGTCTGGATCTCCATTGATGAAATCTCTCTTGAATGAGTGGGAATGACCTCTCCAATTTCTTTTGACGGCTAGGGCGAATAAACCTCAAAATTTCGTTAAAATCTACTTAGAGGAAGTAAAGTTTGGGTTGTTTAAATAAAGACGTTCATGTGCAGGGAGATACAAGCCTACAACGTGGCGGTAATAGCTATAGCGAGACGGTAACGACTAATGTTCAATTTTCTCGCTTCCACTGCACTTGAGTAGGAAGCCGAGGCTGTCATCTTAGACAATACTTATCGCGTGCGATAAGACATATTACCCTGCGACAATGTGATATTTCAGCGCGCTAAAATGAGATCACCTGCTTCATTGACTCCCCAATTATTCTGTGATTGATGTGGTTGCCTAAAGGTTTTCGCCGGGCGTTAGCGTTATCGCCGCGCGATAAGGCATTCTATAATCAATTCCCCTTTTTCCCGCCAAAACAATTTGAATTGCTCCTTGCCAAGTGGTCTTTCTTTCACAACAACTTGGAATCCCCTCTCTCCAATGAGAATCTAAGACTAAACAAGGTCTCAAAGACAAGAAATAAAGACTCGCGGCTACTCCCTTATATAGTTGAGTGAAACATACAAATTATGATAATGCATTTTAGGCTACAAAGGCAGAGGGCTAGGATGTTTTATCTGTATCACGCTACGATTGCACCTACGAAAAATGATAGATTATACATACTCTATGGTTCTGAGCGTTTGGCAAGTTTTACCGTACTACAATTAGACTCGCGATGCTCTTTGGTTCTGAGTGTTGGGCGGTGAATTTTGTACATGAGCAAAAAATGGGAGTTGCGGAGATGAGAATGCTTAGGTGGATGTGTAGACACACGAGATTGGATAAAATTAGGAATAAAAGTATCGGGGAAAAGACAAGAGTAACACCAATTTCAGAGAAGATGTGAGAAGCTCGTCTAAGATGGTTTGGACACGTACAAAGGAGACCATTAGAGGCACCTGTTAGGCGTTGTGAGAGTCTAGTCACTAGGCATGTTATACGAGGGAGGGGTAGACCAATAAAGACTTGAAATGAAACTATAAAGAAAGACATGATGTACTTAGACATTAGTGAGATAATGAAAAAAGCTCGGGCACAATGGCGACAAAGGATCCATATAGCCTACCCCACTATAGTGGGATAAAGGCTTGAGTTTTGTTGTTGTTGTATACATACTCTAAATTAGATTAGGCAAGCTCACTTATCGTTGGTAGCTCACCTCACTCTGAATGTCCCGGTGCATGATTGGTGATTTGTTGGGAGCAATCCAGAGCGAGGTGAGTTGAAGCAGTGGCCTGGCCCGGATCAGAGGCACATACAGGGTCAACGAGGTCGACGATGGTAGTTTGTGTCGATTGGTCCGTCGCTTGTGGCTGGTGAAGAGAATGAGTTGCAGAACTCGAGTGGTCTGACTTTCGCTCGATTGATTGGAATCAATGGAAGCACAGAGTACTTATCGAAGTCAGCTAATGCAGGACTTGTGATGATGAGATTCGAGTGCTGCTCTAATACCAGGATGTTACGACTTTCGGATTGTGAGCGGTGCACGGTCTTGAGTGGGAGAAGTGTCTGAGAGGATCCTCTCAACCCTTCCTTGATGTAGCCTTCTCATTGGTGGAAGATATAGTAGGATCCGAGCTCAACCACTAGGGGAATTTTGCTCAACTCTAGCCCTAGCTTGAGAAATAATTTCATTCATATCCATCCCACTGCCCCCGGGAAAGGTTGTCAAAATATTGTATAAATACCCCTCATGTGGGCTATATAAGATGCATGAGAATATAATAGTGTGAGACAAAAAATATTACATTACCACCCCTCACCTAGGTAACACAATACGCGAGAAATATAATAAGACAAAAATATGGAAAATAAAGATAAAGGTGTGCTCCCATGGCTGCGTGCCGTCCACCACCCCTTCTGGGCCTATAACATCAACCAACTCCACTCAACTAAAATCTATCATAGCTTACATTATGATGTAGACTAAAATTAGGGTTTCAAATTAAAATATTTTTTAAGCAAAATAATTTATTTTGTTATAGAATAAAAGTTGAATTTTAGAAGAGAACGGTATTTTTTAATTTGAAATGTGGACGAGCGGGCCAAATCGAGCTTTCGCGCGCAAAATCACTTTCAACCGTTTGAGCTTCACGAGATCGTTAATCGTTATTAGAAAAATATTCCGCGGCGCCAAACGAATTGATCCGAAGCGGGATCCGTACATCCACAAGCAATTGCACCGGAAATAATTTATGAAATAACGGTAATTGAAATACTTAGAACTTTCGAGGCAAGCTACTAATTACTTAGGGGGATGCATAAATTTAAAACCAATTAATTAGAGCAAGATACAGGTACAATTACCACAATAGGGAAGCTAAATCGAAGATCACCTGTGCTGGGAAGAACAACACCTGGTCGTTGGTGGGGATGGTTTTGAACGGAGTCAACTACTAAGATCACAAGCGGAGCAGTCGGACTTCAAAGTGGTTGCCGGAGTGGGACGACGAGGTCGACGACAACCGACTAGTAGAGTGGCCACAGGAGGGTTGCCGAAAAAAACAGGTGATGCCGACGTGAGTCCCTCGATTGGTCGAAGGAGGCACCAACACGCGATTGGCGAGTCGAACGAGAGTCGGTAGTGCTTTCTCCGTCGTCGCACGGGGCTTTGGCGGCGGTGCACTGAGGAAGAAAGTCGGCTTCGGCGGCTGATACAGGAACAAAGGAGGTATCCGATGGCACGGAGAAACGAATATGAATTTTGTTTCTGTGCATTCCGGTCTTTCCATTTAATGCTTTCCAAATGTTAATACCTTTCCCATTTTTTATTGCATTTTTAATTTAATGCTCGAAAGTGACTTCCCAAGAATAGCCTTCCGAATATTATTTTCCAAATAGAGCTCCCCAATATCCTTTTTGAGGGATATCTTGTTATAATGGATATTTGGGTACTTTTAAATTTTGAATTCCTCTCTAATTTATGTTTATGCATCCTTAAATAATAATTTAAGCTTACTTTTCCCGTCCCAACTACCCGATATTACCGGGCCTTTTTTTATTCAAGGTCTCATCGGCCGGTCAAACCGACGAGCTAAAGTAAGTACATGAAATGAGAAGGGTAAAATGAAAATGGGTACATGAAATGAAATACAAAAATAAAAATAATGGGTAAGCACAATGATGCGACGAAGGATGCATCACATTATCTCTTTGAATCAATCAAAATCTGTCATTTTTAAACTACATGAAAATAAGAAAATCAATCTTAAATAAAGAATATGTCACATTCAATATTATGTATTGTTAGCCACAAATTAAGGCTAGCTGGAGCTGCTGGCCAACCCTAATTCTGTTGCCACTGGATTAATATCTGATGGTCCTATTTATTGCATCCCGATTATGATGGCCAGGGGATCTACTGGCAATCTATTTCACCGATGAATTTTGTTGACTTGATCTTCAATCTAAATGGTATTATCTGAGTATCAACACCATTGGAAATCTTAATTATTAGTTTAGACAATTGAACTTATACTGGTCCCATTCCCTTTAATTTCTTTACGGTATGTTGGACAACTTGCAATCATGGATGATCTAATTATCCACAACCAGGTCTGATCTTAGATAAACATCTCTCTTTTTTCCTTTAATGTTTTCATACAAAAATACCATTTGTTTCCACAACATTGCTTCAAGATATAATCTTAAGCAAAGTATTTGTAAATCATTAAGCATTTTATGGTTGATTTACAATTTCAAATTAAATTCTTAATTTTCCTGTCCATTTTTGTTGCAGTTATGGGTCTGATGCATCTCCTATTAGTGACTTGTCAGAAATATGTCATACGATGGTATGTTTTTCAAGTGACGAACCTTTTCTGCAGCTGTTAACCTCTTGATCTTATTCACCTCATAAGTATCATCTCTTTTTTGTTTTTTAGCCGGAATACTCATATGTCGATGGCGATGGAACAGTTTCTGCTGAGTCGGCTGAGGTAACTATCACAGTCTAACATGAATATTTAAATAAAGAAGTGTCAGGTATTCATAGTGTGTCGTTTTATTTTTTGCAAAAAAGTGAAATTATTTTCAATGTTATGGGAATTCAAATCTATCTTCATGATATCTTATTTTAAAAAAACAATCTTGTAAGCCAGAAGGCAGTTAGATAGTAAAAAGTTACTTGATGGAGTGTGCAGATTTAATTATTTATGTTAATAGTGGAAATATAGAACACATAAAAGGATGAACTTTAATGTATCTGCGTAGAAACATGCATTTTTAACATGAATATTTGAATGCGCTTGACAAGTGATGCAGGGTATGGTCCTAAAGGGGCTAGGGATATGTACTATATGCAATCACACGTCCGGCGATATAAGTTTCTTGCAATAAGTTTTAATTTATAAATCTGAATACCAATTATGTCACAAAAGATAAAGCAACGAACAAGGATACACGGGATGTAGTATATGTGAAAGAGTGCTCAAAGTTTAAATAACTAATAAAATGGATATTCTCAATGTTCAAGAGCTTGAAACAATGATTACAAATGACACTTTTTGAGTAAACAATAAACATCATTCAATACTAGGAATTAACTTTAAAATAAAGAAACTTGCATGGCAATAGTAGTAATAGACTTGGAGAGGATCTCCTGGAGTGGGGGCGAGTAGAAGTATTGAAATTCGGACTCCTGGCGAAGCCTTGGACTGCTGGACAGCAGGACACTGAGCTGTTTCTGGAATTTCTGGATCTGTAGTGGCTGCCGGCTGCGTGAAGGACACAATGGGAGTGCTGGATAGTGGCTGGCTGCAGGGAGGAGGGGGTTCTCGAGGAGCCGGAATGCAAGTCTGGAAGAGAGTAACAACTGTTTTGCTGGGCCATGAACATCAGGGAATCCAGCCCATGTTTTGGAGACAAACCCGTCTGGGGCTCGGTTTGAATGTGGGAAATGGGTTTTGGTTTGAAGGGAGTGGGGATAGTGGATAGATGGGTGAAGGGGCCGTTTTTTAGGAGATGTGCCCTAAAATTGGTGAAGTGGAGGTAGTGCGGTATTGGAAGGGGTGTGGATATTGCTGTTATGGGGAAGTGGGGTGGTTGGCAGGCCGGAGGTGGTCGTCCGCGAGGCTTCCAGTGGTGGTGGTCGGAGGTGTTTTCCGATGATCGCCAGAAAATCGAAAAGCTGATGAAATGATAAGGGGATTGATGGATCACCGGAGGTGGCCGGATATGGTTTTCCGATGAATCGCCGAAGGTGGATGAGGGGGATTTCAGAAGTGTTTGTGGGCTGTTTTGGATAATTTAGTAGGGATACAGATGGGGAATGTGTAGGGAGGTGTCGGCTATGTGGTGGGAGGTAAGGAGTGGTTCCACGACAAGGGGAAGGTAAGGGTGGCCAGCTATGGGGTGGGGGGTGGAGAGGGGTGGTTCCACGACAAGGGAAGAGGTAAGGGTGACCATCTAAGAGAGTAGGGGAGGGGAAAATGAAGGCTTCTGCACTCAACTTTCAATACCTCTTTTTAGAGCCTTCTACCTCTATATGTAGACTAGTGAGGGGAAAACGAGCGGTCATAATTCTACATTTGTTGCCTTCCGCAAAACAAAGAAAATAACACAATAACATTTAAAATGCAAAGAATGAGAAATGTTACGATCGGCGATCCACTTAGGATGAGAGTTCTTGGTCGTCACTGGGTCTGTGGTTGCCAAGAATAGATCCTAACGGGTCGAGCGGCCCGATCCCCATCAACTACCCCCATCTCAAATTCATTCATCTTCGAAGAATTGTGTTGGTCGTAATGTCGTCGTAGGGCTGTGGCGAATCTCTCAAGCTTTGCTGTAGTAATCCAAGTGTCGCCTATAAAAGTGCGGCCTCGCCAGCGAACCAGGTATCTGATTTTGTCTGGTTTGGGTGCGAGCTCACGGGTCACGATCTCAATGAAAGATATGGTACCTAAACACCTAGAGGGGGGGGGGGGTGAATAGGTGACCTAAACCTTTTTTAAAACTTACTTGACAGCAAGACAGTTATCTCACAGAGTTTTACAGTTAACAGCAACAACAACATATAAACAGTTAATCCACAGCACAGCACAGCAGACACACAAATTTATAGTGGTTCCCCAATCTTTGGGTACATCCACTTTCCCCCTTCGCCTATCTAGCAGTGTACTAGATTCGGCCAATCTTCTCCACTATCTCAGAACCCAACTAGGTTCCTACACCTCAGGCCCAAAGCCTTACACTCAGCCACAAAGGCCTACACTCAGCCACCCAGGCCTACACTCAGCCAATTAAGGCCTACACTCAGAGTTCTTCAACTCCTACACTCAGGCAACCAAGCCCTACCCTCAGCCTTTATAATATAGGCTTACAATTCTCTCAGATCCAATGGATCCTACAAGTTAAAATTGAAATACAATAATTAACTCTACAACTCATAAAATAAGAGAGGAGTTGAGAGTTTCTTGAAGAGTTCTTGGAAGAACTCAGCTAGATCCAAACTGACTTAGCTTCCTTCAAAGCTTCTTGAGTTAGAACTGAATTAGTCTGAATCCTCTGCAGTTGATCCTTGACCTCTGCTTCTTGTGATCCAGAAGATTCTGAATCCTTCTTCTCAGCCTTAGTTCCAAAGACTGACTTCTTGATTGGAGCTCTCTCTCTCCAACTTCTTAGATCTGCAGTTGAACTGCCAGATCTTCTTGTGTTGATCCTCTGTGTATCACTTTTCTGATTTAATCTGATCAAAACACTTCAATTATTCTCACTGCTTGTAATAACAACAATCTGTAATTCTTATAATAACGACCACTTCTGTAAACTGTGAGTGCCTATTTATAGGCTTCTTTCATGGTAACCGGCTGGTCCGGTTCATAACAGACTTCTGATTTCTCTGACAGTTGCTGTAGACCGGCTGGATCGGCAGCTGTCATGTCAACCAGTCACTTCTTGAAATTCTCTAACTGTCAGATAGTGTCGAGACTTTCTGTTCTTAAGTGTCGACACTTATAGACCAAGTGTCGACACATGTTGTGTAAGTGTCGACACAAGTCTACAAGGTGTCGACACAATTCCTTGTATGTCTCGACACAGATACTTCTTCAAGTGTCGACACTGAAATTAAGTGTCGACACAAGTACTTGATCTTCATTCTTTAACTGTATTCTTCTAAGTGTCGACACATCTCCTTTGTGTCGACACATCTTCATGTGTTGAAACTGTCAAGTGTCGACACTGCTTCTTGGTGTCGACACAAGTCTTCAATTTTATTTCTTCAGCTGAGTGTCGACACATTCCCTTAGTGTCGACACTTGTACTTAGAATATTTTGTAAACTTTTCTGTTCTTTGCTAAGTGTCGACACAGCTCCTTGTGTCGACACTTTCTTCAAGTGTAGAGTCTTCAACTAAGTGTCGACACATTGTGCTGGGTGTCGACACTTTCTTCAAGTGTTGACTCTTTTGGTTGTGTGTCGACACATTGTGCTGAGTGTCGACACATACTTCAAGTGTTGACTCCTTTGAGTGTGTGTCGACACATTGTGCTGAGTGTCGACACATTTTTCATATGTTGACTCTGCTGATTGAGTGTCGACACATTGTGTTGAGTGTCGACACTTGTCCTTAGTCTCTGCAGAATTTTGCTGAGTGTCGACACATCTCCAAGTGTCGACACTTTCTGGTGTAGACACAGCTCTTCTGGGTGTCGACACTTCTGCTAAGTGTCGACACAGCTTTTCTGCATACTTCTTCACTGAGTGTCGACACAGCTCCAAGTGTCGACACTTTCTGTCTGGTGTCGACTCTTCATCCCAGGTGTCGACACAATGACTCCAAGTGTCGACACTGCTTGTCTGGGTGTCGACACAAGCTTTCTCAAGTGTCGACACTTTCCCTCTGGGTGTCGACACATGGACTTAGAAACTTTTAGCTTCAGTCCAGTGTATACCTAACCTGCACAAGTAACTCAAACAAACATCAAATACATTATGATGTATATCATTGAGTTAGGTGAGGCTTCTTCAAATCAGGTACATTTGACCAATGTACCCAACAATCTCCCCCTATTTGGAGAAGTCATAACCCTTAGTCAATGATATACACCACTCATAATTAAAAATTAGAGAATGATGTAAAGCAGGTATATGGTAATAGGGTAAACTTAAACATGTAATAAAGCACACATGTATACTCATTCAGCATTACAGAACAAACAGAAATTAGACACATTCTTCTGAACAATCATGAAATATATTTATCAAAAATTGTTCAAACATTGTTTTTAATACATTTTCAATGATTTACAAAAATGTATAGATGTAACAGATTACAACATTCTTCAGTCTAATCTTAGTCTAATTCTGATCAGGTTCTTTTATAACTATGCCTTTCCCAGCTTGCACTTTGGCTTTTACAGCAGCAGCAGCAGCAGGCTCAGTATCAGCAATCTTCTTTCCTTTGGAGTCCTTCTTCTTTAGTGCTTCAGCCTTGATTTTCTGTCTCTCAAAGTAATGATAGGACTTAGGAAAGTACTTGCTAGGCTCCACAGCTGTAGGAGGTAGCTTTCCTAACTTAGCCTTCCTTCTATACTGGACAATGACTTCCTGCCTAATCTCATGCTTCCTCCATTCTGCTTCTGAGAACCATTTGTTCCTCTCATGTGCATTATCCTTGGCTGCTTTCCAGGCTGTGAGAATGATGTTCCTAGAAGTAGGGCTCCACTGTTCAAAATCAGGTTTTTGCTCAGCTAGTTCCCTGAACTTCTTCTTTGACAGCCTTGTCTCTTCTTCTTTGTCCATAGCCTCTTGCATAGCTGCTGTAACAGGTTGAACAACCTTTTCCAGAACAACATTAGGCTTTCCAGTAGTTGGACTATACATTGTGCTTACTTCTGCATGAACCATGTCAAAATCTGGAGGTTGATAGATCACCTGAGCTACTTCCTGTTGCTCACCTCCAAGATAAGCACTTTGAATACCTGATTCAGCTACATTATCATCATCACACAGGGGAGGATAGCCCAGCGTAGCTCTGATGGAGTTAGAAATACATTTGGCATGGTCAGAGCTAGCTTTGACTAACACCCTCTCCCCCTTTATGACTTCTTGTTCAACATGATCTCTGACATCATCTTTCTGGAACCTGATTTGGCTGTCCAAGTACCTGATGCCATCCTTAAAATAAGGTCTAAGCTTGGTAAGCTGTTCAGAAATGACCTTCTGTGAATCCTTAATTGCAGTCTTGACAGCAGCAATTTCATCTTGAAATGCTTTATCAAATTCAGCCTTTGCAGCAGCAGATGTGGAAGATTCAGCTGGCTTATTCTTCAGTTCAGTGACTATAGCATTGTGGGATGCAGTCAAATTATCATTCATTCTCAACTGATTTTCCAGCACATAGCCTTGCTTCAGTGCTATATCATCTACTTGAGACTTTATTTTCTCTTGGTGGGTTGCCAGATAGACTACTGCATTAGCACCCTTTGTAAAACAGTCAGTCATCTCCTTTTTATTAAGGTTCATTTCAAACCTTATGGACTTGATTTCCTGTGTCAGATCAGATTGTAGGGTCTTGTGCCCTTCATCAACATAAGTTTCTATAGCCTTCCTTTGTTCATCCATCTTGATTTGCAGTGCAATCAGTAGAGCACTATAGTCAACAGTTGGGGCTTGTTGAACTATGGGCTGTGGGGCAATGGATTGCAAGGCTTTTTTGTAACTTTGACTTCTCCTCTTGAAGACATAGAGTTTCTTCTTTTTAGCTTGTGCAGCCTCATCTTCCTCAGACTCTGAAGTACTGGCTATATTCACCCTGTCCTTAGGGCTTGATGGTTTTTCAGCTTGCACATCTAGTGCCTTCTCACTTTCCTGCCTTATAGGCGCTTCCTGAACTTGCAGTGTCTCCCCCTCAGCAGCAGCACCTTTCTCTTCAGCAGCAGCAACTTTATCCATGTCAAAGTCCTCCTGTTCTAGATTTAGAAATAGATCTTCCATGGTGTATTCAGGTGGTGACTGTGCAGGAGATGTACTTGGTTCTTCAACTACTTTATCAGGAACAACATCTGGTTCTTGATTTACTTGCTGAGTTTGCTGATGGACATCAGACAAATCAGAATCTATTATAGAAAAATCTAAAGTATTGAGGTCAGAAAGTACCTCTTGGATAATAAGTGTAGCTTGCTCACTCTCCAGTGTAGAGGGTTGTTCTACAGCTGGAGGCTCCCCCTGGCTTGGATCCTTTTGCATGGGGCTAGCTGTAGGCAGCTCCCCCTGGATTTCAGCTGGCTCTTGAGGAGCTGGAGACTTCTCTGCAGCCACTTCCTCATGACTATCAGGAGTGAAAACAACTAGTTCTTCACTACCTGAACTGCTGGAGGACTCCTGTGTTACAGGAGCTATCTTCCTCTTCTTCTTAGGAGGTGATTCTTTCTTAGAAACTTGTTTCTCAGGGGTGGACAGTTCCTTTGACAGCACCCTTTCCCACCTTGAGAAGATCCTCATGTCCATCTTTCTCATGTGGTTGATTTTGCTACCTGCAACAGTGCTCATTACCTCTGGTATTGTACCAGCCAGGTAGAGACTAAGTATCCTGCCCAGATTGGGCTTCTTCAGACTTTCCTTTATCTTCTCAAAGATAACCATTGACCAGTCTGTTTTGAGGTTGAAGATAATTCTGGTCATAACACTGAACATGGAGGCTGACACCCTGTCATGCCCTCCAGTCTTGCTGAGTATAACCTTTCCCACTATCTCTGACAGAAACTTTCCTTGAGTGTTCATTCCTCTCCTGTTGAATACAGATCCTAACTTCAGCTTAGGATCTAGACCACACCAGGTAAGTGCTTCTTTGGTCTTAGATGTAGTCACTTCCTCTTCTTCTTGAACTTTAGGTAGCTGAAGTACCTTTCTCAGCGATTTGAGTGAAATCTTGACCTTGGTGCCATGCACTCTTGATTTGATTCTGTAACCTGAGTCGTCTACAGAAGCTCCAGTAAGGAATTCTAGAACTTCCTTCTTCCATATTTTGGTTGATTCTGAAACCAGGTACTCCAATCCAGAATCGGTGACTAGGGTTACCACCGATTTGATTTCTTGATCACCATCGTCGAATGCGCCACGAACGAGCTCATAGCCTTCGTTAACATTCTCCTCGAGCTTGGGTGCCATTAGGGTTTGTAGAATTAGTCTTTAGAAGAGAGAAATGTCGACACAGCAGTTTGGTCTCGAAATTCTGAAAGCGTGTCGACAAACAAAGACAGAACCCTATTTATACCTTTCTGGTTTGAAGACGAACAGGCGGGATGGATTACTAAAGATGTGTCGACACTGGCCATAAGTGTCGACACTGACTTATAATGTCTCGACACTTATGTGTCGACACAAGTTTAGTCAACAGACATTATGTGTCGACACTTGGTTATGTGTCGACACAACATAACTCGACACATCGTCGAGACTTTACTTAGAAAAATTCTGAGTAAATACTAAGTGTCGACACCACTTGGGATGTGTCGACACCTACTTGTCATGTGTCGACACTAACATTCTGAAGTGTCGACACTACATTCCTAGATGTGTCGACACCATTTTCCTGAAGTGTCGACACTTACTATTCTGTGTCGACATAGACTTGTCTATGTGTCGACACCTTTTTACTTAGCCAATTTTTAGTTCTGTAAACTTAGTCTAAGTTTATCATACCTAGTTCAATTTTGAACCTATTGAACTTAGCTTCTTCTAAGGGCTTAGTAAACACATCAGCTATCTGATTATCAGTTTTAACATATTCAAGTGCAATATCATTTCTTTCTACATGCTCCCTAAGAAAGTGATATTTAATCTCAATATGTTTAGTTCTACTATGTGATACAGGATTATTAACTATTGAAATAGCACTTGTAGAATCACAGAAAAGTGGAGTTCTACTTACCTGAAATCCATAGTCTTCTAGCTGATGTTGAATCCACAGAAGCTGAGCACAGCAACTTCCTGCAGCTACATATTCTGACTCAGCTGTGAAAATAGCCACACTGGTTTGCTTCTTACTACTCCATGAAATGAGTCTTCCACCTAGGAATTGACAGGATCCAGTAGTGCTCTTTCTATCTTCTTTGCATCCTGCAAAGTCTGCATCTGAATAGCCTGTTAGATCAAAATCTCCATTCCTAGGGTACCAGAGGCCTAGATAGGGAGTGCCCTTTAGATATCTCAAGATTCTCTTGACTGCAGTCAAGTGAGACTCTTTAGGGCAGGCTTGATACCTGACACAAACACATGTAGCATACATAATGTCAGGCCTACTTGCAGTCAAGTATAGTAGGGAGCCAACTATCCCTCTATACAAGGTTTCATCTACAGGTTTCCCTGCATCATCCTTGCTCAGAGACATACTTGATCCCATAGGAGTCTTCATGGTACTGGATGAATCCATACCATACTTCCTTATGAGTTCTAGGGTGAACTTGGACTGACATATGGATAGACCACTTCCAGTCTGTTTAACTTGGAGACTCAAGAAAAACTTCAGTTCTCCCATACTACTCATCTCAAATTGACTTTGCATAAGCTTTGCAAACTTTTTGCAAAGACTACTTTCAGTAGACCCAAATATAATGTCATCTACATATATTTGGACAAGTATGACTTTGCCTCTTGATTCCCTAAGGAATAGAGTCTTATCTATTTTCCCCCTTGAGAACTTGTTCTCAATGAGGAAACTAGATAGGGTTTCATACCAAGCTCTAGGGGCTTGCTTTAACCCATATAATGCTTTCCTAAGTCTATAGACATAATGTGGAAGAGTAGGATCAACAAAACCTGAAGGCTGCTCCACATATACTTCTTCTTTCAAATTACCATTTAGGAATGCTGACTTGACATCCATTTGGTATACCTTGAATTCTTGATAGGTTGCATAGGCCAAGAACATCCTTATGGCCTCCAGTCTGGCTACTGGGGCAAAGGTTTGATCAAAATCAATACCTTCTTCTTGCCTATATCCTTTTGCAACCAGTCTTGCTTTATTCTTTATGATGACCCTTGTTCATCTAACTTATTCCTGTAGATCCACTTAGTTCCTATAACATTGTGATCTTTAGGTTTAGGAACCAAGTTCCAAACCTTGTACCTTTTGAACTGATTAAGCTCTTCCTGCATTGCTTCAGTCCACTGTGGATCTTGTATTGCTTCTTCAAATTTCTTTGGTTCTATTTGAGACAGAAAACTTGAATATACTACAGCATTCTGATTTCTGCTCCTTGTCTGAACACCTTGTCTTGGATCTCCAATTATCAGCTCTACTGGATGATCTCTTAGATGCCTGTTGGCTGGAGGCATCCTTACTTCTGGTTGAACTTCTTCAGCATCTTCATCAAACTGAGTTCCTTGTACTTCTTCAGCTCCTTGTACATGTAGTTCTCCCCCTGGACATAAGCCATCTCCTTCTACTTGCTGTCTTGCAGCAGGTACATCTTCTATGGTTAGCTTGTCCATCTTCTTAGTAAGACCTGTGGGGCTGCATACATTGCTAGACAACTCATTGTTAATTAGTTGTGTCTCATCAAAAACTACATGCACAGACTCCTCTACAACTTGTGTAGTCAAGTTGTAGACTCTATAAGCCTTACTATTATTGCTGTACCCAACAAACACTCCCTCTTGGGACTTGGCAGCAAACTTAGTTAGGTAAGACTTTCCATTGTTAAGTATGAAGCATTTGCAACCAAAAATCCTGAAATAGGATAGATTTGGTTTCCTGCCTTTCACAACTTCATAGGGGGTCTTGTTTAACCTTTTAGTGATGGTAGCCCTATTTATCACATGGCATGCAGTGTTAACTGCTTCAGCCCAGAAATACTCTGGTAGTGATGAATCACTTAATAGGGTTCTACCAGCCTCTATTAAGTTCCTATTTTTCCTTTCAGCAATGCCATTTTGCTGAGGTGTTCTAGGTGAAGAGAATTCTTGAAATATCCCATAGTCTTCACACAGCTTTGTCATGCTTTCAGACTGAAACTCAGTACCATGGTCACTTCTAATTTTGACCACTGTACAGTTCAATTCATTCTGAATTTGCTTAACAAAGCTATGAAAGACACTAGGTGTTTCAGATTTCTGCTTTAAGAAGAACACCCAGGAAAACCTTGAGTAGTCATCAACAACTACAAAGGTATAGACCTTCCTACCTAAGCTGTGAACTGGCATTGAACCAAATAGATCCATATGCAAGAGGTATAAACACCTCACAGCATCTTTGTTGTCTAAGCTTCTAAAGGTGGATTTAGTCTGCTTGCCCTTTTGACAAGCTGAGCAAATGCCATCTTTGACACACTTAACTTGAGGATCATTCCTCACTAACTCTTTGCTAAAGAGTTTGCTAATAGTCTTGTAGTTAAGATGAGCTAGCCTATTGTGCCATTTGACACAATGAGAGACTGTCTCATCAGCTACAAGACAAACAGGAGAACCATTGTTCTCAATCATAATGTCTAAGCAGTAGACATTCCTTTTTCTATATCCTGTCAAAATGATCTCTTGATCACTTGACCTCTTGATATGACAACCATTTTTAACAAATGAGATGTCATACCCTACATCACTTAACTGACTTATACTAATGAGGTTGTGTTTCAACCTTTAACATAAGCCACTTGAGTAATGGTAACAAGGTTTGAAGAGATGTTACCAAACCCTTTGATGATTCCTTTTTCAGAACCACCAAAGGTCACTTTAGGACCATTTTTGATTGGAATGTAGTCCTTCAGTAGTCCCCTTGTTCCAGTCATATGTCTGGAACATCCACTATCCAAGTACCATGTTGGGGTATGGCCACTTGGATTCACCTGCAAAACAAATTAATGAACCTTAGAACCCAAAGTAAACTTGGGTCCTTGGTGATTGTTAGTTTGCAACTTGACATAGCTACCTGCTGGCTTTCCACCAGGTAACTTGCTACTCAACTTGGCACTGACATTGTGCCAACAATCCAAGACAAAGTGACCAACCTTGCCACAACACCAGCATTCAAACTTGTTGTACCTTTGCTTAGGTACAGACTTGACTGTCTTGACTACAGCAGGCTTATTGAATGTTGGGGCTTTGCCCTTGGACTTGGACTGATCCTGAACAGTCCTAGCTGGTTTAATAAAACCCAATCCAGCCTTTCCTTTATGATGAACAAATTCATCAATCAAGGGTAGCACTGATTTAGGTTTTGAAAACCTAGCAACTAGCTCTCTTTCCTTCTGGAGATTGATCTCCAGTAACTTAATTTGATCATTTTTATAAGTGATAGTTCCCATCTGAATCACAGTAATGTGTTTCAGCCTGGCTACCTCATTGAGCTTTTGATCAAATTCCTTCTCAAAGTCTGTTGCAGCTGCCTTTAGATCAGCAATTTCCTTTGCCTGACTTTTGGCAAGGGACTTGCTTTTCTTATAGGCTTGCAACAGTACTTTATATTCATCTAAGAGCTGATGAATATCTCCCTCAGATTCAGAAACACTTCCATCACTTGATGAAGATGAATCTGACTCTGAACTAGAACTGAAATCTGAACTTTGAGTTGGACTTTGTACCTGACTAGGTCCTGGCTGCTCCAGGATTTTGGTACTTTCAGTCAATGCCATCAGTCCTTGGCACTGACACTCTTCTTGTTCATAGATTGATTCCATGATCTGCATAAACTCTTCTTCTCTTCTTCAGCAAATAGCCCTATGTAGGCTTCAGCATCTGTCTCAGTGTCTGAAGAAGAAATGTCTGAAAGAGTCTTCTCATTCTTTGCAACAAAGGACTTCTCCTTCTTTCCTTTGAAGTGAGTCTTCTTTTTGTCACTGGATTCTTTTCTTCTCTCAGGACAATCTGCAATAACATGACCCTGTCTATTGCAGCAGTAACACACTATCCTAGACCCAGTTGCCTTGCTAGTCTTTGTCTTTTTCTTGTCCTTCTTTGAAGGCTTCTTCTCCTGATACTGAACTTCTTTCCTTTGGAAAATGAAGGTCTGGACCTCCACTGTTTCTTCTTCAGGAATTTCTGAAAATGTCTGGTGAATGCAGCAAAGTCTTCATCACTTTCACTGCTTGTAGACTTTGTGCTAACAGACTCATCAGATTCTGATTCAACTACCTCTGGAGGAGGAGTTGATGACTTAGTCCTGCCCTTTCTAGGTACTTCTGACTTGAAGGCAACAGTCCTTTCCCTGTGCTCAGTCCTTGTTGATTTTCTCCTCTTTTCTCACTGAAACAGCTGCATCTCATAAGACAACAACTTGCCAAACAGTGTGGGAGGAGGAATTTCTCCCAACTTTGCCATTTCTCTGATGGCACAGATCTTAGTGTCCCAATCTTTGGTTAGGGACCTCAAGAACTTATCATTCAATTCATAGTTTGTGAACTCTCTTCCATAGGACATGAGTTCATTAACAATTCTATAGAACTTCTTGTAGCATTCAGTGATGCTATCTCCTCTTCCTTGCCTAAAGCTCTCATACTCTTGATTAAGCAAGGACTTTCTATCTTGCCTAACTTCTTCAGAACCTTCCATATAGACAATGAGGGTATCCCACATTTCTTTTGCTGTTTTACAGTGAATTAGGTTCTGAAAAGTTGCATCATCAATGACACTTACTATTATGTTTTGTGCCCTTTTGTCCATAGTGGCTAGGACAATTTCATCCTTGGTCATCTCAGAGAAATCCTTTGGAGTCCTCTGATTTGCATCCAATACTGAGATCTTCATGGGCACATATGACCCCTCTTTGACTGTGATGTAGATTCTAGGGTCAGAGGCTTCCATGAACAGCCTTACCCTCTCTTTCCAGATTCCAAAAATCTCTTTTCTGCATATGGGCAGTTTCATTGAACCCAATTCCTTGTGATTCTCTGAAGAACCCATGTTTCTTGATTTTCTTGAAACTTTTGTGTTCTGACTTACACTGAATCTGCCAAACTGGATCTCCTCAGACAGTTAGTCCTTTTTGAGGAACCTCGCTTTGATACCACTTGAAAGATATGGTACCTAAACACCTAGAGGGGGGGGGGTGAATAGGTGACCTAAACCTTTTTTAAAACTTACTTGGCAGCAAGACAGTTATCTCACAGAGTTTTACAGTTAACAGCAACAACAGCATATAAACAGTTAATCCACAGCACAGCACAGCAGACACACAAATTTATAGTGGTTCCCCAATCTTTGGGTACATCCACTTCCCCCTTCGCCTATCTAGCAGTGTACTAGATTCGGCCAAACTTCTCCACTATCTCAGAACCCAACTAGGTTCCTACACCTCAGGCCCAAAGCCTTACACTCAGCCACAAAGGCCTACACTCAGCCACCCAGGCCTACACTCAGCCAATTAAGGCCTACACTCAGAGTTCTTCAACTCCTACACTCAGGCAACCAAGCCCTACCCTCAGCCTTTATAATATAGGCTTACAATTCTCTCAGATCCAATGGATCCTACAAGTTAAAATTGAAATACAATAATTAACTCTACAACTCAGAAAATAAGAGAGGAGTTGAGAGTTTCTTGAAGAGTTCTTGGAAGAACTCAGCTAGATCCAAACTGACTTAGCTTCCTTCAAAGCTTCTTGAGTTAGAACTGAATTAGTCTGAATCCTCTGCAGTTGATCCTTGACCTCTGCTTCTTGAGATCCAGAAGATTCTGAATCCTTCTTCTCAGCCTTAGTTCCAAAGACTGAATTCTTGATTGGAGCTCTCTCTCTCCAACTTCTTAGATCTGCAGTTGCACTGCCAGATCTTCTTGTGTTGATCCTCTGTGTATCACTTTTCTGATTTAATCTGATTAAACACTTCAATTATTCTCACTACTTGTAATAACAACAATCTGTAATTCTTATAATAACGACCACTTCTGTAAACTGTGAGTGCCTATTTATAGGCTTCCTTCATGGTAACCGGCTGGTCCGGTTCATAACAGACTTCTGATTTCTCTGACAGTTACTGTAGACCGGCTGGATCGGCAGCTGTCATGTCAACCAGTCACTTCTTGAAATTCTCTAACTGTCAGATAGTGTCGAGACTTTCTGTTCTTAAGTGTCGACACTTATAGACCAAGTGTCGACACATGTTGTGTAAGTGTCGACACAAGTCTACAAGGTGTCGACACAATTCCTTGTATGTCTCGACACAGATACTTCTTCAAGTGTCGACACTGAAATTAAGTGTCGACACAAGTACTTGATCTTCATTCTTTAACTGTATTCTTCTAAGTGTCGACACATCTCCTTTGTGTCGACACATCTTCATGTGTTGAAACTGTCAAGTGTCGACACTGCTTCTTGGTGTCGACACAAGTCTTCAATTTTATTTCTTCAGCTGAGTGTCGACACATTCCTTAGTGTCGACACTTGTACTTAGAATATTTTGTAAACTTTTCTGTTCTTTGCTAAGTGTCGACACAGCTCCTTGTGTCGACACTTTCTTCAAGTGTAGAGTCTTCAACTAAGTGTCGACACATTGTGCTGGGTGTCGACACTTTCTTCAAGTGTTGACTTTTCTGGTTGTGTGTCGACACATTGTGCTGAGTGTCGACACATACTTCAAGTGTTGACTCTTTGAGTGTGTGTCGACACATTGTGCTGAGTGTCGACACATTCTTCATATGTTGACTCTGCTGATTGAGTGTCGACACATTGTGTTGAGTGTCGACACTTGTCCTTAGTCTCTGCAGAATTTTGCTGAGTGTCGACACATCTCCAAGTGTCGACACTTTCTGGTGTAGACACAGCTCTTCTAGGTGTCGACACTTCTGCTAAGTGTCGACACAGCTTTTCTGCATACTTCTTCACTGAGTGTCGACACAGCTCCAAGTGTCGACACTTTCTGTCTGGTGTCGACTCTTCATCCCAGGTGTCGACACAATGACTCCAAGTGTCGACACTGCTTGTCTGGGTGTCGACACAAGCTTTCTCAAGTGTCGACACTTTCCCTCTGGGTGTCGACACATGGACTTAGAAACTTTTAGCTTCAGTCCAGTGTATACCTAACCTGCACAAGTAACTCAAACAAACATCAAATACATTATGATGTATATCATTGAGTTAGGTGAGGCTTCTTCAAATCAGGTACATTTGACCAATGTACCCAACACTCAATAAGTTGTTGAGCGGTCCGGAGCCAGTGGATGATGAGACCGGTGCCGGAGGAAGTGTTGTTGCTGTGGACGAAGATGGAGTTGTAGCTGGATCTGTGATGGTGTCTAACGGTACTGTGTCCGCGGACGATGAAATCTATGTCGATGTACACGGTACTATTGCGGAATAAGCTAGAACTATAGTTGGATCAGTGATGATGTGGAATGGTTCAGTGTCCGTGGAAGGTGGAACCTGTGTCGACGGAAGTGGTCCATTAGTGGAAGAACATGTTGATCAATGTACGGCTCGGCATGTGAAGAACCACAAAACAACGAAAAAAGGAATATGAGAGGCGCATGATTAGAGAAGGATGCAGACGCAGATGCTGCGAGTGGTGCAGGTAGGATGCGTACGCGGCGAGTGAGCAGCACAGGATTAGGGCATGCTTTGATACCATGTTGACCAATGTAAATGATTTGTTATTGAGAAAGAAACCCTTTACTCATACATATACTTGAGTAAGAGGAGTATAAAGGACTAGAATAACCCACTCGGTTATTACAAAATAAAACGATTTCAAATATTTATCTATATTAATTATAACTATTGATCAACTTCAGGCACAATGGCCCACTATAATTATTCATTTGCATCCTATGTGATTCTCCATGCAAGTAAATAGTATCAATGCCAATACTTGGGACCATATCCCTCCATAACATCTCAATTCTTCGGAACTCAAGTTTAGGAGGTAGGCTTGCAAGAAGTTCAAATACCTTACTTTGACTTAATTCTGATGTAGAGTAGGGTGTGTGGTGTTGACCTAAGATGCAATCCTAGTGGTCGTGGGGATGTTACTATGCAGCCCAATATTAATATGCGAAGTGTGCGGCAAGAAATGGCGTTCCTCCGCGTGGAAGGCCAAAGCAAAGTGCGCGGCGGTTAGTTCTTTCCTGCAAATCAAAGCACAAAGAGCGCTTACTACAATATTGGAATATCTAGGCAATTTAAATTACAACAATATATTTAGTTGCAGAGAGTTCATATAAAAACTAATAACTCACAAGCTTCGGGCTGCCATAGGTGGGTAGATCTGGCTAGGGCGATGGTTCGGAGGCGGGGCTTGAGGTTACGAGGTTAGATCTGAATGGTGGTGAATGTTTTGGACGGTGGGGGAATGATTTTGTCCATGTCTGGGTGGGGGGAGACGGATTCTGGATGGGGAGGGACTGAATGACAGATTTGGGCTGTTTTTGGTGGGGTAAAACTGACGGGGGGGGGGGGGGGGGGGCGGCTAGATCTGGGCGACAGTGGCTGGGTGCAGTGGGGCAAGGGTGTCGACTACATTTCTAGGTTGGATTGGGCAGTGGCAGCCGAATTCAGGGGGTGGGGGGGGCTGGTAGGGGCGGTGCCTGGACTGAATCCTAACAAGATGCAGCAGTGTTCTGGGCAGCGACAAGACTGGATCCGAGACGGTGGTGGCTGCGGTTGGACTGGGAAAGGCTTCAGGCGTCAACGGTTGGACTGGGAAGGGTTCCAAGGTACCGTTAGGGGTGGTAGAGGGGCTGATGATGGCTTGGGAAGTGGGAAGAAGAGGGCAATGGATATGGTTACCTTTGGGAGGAGGAAACGCGCTTAGAAGTCATCACCTAGGACTCCACAAAGTCAACACCGTAGAGGGATCACTGGAATCCGGGATTTGAGATTTCCAAACTCTGCAATGACCTAAAAGCAGCCCCCTCTCACTCTATTTATAAAAAAAATAAAACTAGGGCACCCCACAATTGACGGCCATGATTGGTCATAGATGCGATGACCCAATTACAAGCAATAATGGCACAATAAAACAATATAATATATGGAAACGATCATACTGTAGTCGAAATTCAGGGGCGAGTCGATCAAACTCTACAACAACAATCCAGTTGTCGTCAGTGAAAGGCCGTCCATGCCAATGTACTAAGTATCAGCACACAAGGCCATCTGAGTAGGAGATGTACTCATCCGAGGAGAAGGAAACGACGAAGCCATATTAGACGTACTCCCGGGTGGATGAGGCTCAAGAATGGGCTGGGTGTGGGATGGAGACTGTGGTTGTAGAGGCTCGGGGGAATCCCTACAATACGGGTCCATATACTCATGTGGTTCGTAATATGGCGTCAGATCTTCCACATTAAATACAAGTTGAATTCCAAGCTTGAAGGGCGATCCAACTCGTAGGCCTTTGTCCCGATGCGTCTCACGACTGAATAAGGACCCATTCGCTTAGCACTTAACTATTTAACACACCTGCTCACCCTCTAAAAATATATGTTCTCGCCTGCTCACCCTCTAAAAATATTTGTTATCGTCTGTGCTCATTTGCATGTGTTTATAATATTCGTTGCTTGTAATGATTTATCGTTGGACTGACTTATGTAACTCATGCAAATAATGTGCAAAAGACTCGGCTGACTCATTTGGACGTGATTCTAACGGGATATGGATAAGGTCAATAGGCTTTCTAGGGTCATAACATGTCACTATATGTAATGGACTCAACCTACTAGACATATTGATAGAACTATTATATGCAAACTCCGCAATATGGAGTTCCGAATCCCAACTAAATGCATGCTCACCGACAAGACACCTAAGTATATTTGCCTAAACTCATTCACCACCTCAATCTGCCCGTCAGTCTGAGGGTGGTTAGCCGAAGAAAAATTTAGGGTGGTTCCATTCTTCCGCTACGTCTTCTAGAAATAACCTATAAACCTCGTGTCCCTATAATACACAATAGACTTTGGTAGGTCGTGTAATCTAAAGACGCCACTCATAAATAAAACCGCGACGTGAGGTGCATCAGAGGTCTTACTACACGTAATAATGTGGGACATCTTCGAAAAACGGTCAACCACTATAAAGATGGAATCATGTTCCCTCAGAGTGTGAGGAAGCCCAAGTACAAAGTCTATACTAGTGCCCTCCTAGGGGTGGTGTGGAACGGGCAGCTGGGTAACAGACCAGTGTTTGGTTCGTACCCTTGGCCGTTTGGCAACACAACAATGATGGACGATGCAAGCTACATCCTTCTTCAAGCTCGACCAATAGAAACGAGCCTCCACGATGGCTATCGACTTGTCTCTTCCAAAATGACCGGCATAGCCTCCCGCATGCAACTCCCAAGCTAGGTAGTCACGATTGAAGGGCCTTGGTATACAAAGGCGGGAGCCTCGAAATAAGTAATCGTCGATAATCCGAAATCCCTCGACGGAATCCGGAAGGTCCCTCAATAACATCATACAACTCTCCAAAATCCGAACAAGTCGGGTAGTCCATGATCAATCTCTCAAAACCCATCCACTCAGTTTCTAATTCTCTGTAAGAATGAGATTCGACGGCTCAAAGCATCAGCGGGTTTGTTCTCAACACCAGTGCGGTGTTTAAGAACATAATGGAAAACCTGTAAATACTCAAACCAGATCAGTTGGTGAAAAGAGCTCTGGTGAAAGACTCTTATCTAGGAGGTCGGGTGTTTGATCCCGGGTCTCAACAACCCATCGTTTTCTGATTATGGACGGTGGGGAGCTGGTTGGCGTGTTTGGGCTGCAGCCCTGATGAAATCCGCCTTGGTGAGATGCCAGGATGGGCCCCCTGGTGGTGATGGTGGTAGGCAGGTGTGACACAAGTCTTGCATCAAATTCACTTGGATATTCTTTGTATCCATTGCATGTGGGACATGTTTGAACATCAGAGTATTGATAGATCTCCCATTTTTGATCAATCTGTCATAGTAGTCATTCTGAATGTGTTCAATGTTAAATCTATAGATCCGAGCATGATCTCTCTTTTTTGAATATAATTTTGTTCAACTATGTTCCATTTTGTTCTTGGTTGTGAACAGAACATAAGTGTCTTCTAATTTTGACCTCCATAGAGGAGTTATGTAACATAATCAGAGTGTACCCTTGCCAATCTTCATATGATACATTGGCCAATGATGGAGTCATAGTCCCAAGGATCCAGTTTGGGTGCACTCGGACTTGTATCTCTCCCAGTCCAAACACAACTGACGCCACAAAAAGGAATGCGATAAAGTTGTCGGTGAATAAGAGACTATAAGTTATCTCCTCCAATCCTTCTTTAGAGTAGAAAAGAGAAGTTTATTAGTCAAATAAAAGATGGTATGCATAGCCTCACCTTAGACACATTTAGGTACATTCATGGGGAATACGTTCCGTTACCCCATTCTGTTCAGGTGTCTGTTGACAAGACTGTTGAATGATCCTAGGTTTGTTCATAAATATAGTGTAGCCAATGGAGAAATATTCTTTAACATTATCACTACAAACTACAATAATATAAGGGCATTGAGTTATAACTTCATTACCAAATTATTGAAAGATAGAAAGTTTGGGGGCAGTTCTATTAGTTAACAGATAAAGCTGAAAGTCAACTATTGACTAGTCTATTAGTTACCAAATTATTGAATGACCTTAGCCTCGCCCCTAGCCCCTCGCCCCTCGCCCCACCACACATGGGCTAGTCAGGTTCTGTTACCGGGCTGCAGCCCAAACACCCCAAACCCTCTTCATTGTCAAGGCCCGGCCCACTTAAGGGCCCGTAGGCACTTTACAAGCCCATGGCCGGTTGTTGGAGGTTGCAGCCTCCCTTTGATGAGGAGAAACTTAAGTGGACAGCGCCAAGACTTTCCAGAAGGTCACCCATCCTGATACTTCTCTCTCTCAAACATGGTTAACTAGAAAGTTTTTTTCCACTTGTCATCATCAATGGGATAGCCCCCTTCATTAATAATTAGTTTATCTTCGATGATCTCTGCGTGGTTCCTACTTGTCTTTACCATAATCCCAGTGTAACTTGGGCTGCTAGCCTGTCTTTTTTTGGGTACTTCCTGAACGACTATTTAGGGCTAGCACACGATTTCTCTGCCAGTAGGAACCAGTTTAATCTCTATGGCTCTTCTAGCTTGAACCCATGTTCGAATCCAAGCAAAAATTAGCGTGCACATTGAATGTTCTTCTGAAATTTAGATCTGCTCTTTCAAACGTATTTAATGGAAACACAAATTTACCAATTATATTCTTCTCGTTCATTAAATTTAGGTCAAAAACACATTCTTAAACCAATGATTATTTAAGCATATTTTGTTTCACCTTCTTTCATAAAGAATTAGAAGTCGTTTAACCCTTGGTCTGTTGTTATATAGGCTGATGGATTCAAGGCAAAAGCAAGAGTTGCGGTGAAAGGAGAACACCGGTCATTGTTGAGAAACGAGACCGTGTTTAAAATGATAAAGCAGTGGCTCGGCATAACCCAACAACCTCCGCAATCACTTGGTTCTGTATTTCCTGAGCTGATTCCTATGAGTATTTGATTGCTAGCGTCTCTACTCTGTAGTTGGTTTATTCTGTTATCACTGCAACATTGTCTTTGAGTTGCCAGACAGTAATAAATTGTCCACGGCTGCATAATTTATGGAATGACTACGGATCAAGGCTCTGTTTGGGGGGACTTATTTTCACAGGTCAAGGGGTCACGACCTCGTGAAGATAAGTCCCCCCCAAACGGAGCCCAAGTCTGTAACGTGCACGGTGTCATATACTTATAGCATGTACTAGGATTCATGGTTTAGGGTTTACATCAAGGTTTTCAGAACTGAACTGGACATTGAATCGGAAGGAGAGGTTCAAGGTTTAACTGGTTCAACCGGGATTGAACTGGAATAGAACCGGGGTCTAACTATACATGCATAAACTATGAGATATATAGAGTAGTGCAAAACAAATTAAGACAAGTAGAAGGAAATTTCAAGGTTTAACTGTTTGGCACGGCGTTTGGAGCCGTCGGCGAGAGGAGATGGGCTGCCGTTCGAAATGGACGGGGGAGCCCGCCGTTTGAAATGGAGCGATTTGCTTCATTTCTCATGGTGCGGTAGGATGGCGCGGTAGGATGGTGCTGTAGGAGAAGCGGCAAACACCGCCAATGAGCATTTGGTTACTCGTCTTGCGGCGGCGTTTGCTGCAAACTCGACCTCCAAACGTAAATTAAGTAGTGATATTTACAAGCCATCCATTTTTTATTTCAATATTAAAAAAATTAAAAACTAGAAAAATATAAGTTCTAATTTCGGCAACCTATAAAAGGTGGGCTGATATTTAACGGATGGCTCACTATTATTAATTTTTATTTAAATTGGTTTAACACATGGCCGGCCTACTGATTAATTATTAAGTTTTAAAAGAGAAATAAGGTTCAAAATTTTTTACCTAGCGAGTCATCCTCCCGTTAAATCATCGACATCTATTTAGGCTCCTTTTGAGGGGACTTATTTTCACCGATCAAGTGGTTACGTTAATGTCCGGTTTATGCAATCATAACTACTTGACCGGTGAAAATAAGTTCCTCTAAATGAAGCCTTAGGGTCTGTTTGACTAAGCTGTGTCTGTGCAGGAAACAGTGGTGCATGAATCTACTATTTTGCAGTGGTGAAAAAAATTCATGCAACTGTTTGGAAAACTGTATTTGCAGTGTTGTGTGAATATTAAACAGTTGTGCATAATTAAATTGTAATTTAAATTTCAAGTCAATAACAATTAAACATGAATTAACATAAATTGTTCGCATGATTTTTAATGTTCAACTCCGTATTAAACAACATGTTCGATGCAAAATATTAGGTAAATATTATTGAAAGCCCTGCTGATCTCTTTTCACCAATGCAAATAATTCTCAACTGCAAAAGAGATTTACGTCATAGTAGATGAATTTAATATAAATTAAATAATGTATAAGCTAAACTATAGATGAATTTTACCCGCGAGTATTTTTCAATTGGTCTGTAATGAACTCTCTCAAAGCAGACATCTCAGGTGCACCTGCCCCATCATATATTACCGTCTCTACCCTCGGAGTTGTGACTCTGACTGTTCCTCGTCGTTGTGCCCTATGTTCGCATGCCTCCGGATGCACAAAGGTCTCATCAAGATCACATGCTCCGAACTCTGGATCAACCCTAGATGGATGCCTTCTTATGTAATTATGAAGGGTCATTGTAGCTACCACAATTACACATTGCTTTGAGAGAGAGTTGTGACATTTTACTCAGGATGCACCATTTATTTTTCCAAACGCCGAAACTCCGTTCAATAAGAGAACACAGTGATGAGTGCGCTTGGTTAAATATTTCACGGCAGTCTTCAATATATTGATTGCCTCGAGTGAAATCCGGCAAATGATACTTGTTTCTGAAATGATTTTAACAGTCCAGTTTCTAACGAATATCCGGCATCCACCAGATAATACTTTCCTGTATTGAAATGTTTTTTAAAACACAAGTTTAAATAGTAATAGGAGAAAAAAACTTTGATTAGTAATGCCGGCTAAAATTTACCTGGAGGGGCATATAGAAATTTACACATTCTATCTCGCACAACTCGATGATAAATGCGGCTATCATGAACTGAACCTTCCCATCCTGGCACAACATATGTGAAGCACATATTGAAATCACACACTGTCATTACATTTGAGTCGGCGATCCATGTCGGCCATATATGCGACTTGCTCGTGTATCGAATGCAAGCATCCACATGTGTCCCATCAATTACTCCAATGCAGTCCTTGAATAATGGCATGTATCTATCATTATTTTGAGATCCACATGCGTCCATCAATTGCTTCAATGCAATCCTTGCATGCATCCACATGTCTCACCTCTTTTGAGATCCCTCCAAAGCTTCCACTCAAGCTTCAACTGATCTCATTTGTTCTTCAATTGTGCTCGAGTGTAATTAAAAGTTGTATGATCTTTGAAGTTTTAATCTGGTTGATACATCCATCTCTGCTGAAATGGTGTTTGACCTATTTCCTAGGTCAATCTCTTGAGTACAGAGATCACAAAATAGGTGTACGTGCGCAGACTCCCATTGTGCTGAAACGACACCATCCTTTGGTTTACCCATCACTCAACTATCTGGACAAAATGTGAAACACTAAAAATCTAGTTTGATTTTGAAAACCTGATGCAATAATTAAATAATTAAATGTTTTGAAAATCTAGTTTTCCTACTTCTTAATTAAAATATTTGACCTATTTCCTAATGGACAAAATGAACAAAATGTTTGGCCTATTCCTAATTAAAATATTTGCTGATGGAGTTACAATAACAATAGCAAACAATACAGAGATCACAAGATTTCTCATCATTTTGATTTTGGAAATGCACAGGGATGAGCCAAGACCAATATTTGGGAGCAACTCTGTAACTTGATCCAACATTTGGGAGCACAGGGATGAGCCATGGCACATGGATGAGCACAAGATCTTACCACCGGAGAAGATGCCAGGAGTTCGCGGCGTCCCTGGTGGTGCGATCTGCGTCGGTAGAGAACTGCAAGAGTGTGGAGGAAGAATTAGGAGGAGAGATTGGCGGCGATAGAGCAGAAAAATCAACCAAAAGTGGGAGAAAAAAGCTCTGTGTTGGCCGACGAGCGGACGAGAACGGCGGAAATCAAGCGGAATAATAAAACATACCTTACGGAGAAGAAGAGAGGCGGAGAACGACGCCAGCGTTGGCCGACAAGCGGCCGAGAACAACGAAGAAGCATGCGCTGCGACTAGGGCTCGGGAGAAAAAATCGGGAAGAAGAACTTGCAGAGATCAGGGCTGCCACTGCTTTTGACAAAATGTCATCCCACTGCCGCTGCTTTTAAAACTGTTTTGCGCTGCTTTCTCTGCCGCATCAGTGAGCAGCACTCCTGCCGCATTACCAAACATGGCCTTAGTCCCTCAACGGGTAACATGAATTAGTGCCCTGAGGAGATTTGTTTAAATAAACTAGACCTCTGAGTTAAAAAACTCCCTTAAACTAATGCGCAAATAAAACAAAGCAACAAAAAATTGTTGAACAGTCCGGTTGCTTGGGAACCGGTTGGCGGTCCGACCGGTCGAATCGGTCCGATCCGATTTTTAAAACGATGGTTTACACCTAAATAAGAGAATTAGTAAATAATTTTTTTTAAAAATGTGAAAATAGTTGCTGAGATATTTTTTGTGCTCAGTTTGGATGATTGAGATGACCACACCTGGAATGTTTTCTCTTCTGCTATGCCAAAAGCATTTGTATGTCCCCAATCCCCAGGTCTCTCCCGTTCAGCGACATGAGGACATACAAAAGCGATCATATCAATTTGTTGCGACCTAGAATATGATGACATACAAAATTGATCACATCAACTTGTTGCGACCTAGGATAATAAAGTCATGGATTTGGCCTTTACAATTGAGAAACGAAAAACTTCCATAACTATGCTTTGCTTGCACATAACTTACTTCTTTTTTGGGCGCCAAGCAGGGCCAAAGCAAAATACTCAATAGTCATAAACATTAGTTATCCTTGAAAATGGCTAAAAATTTAGGTACGTGCAACACATCGTATGAGATCTTTTTTGTAGGGTATTTTAAAGTTGTAATAATTTGCAAATATAATTTTTTGAAGAATTAATAACTGTCGAAATTTATAGTTATAACAATTTGTAACTATATTTTTTGAAGAATTAATAACCGAAAAAATTGCAACAGTAAATTTACTTTTTTTTCCAAAACATATACATATGAGATCTTAAAATGATCGTAAAAATATATAGTTTAATATTCCATGATTTTTTTCTTTAAAATGATTGTATTTTGACCCAAAATTAAAATAAGCACCGGTAACGCATGGTACGTTGCACATATCAAAGATTCTTCCTTGAAAATGAGGTGATCCAATCACACTTTTCATAAGGCTATCTTGTTAAGATCTAGTCATTAGCCTTGCCTTTGGCATCCTCCTTGTGGTTAAGATAACAATTTGGACATGGATAGTTGGATCTCATGGTGTGACAGACGGTGTGTACAAGATTTGAGAATGAATTTATAAGTTATGAGTTATCTCTTCACCTATGGGGCGTGAATAGGTGTTAAAGTATTTTGAACATTTTTTTTTTGGAATTGTACGAATAAATAAAGACAAACAAGCAATCACACAAACATAGAGAAACTATAAGGCTCCGTGTCGTGAAGACTTTTTGCAACGGAATTGAGACTTGGATTGGAATTGGAAGACGAATTCCAATTATACTGTTCAGTACTTAGATAACTTTAATAATTGATATTTGAGTTGAAAATCCGGAAATTAATTTAAGCTTAGGCCCAATATCTTGCTGGACATATCGGAATTGGCGGAGTGAGGTTCGGTCGATTTAAGCCCGATAAACATTTCGTTCCGACGCTAGATAAACTTTAAGCCCTTCCTCCATCCTCCTCGACGTTTCGTTCCGACTCGTCATCCCATCTCGCTAGGGCTTCTCCTCCACGGCAGCGACTCGCCATTTTCCAGATGGCACCGACGCTAGAGATTCTCCTTCACTTTATCGGTGGCGTCTAGCGATCTTCCGAAGATCTAGCAGGTACGCAGCGCTAGATCTTGACAAGGAAAGACAGATCTGAGCACGATCTCACTGATCTCAATTGAAGAGTTGCATTTCTCTTCTTTCTCTTCTCCATCAAAGCGCAGCAGCCACAACTCCTTCCAGAACTGTGCTCGGAGGAAATCCAGATCTGCGCCCTCCTCTCCTCTGTGGATGTCCATAATTTCTTCCAGCACTGTGAGTTTTTGTTGTTCCCCTCTCATATCTGTAGTCCTCTAGTTTTGCATACTTTTGTTTTAAGTTTTTGTGATTTCTCTATAAACTGCAACCATTTCCCCTCCTAAATTCCCCTTCCCCCTCTCCCCCTCCTTCGCTGCTAAGGTTTCCGGCGAACCGTGCCCTCTTTCTCTCTCAATATTCCGGCAAACTTAGTTCCAAAAACCAGCGTTCCTTCCGCTGCTTCACAACCTCTTACCGAGATCTTAATAAATCCGACACCACCATTATATTTCTATCTTTAAGGTTTATTATCTTCCTCATCTCCACGCACAGATCTGTACAGGTAGTGATCTGACATCCGAGAGATCTTCGTCTTCTATATTATTCACATGCAACATCAATTCGTCGTGATGTTCCTGATTGATGTCGCCTATCCTAAGTGAGATATTCCACTCTACAGCGCAGAACTCATCTTGTTCAATCATTCTTTGTTGTCTTCCTCTACTAGTTCTATGTGTTTTCATGAAATTGTTCTGATCTCCAATTTGTAGGGGAATTAGGAAATTATATATGTAGTTCTATGTGTTTTCATGAAATAATTCTACTCAAGTTAATTGAGATTTTCTTCTTAGTCATTGTTATGAATTCATCAAATCTATATTTAGCCAGGTTTTGACTTTCTTCCCATTCTTTTTCATATATCATCATTGTAGATTTGGAGTAATATTAATGGACGAGATGTTAGTGGAAAGTTTGTCAAGAATTGATGTTTTAAGAAATAAACGGAAGAGAACTCTAGAAGAGACATTTATCATAATAGTGGTTGTTGTAGCTACGATGCATATGCAAAAAAAAATTTCCCGACAACTTAAGGAGGTCAATGACAAAGATGTGATAAGAAGAACACTTTTAAGAAATTTATATAGTGGTACAGAAGTAAATTGTTTTAATCAATTGCGCATGAGTAAACAATCATTTCTCGATCTATCTAATATATTGATTGAGAAAAATTTGCTACATGATACTCCACATATTTCAGTTAGCGAGTCACTTGCTTGCTGTTTTTATATATATTGGCTCATAACAAGAGATTTCGTGATGTGCGAGGGACATATTTGAGGTCTACTGATACTATATGTAGACACTTCAGTTTAATGTTGAGTGCAATTCTAAAATTGACTAAAGAGTACATCAAACTACCAGAAGCTAGACAAGAGCAAAGGTGGAGATGGTTCGAGGTGAGAAAACTATTTTGAAAAGCTTAATACATTATGATATTCATTTAACTAAACATTTAAATTGGATGTTTTCTTTGCTAATAGAATTGTATTGGAGCATTAGATGACACACATATTGAAGTCACAGTTCCAGTAAAAGATCAAGGTCGATATAGGAATCGAAAACAAGCTATCACAACTAATGTATTGGGAGTTTGTGATCGTAATATGAAGTTTGTGTATGTTTTACCTGGATGGGAGGGTTCATCATCAGATTCTAGGGTGTTGCGTAGTGCATTAGAAAGATCAGATCGCTTTGAAGTACCAACAGGTATAATCTTTTTAGTACGACACAACCATTACATATAGATGCATCTTTATAAATATGTAATAATAGATATATTTTGTATAGGAAGTATTATCTTATCGATGCGGGGTACACTAATGGTCCGGGATATCTTGCTCCTTATCGTTCTACACGCTATCATCTTAAGGAATGGTCCGCACAAGGAAATAATCCCACAAATTACAAGGAATTATTTAATCTTCGTCATTCTAAGGAAAGAAATGTAATTGAAAGAACTTTTGGCCTGTTGAAGAAGCGATGGGCAATTTTGCGTCAACCTTCTTTTTTTAATATCAAAATTCAGGTACTAAATTGAAATGTATTCTTGCACTTCCATATTTATATTGATAATCAGTTTGAAGTAACTAATATTTTAGTGTTGTTCAATTGCAGGTTCAAATCATAAATGTTTGTTGTATTTTACATAATTTTTTGGTTGAAAGGAGATTAGAGAATGATTTTGGATTGTTGGAAGCGGTTGATGCAGAACTATCAACTCAAGTTGTTGATGGGAATAGTTTTGAATATGATAATATTCGTGGACCAGTGCAAGCAACAACTGAATGGTCAAATTTTAGGGATACTTTGGCAATTAATATGTTTATGATTATCAAGCTCGACGAGATTAGGCGATTGCAATTATGAGACTTTATTTTAAATATGCAATTATGGGGCTTCATTTAAATATGTAATTATGGGACTTCATTTTAAATATGCAATTATGAGACTTTATTGTTTATTTTGTATTGCACGTAATATGTTAAATGATTTATCTCAATTTATTGTGCATTTTCATTAGTATGTTCAATTTTACAAAATCTGCAATATATATGAACTATGTGTGTTATTTTATATTTCTAGACATTAAAGATAATCCAGAAGTCCGTTGAATGTTATTCTTGATTTAAATACAGAGTGATAAGCATGGAAAGATATTATAATTTTCTGCTAAAGGGAATAGAAAGAAAGAGAAATAGAAAGAGTTAAAGAGAA